>JAUEPO010000005.1:3600000-3984248 GCA_033439705.1 Cercophora scortea | reverse complement strand
AAAAAAAAAAAAAAAACCCTAAACCCTAACCCCTAACCCTAACCCTAACCCTAACCCTAACCCTAACCCTAACCCTAACCCTAACCCTAACCCTAACCCTAACCCTAACCCTAACCCTAACCCTAACCCTAACCCTAACCCTAACCCTAACCCTAACCCTAACCCTAACCCTAACCCTAACCCTAACCCTAACCCTAACCCTAACCCTAAGCGTACGTTAATAATAATTAAATTACCTTTTATTTATTTAAAAATTATTTTTTTTATAAATAAATTAAATATAAAAAATAATATATTATATAAAATATAATTTAAATATAAATAAGCTTATAAATTAAAAGTTATATACTTTAATTAATCTAGTTAAATATAATTATAAAGTAAATATAAATATAATAAAAATAAAGACTTTATTTTATTATTAGGAAAAATACACTTTAAAATAATAAAATAATACCTTTATAATACTTTAAAAAATCTCGAGGCTAACACTTAAAAAACAAAGGCCCTCGTTTATTAAAAAACGATAAATAAAAAAAGTAAAATAAATCCTTATAATAATAAATTATAATAAAAATATAAATTTATTAATAATTAATATTAATTAAAAAAAATATATTATTATTATATTTATTAATTTAAAAGCTAAAATAAATTTAATTTTATTAAAATTAATTAAAAAATAAAATATTTTATAAATAATAAAAAAAAGATTATATTTAATAAAAGATTTTTAAAAAAAAAAATCTAATTATAAAAATAATTAAATTTAATAAAAAACGGAATTTTTTAATATTAAAATTAATAAAAATTATTAATAAATAATCTTTAATATTATAAAATTAAATATATATAAGATATTTTTCGGTTATTTATAATTAAAAATATTTAACTTTATAATTAATTAGAATAACAGCCGTATAAGTTTAAAAAAGACTAATTTAACTTAATAATTAAGCTTAAAAAAAGAATTAATAAAAAATTATTCCAATTCCCCTAAATATAATATATTATTATAACTAATAATAATTATTAAAAAAATAGAATAAAAAAAGTAAATAATTTAATAAAATCTAATATTTTTTTAAAATATTAATAATATAATATTTTTCGGAAAAAGTTAGAGAGCGGGTTATTTAATTATAGCCTATAAAACTATAAGATTAAATTTAAAAAAAAATTTAATTTTATTATTAAAAAATATACCCTTTTAATTTAATATAATAAAAAGTATTAAAAGAATATATTATAAAAAACTTATAAAAGGGATATATTAAAAAGTTATAATTATTAATAAAATATTTTATTTTATTTATATTTAAAAAAAATGGGAAGTTAAGACTATATATAGATTATTAACGTTTAAATAAAAATATTATTAAAAATTAATACTTTTTACTTTTAATTAATAATTTAAAAGGAAAATTAAATAAAATTAAATAATTTATTAAATTAAATTTTATAACTACTTATATTTAAATCAAAATTAAAGAAAGAAATAAATAAAAAATAGTATTTTATTACCTTTTTAATTACTATAAATATTTTATTATATTATTTAAACTTATAAATATATTAATTATTTAATAATTTATAATTAATTATATTTTATAAAAGTTTATTAGAGATTTTATAAAAGTTTATTTAAATAATATTTTAATTTATTTTTTGTTAAAAAAAATATTAATAATAAATATATAAGGTTTTAAAAGCCTTATAAAAATATAAACTTTAAATAAACCTTAAAAAAAGCGAATTTTACTATTAAAAAGTAGATTTCCTAAAATATAAAATTATATTTAAAAAAGTTTAAATAAACTTTATAAAAATATAAAATATTTAAAAATAGCTAATTTTAATAATAATTATATAAATTAAAAGTTTTTTAAATTTTATTAACTTTTATTAGCATTTTATCTAAAAATTTAAATAAATTATAAAACCCTTTAATAAATTAATTAAAAAAACAAAAATATTTATTTAAAAAAAATAAAAATAATAAGTTTTTAATAAATTAAAAAAGCTTATATTAATAAATTTAATATTAAGATTTTTAAATTTAAATAAAGAATTTAAAATCAAAATTAATACTTTTAATTATATATTAAAAAATATATTTAATTAATAAAATAAAAAAAACAATTATATTTAATAATTTTCTTTTTTTAATAATTAAAAAAGGTAGAATTTAATTACTTTATTTATAATAAAAAATTAATATTAATTATTTAAATATTTAAAAAATAAAAGCTATATTTAAATAAAATAAATTATTAAATTAAAGTTTTAATAAATTATAAAAACTTAATTTATTTTATTTTAATAAAAAAATTTAATTAAAAATAAATAAAATAATTAGAATTTTTATTATAATTTAATTTTAAAATTTTTTACCGGAAAGGTTTAAAAAACATTAAAATAAACATATTAAACTATAAAAAAAAATTTATTTAAATAAAAAGTAGAAATTATAAGAGATTTTAATAAAAATTTAAAATATAACTTTAATATTTTAATTTTATAAAATTATAAAAATTAATATTTTATTTTTAATAAAATTAAATAATTAATAATTAAAAACTATCTAAAAAATAAAGTTTAAAATTTAATTAAAAAAATATATTTTAAATAATATAGGAAATTAAATATTTTATAAAAAGTTTTTTATATTAAAAACGTTTAAAAAAGCTTTAATTAAAAATATTTATATATTATTTATTAGAAAATATTAGGGGATTATTTAAATTATAGTAAAATTATATTAATATTTTAAATTCTTTAAATTAAAAAAAATAATTAAATTAATAATTAATAAATATAAAATTTATATATAAAATAAAAATATATAATATAAACCTTTTAATTTATTAAAATTATTATTTATAATAAAAAAGGCTTAAAAATTAATTTTTATAAATTTTATTATAAAATTTTTACTTTTAAAAAATTTAATTATTAACATAATTTATAATAATATTTTAATAATTATAAACTAATTAATTAAATATTATTGCTTTTTATTATTTTAATAAATAAATATAGCAAAATAATTAATATATTTATTTTTAAAAATAATAATTAATAATTATATTTAATTTAATAAGATTATTTTAAATTAAAATTTATTTTTTATATTTAAATTTTAATAAGCGTTAATAAAATAAATAAGAATTAAATATAAATTTTAAATAGGCTATTATTTATAAATAAATAAATAAATAAAATAAATAAATTAAATAATAAAATAATTTTTAAAATTGTTTTTTAATTATAAATAAAATAATTAAATAAAATTATTATTAATAATATAATTCTTTATAATAATTTAAAATTAAAAATAATAAAAATCTTATTATTTTTTATAAATTATAACTTTAAAGCTAAAATATATTAAAAAACTAGAAATAAATTGCCTAAATTTAAAATATTAATTGAAAAGTTTTAAATATTATATAATATATTATATAATAACCTTTCTTTTATTAAAAAATATATAAATATTTATTATAAAAAAAAAATTAAAAACATTAATTTTTTAAGAAAAAAATAAGGTTTATTTTTTTTAAAAAAATATTAAAACGAAATAATTTAATAATAAATTAGATTTTAAAAAATTAAAGCCCTTTTAAATTATAAAAAAGATTTTTATTTTAAATTATTAATTATTATTATTTAAATCTATAAAAATTTACCCTATTTTTTATATTTTTTTTATTAAAACTAATATTTATAAAAATGTAATTAAATATTATAATAAAAATTAACCCTATAAAAAAAAAGTATATAATAAAGGAGATTTTAAACTTTTAATAAGTTAAAAGAAAAGAAATAAAATATTTAATTAAATAAAAAAATTATAAATATAAAAAAAATATATAAAAATTATTTAAATATTTATAAAATTACTTTAAAAAATTTTAATAATTTTATTAGTAAAATTTGAATTAATTATTAATATAAAATTAAAAAAAATCTAATTAAATTTAACTTTAGCGGTAATAAAGGTAATAATAAAAGCCTTATATATTTTGTACTTTTATAAAATAGCTAATTTTTAAACGAATATCTTTTCCGTATAAATCTTAAAAGCCCGTAATTATTACTTTAATTAGCGAAATTTTATAAAATATTTATTAACTTTTATAAAAATCTCATTTTATTTATAATTAAAACGTTTTTTTTATTTAAATAAAGATTTAATTAGGAAAAAAAAAATTAAAAATAAAAATTATAATTAATAAAAAGGGTTAGTAAATATATTATAATATTATAGTTAAAAGTATTGTAAAAAGAGGAATATTTAACCTTTAAATAAAAATTATATAAATTAGATTTATTAAGTAATTTATAAATAAAACTCTTTATAATATAATAAATATAGCGGATTATAATAATATTAAAAGTTTTAATATAGTGGGCTAGGTTATAATAATAAAAAATATTAGCGGAAGGCGTTTTTAAATATAATGGGGAGGTATTTTAAAAGAGTAAGTGGGAAGAAAATAATTACGCTTTAAAAAGTTAGCTTATTATAGGGTTTTTTAAATTAAATTTAGGGTAAACCTATAAAAAAAGGGGCATTGTATTATAATTTAAACTATAATTTAATAAAAGCGGCGTATAAAAAGAATTATAAAGCCTTTAAAATTATAGAAGCGTTCGCCCCCTAAGGGAAATATATTAATAAAAAAATATTTAATTTATTTAATAATTTTAAAGGCTAAATATTTTAAATATTTAATATAATATATACCTCCCTTAATATATTTAGTTAGTTTAAATATTAAATATATTAAATATTTTATATATTTTCTTTTTATATAATAAATAAAGTTTAATAATATTAAATTTTAAATTAATAATTAATATATATTTTTAAATATATATTATATAATTTTTAAAAATTATAACTTATTTATTTAATTATTTATATCCTTTTATATTTACTTTTTTAACTTTTACTATCTTTAAAAACGTTTAATTCTTAAGATTATAATAATATTAATATATTATAAAATTTTTTAATATAATAATATATTAAGCTTTTAATTATTAATTATTATTTAATTATATTAAGCTAGTTTTTATAAATCGCTTATATATTAAATTTTATATATTTACAAACCTTATTTTAAACGCGCAACTTATTATTAGAGGGCATTTTAACAATAGACTTATTTATATTAATAACTTAATTATTTAAAGTTTTTATTATTATAAAATATTATAAAATCTTTTTTAAGCAAATAAAAAAAAGCTTTAAATTATATTATAGCTAGCTAAAAAAAAGCACAAAAAAGGCTATGGTTATAGTTGCCCTAATTAATTATTAAAATCTAAAGCTAAAGAAAAAAGAGAAAAAAAAAAGAAAAAAAGAAAGAAAGAAAAAAAGAAAGAAAGAAAAAAAGAAAGAAAGAAAAAAAGAAAGAAAGAAAAAAAGAAAGAAAGAAAAAAAGAAAGAAAGAAAGATCTAGCGCATCCTTTTGTGGGTGTTGAACCCTGTACTGACTCAGCGGCGCTAGTAGCTCACGTGCTCGCCTGCCTCGCGTGCCCCGCACCCCTGTGCACCGCACCCATGTGCATCCAGCCTAGCGTACGGCCGGGCCGTGACACCCAGGGATAAATTGTCTTTATTTTATCTTTACTCTTTATACATTTCTTTCTTACTTCCTTTCCGTTAATCAACCTCCAAGCATGTTGAGTTTCCCATGACATCGCTGATCCACCCATTCCTTATCCACCGAGATCCTTCTTGTCGAGTTGTTCTCGTGATCTCTCGCCATTGATATGCGATGCCGATCCGTTCATATCGCTCTCTTTGAGGTCGCCGATAGAGCACCCACGTTAGTTGTGTTTGTGTGTGCGAACCAATTGCCGTCGCTAACGAAAGGCACAAGACATCTGCCGTAAACGGCAACTCCACTTCATCCGCTCCAAGTGGCTCTGCTGGATTGTCGAGATATAGGCGGTTCCCGCTCTGCATCCTCGTCGGGCACGTTACCTCACCCACTTCAAGTGTGACGTCGATACCGTGTTCTCGCGACCCGGTAGCCATTATCTTCCCTCTGGCTGTGCGGCCTTCCAGCTTGAGATACCCCTGACTTACTTGCCCAGTTTCATTGTCTGTTGCCGGCGTGCAACTGACATCCTTTATCTCGAAATGCATTTCAACTGCCGGAGAATCTTTGAACGGAAACTCGACGGGCGCATCAAGGGACGCCCAGGACCACGTTGGAGCCCGCCACCCGTCTGGTCTAGATTTGAGCGTTCGGCTCGGTCCAATGGCGTCAGCGTTGAGCCATAGCAAGTCCAACGCCAACGAATCGCTCCACAAGCCAGCGAGGTATATAGATCCAGGTCGCCTCGATGCCATTCTCGTGGCCATGCCCGACATTGCCGGCAGCTTGTCATCTGCGTATGAGAGTGCGAGTGCAGAGTAGGCCTGAACGATCTCCCACCATTGTCTCCTCAACAGCGGCAGTGACTCGGACTGACTGGCTGCGTCATACTCGGATTTTACCGTTCCCGAGAACCGACCACATTCACAAGAACTCAGCTCCTTGCACTCCCAGATCATCTCTGGATGAGCAAAGTGGATGACCCTCGGGGACAGCAGCCTCTCTTGAAGAACCCATCCCCGTGTCAAAAGCGGCCAGTTCTTTAGCAGTTTCTGCATACTGTCCGTTGGTTTTGGGTGTGGGACCTCCTCTACCGCGGCAATCAGGTATGGCGCGCCGTCGGCGCCATATCGTTGCCCTGAGATGAGCTCCTGTCTCAGACGTTGCTCCGGGAACAAGCCGCCATCCGAATCCCGGGACGATGTCGCGGCAATCGTCACGAATGCGTTTTCGTACACGTTTGCCATGGTCTTTGACTCTCGCACCCAGTCGTTTTCGTCGTCTTGAATGATACACAAAGAATCGATCCAGATATATGGCACCGCCAGCATGCGAGCCATGCAGATTGTGTCTTGATACGTCCTGGGCAGGTTTGACCAGAACAACCCGTTGTAATGTTTCTGAATGTTTGCAGTTGTGGTGACTAGCGCATCCTTGGCTCCCCAGCAATGACTCAAGCAGAGATATCTCCCCGGTACAGTTATCTCTGCCGACTCTTTAAGTTGAATACGATTGCTGTTGGCACCAATGTCGATGACCCTGGTGGGCAGCCAGGTTGTCCGAAGGTTGGCGACACCACATTGATGGTTTGAGTCGCACATCGAAATCCATCTCTTGACACGCTGAAGGCAATGCATGCTCCCGGGAACTGAAACATCGTTGCCTGTGCCGAGTTGTGACCATGGACAGGGAAGAGCTGCGCGGGAGGTTCAGCACTTTTGGCATTTGCATTGAGGAATGGTGATACTCACAAGCAGCACTTTGGAATCGAATATCCCTGTCCTTGAACCGAGCGTGGACAACGACATGAGCATAGTTAGCATCGACCGTAGCCCGGAACTCCTCGACCAGTCCCAAGCAGTCGTGCCGTGAGATTCCCTGAAGAAGAATGAAGCAGAATTCGCAGGTTGACGCAGAGCTCCGGAGTGAATCAGATGTAAAGGGCTGAATGGGAGTGTTTGAAGGAGCCTCAAGCTCGCTCAAGATTCTCTCGCAACGGCGACATTGTGTGGCTAAGGGGATGAACGATCCAATGTGCGATCCCAGCTGTCCTAACGTTCGTATGACCGGGATATCAGCGTCCGCTGGTTTGCTGCAGGGATGACAGATAATTAGCACATTAAATCAAGAACTTGAAGCGCAGAGCGCAACACAAGAGTAGCCACGACTAACTATTGAAATATGCTGTCATTTGAAGGGCCCAGGTGTTCCAAAGCAGGAAGATGGTATGGCCTTGACCGCACCCGATTCCATGGCTCCCATGCTGTCGACTGGTGATAAACGGGAGGCGGATCGTTGCTACCTTCCACCAACCGCATTACCCGATCTTTCAAGCCCGACATGGTTGCTTGGTTGGCGTCTTTGGCTGTTATGTCTCCTCACGCAGTTTGACCAAGCGAAGCCAAGCACGAGGAGAATTCAACGAGTTGAAATGTAATGTGTTGGTGAGTGTTGGGGGAAATTGAATCTCCCGTCCCTGGCAGCGAGTTCTGGAATTGAGGCGGTGCAGAGATTGAGATTCGAAACTCGCTCGCCTGAGGCTGTGGGATTCGGTGACTAACCGCAACCCCCAGCCCGCATGTCTTGTCACGCCTAATTTGGCCAAGGTAAGAGACGCCACAATCATTGATGCGCGAGGCTCAATTCATCATAGCGCATTCATGTCTGTCGCAAAAGTCGTCCGTCGTAAATACGAGTAGGATTTTTTAGAGACACAACTTGAAGAACCAAGTGATCAAGTTGGGAAGCGATTAACTTCAACCTTTGTACCTCTGTGGCTGAAAAGCACCTATATGCCTGGGAACCCTTAGTAATTACGACCTTCTTTAGCGTTGTTCATTCATCCTCTATGAGCTCGAATAACCCAACCGCGACTGCGTATTGAAGCAGGGCTAATCCCTCTAAATGACCGTGACGGGAGTCAAGTGCTAGCTATGACAGTCCAAAGGATAACAGCACTTAGTGTCTTTGACACACTCTAAGTTTTGGGCCGTGGGTATCAATGAAGTGTAGATCACGCTTTGAGGAAATGGGATGTGATTCTCGTGCAATCCATGCGTATCTGCGAAACTTTGCAAGAGGTGCCTATATCGCACATTATATCCTCACAGCCCGTCCACCAAGGAGCTCCCTATACGCCATGTGTCTCAAGCTTGAAGAAATGCCGTCACTTGTGCGACATGCTTCCCTGGATTGCATCTCCAGTTTATATCGTCAACCACACCTTTTTCGGATGTAATAAACGATGTATTGAGCAACGACGATCGTTTCTTTGTTCATCCAACGGGGTGCGCTGGTGGCTGTTCCTGTCGTCGTCATCCTGAAGCGTGACCGACTCCTGATTGGCCTCGTTACGCCAGTCACCCTCGGGCTCCCTCCCGCCAATACCCATGTGCTTACGAGTCCCGGTGGCCACTTGCCCCAAAACCGACGAACTGCGGCACAGTCAAACTGACCTCGATACAAATTCATCACCCCACTTCGTCAGTTGACAAGCACGGGCTTCTTCATGACGCGCCACCAAGACAAGATCTAAAGCACATCACCTTTTGTCCCATCACCGCACGCTTCACAAGTCTGTCTCCCACAACACATCAGATGGGAGAATCGATCGAAATGAGCACCGCCAAGACCAACGGCCCCTTGCACGGGCAGACCAACCACCAGCAAACAATTCCATTCCCGGATGACACAGCGACACACGACGAGCCTCCTCCGTCCTACGATGCCTCAATCTCCCACGACCGTAACGCCAGCAACTCACACACATCGCCGCATCGCCCACACAGTCCAGCATCATCCGTAAGCACGGCGTCCAGCGACAATGCGCTCCTCGGAGCGGACAGAGTCAGAAGCTCACAGAGACGGGGCAAGCACACGCAGCAGGAACAATATCGCAGCGCGAATCCCATGAGCGCAACGGCGCCTCCCAGCCGTGCCCCCAAGCGCGCTGGATGCTGTGGAAGCGACACGGGCGGTTGCTGCTTCTCGACAAATGGCGCCTGTTGCTTTAGCGACCATGGGGCCTGCTGCTTCAGTGACAACGGAGCCTGCTGCTTCAGCGACCATGGAGGATGCTGTTTTGGTGACCATGGAGGATGCTGTTTTGGTGATAATGGAGGGTGCTGTTGCACGGATGGACACTCGGGGCGAAGTTGATTTCCATGTCATCCGTCTGCCGTCTGCCAATGTCGAGTGTCCCCCATGGGATGGTCTCGGATAGCCCCCATCGTGCTGGATTACTCGTTGTCTGATTTGATAGGTTAAGTGGCAATGAAGATGGGAAGAAGGGTCAACTGGTGGGTTCCGGTTTCGGGAATGGTAATAACTGGCATGTGGTGTGCACATATGCAGGAGACCGGACACTCACTCTTGATGTTCGGAGCATACATGTTCCAGCTTTTGTCTCTTTTTTTCGCCACCCCTGCTTAGAATCTGGCAGACAAAGCCCCTGACTACCCAAGGGCCTTTTGTTTCTGATACCAATGTAGGGCGCACCTACAATGATCTCCCCTCTGTGATCTAATTAACAAGGCTTTGTGGTTCAGCAAACTCTTGTCCCAATATCACTCGACGTCTGTCAACAAGGTCGCTAGTACCTGATGCTTGAGCTACCCGGATGCAGTCCCGGTTTCCAAAACCTTACCTCATGCAGATATGTACGCAACCGAATGAGCCAGGTTCCATGGTACTAGGGAGCTATCTACCAGGTGACTACGATAAGTATACTCGCAATCAAACTCCGCAGTTGTTAAGATAGATGAGGATCTCTGCCAGATACCCTAGGCACTTCAGTCAAATACAGAACCAAATTCTCAAACGACGTCCCATGATGAGTGTAAGATGACGGATATCCAACGGTTCCACCCCAAGCAGTTCGCGCACCTTGGCAAGCGCCTCCTCGGAGAGACACGACGGAAAGATTTTCCTAGACTTTATTTCGACCTCCTTCCTTCTCTCCAACAGCAGCCCCCCTTCCCGCGGCCGGTCAAGCTCGGCATCTTGGTCGAAACCCTCGATTACAGCATGTCTCCTCGGTTAGTTTTGATACATTTCGACAGCATTTCGTATCGCACAGGCGATATGATCACCAGCAACGTATTCCGCACCCACCTCGTCGATCCGACGCAGGAGTGTTTGGTCGCTGTAACAAATAAACCCGCTCATCTTCAGGCTCTATGGGATCACACCGTCACGCCGGAAGGGTCTGATAATAGGGAGCTCACTGTTGCCATGGAACTGGGTCGACACAGCAGCTATGCTGCCTTTGGCGGCGGAATGGAGCTTGAGAGCAACCATGGACAGGGCAACACACTATCTGGTACCACAATGGACATTAGACGTTGGAGCTTTGTACAAGTGGAAGTTCAGTGGCATTTGCAAAATGTATGCCAACCGGAACTGGCGGTTCAGGACACCTCTTTATCCAGACTCTAAGACGCACCAGATACGTAACAGTCATTTCATCAGGTGGACGGTAGCGGTCAACATAGGTTGCATGTTATGTCTAGTCAGCATGCGGGGACAACGACCTGTTGGAGTTATTGGATCTCATTATCAACCTTCGTAGTAGGCTTTCGAATTCACGCTTTAACCCTATAACCGAAAACGACATGGCAAGTCCATGTGATGTTTTAATCGCCGCCGTGAAATCTAGCTCGGGGAGAAGCCAAGCGAAGCTTCTGTTGCTTACCATACTACCAAATCTACTCATGCCTCATCCTGCACCTAATCACAGATGCTCCTGGAACCACTGCACAGCCTGGATAAACGCGGCCTTCTTGGCATAGGCAATCTGGGGGACCGACGTGTCTCCACGGACTGAAAATCCATGGGCGGTGCCCGAGTAGAGATTGATCTGGTAAGGGACTTTGTCGCCGTGGCTGGCGAGGATGACCTCGCTCTCGTGGCGCTTGGGCGCAGGGAAGATGTCGTCCGTTTCGGCAGCAGCAATGCTCAAGGGACCCTTGATGGCCTTCAGCTCTTCCGGCTGGACAAAAGAGGGATGGGCAAGGTAGCCGACGTCGATCTGGCCGGGCTTTAAGAACCGGACCACGTACTTGGCGCCAAAGCAGTAGCCGGCGGCGGCGAGTCTCGTGATTCCCAGCTCGGAACGGATGGTCTTGATGACGGCCTCGACGACGGGGTCAACACGCTCAGGGAGGTGGGAGCCCTTGTTGTCGGTGCCCTTGGTAATCCAGCTCATGAAGTCGAACCCGGGCGGTGACGGGAACTTTACCGGGTCGCCTAGAGGTTGCACGCATCACCATCAGACTTATGTGCTCCAAGCTGTATGCGTGCCCAAAGAGAGGGATCCGGAACTCACCGTGGAAGAGGTCGGGAATGATGGTTGTGTAGCCGTTCTCTGCGAAGGAGTCGGCGATGAGCTGCGCATTGGGGAACTCGTGGCCCAAAACATCGGGCAGGAGAAGCACAGCTTTGCCGTTCGTTGTGGCTGACTTGACGACGTAGGCGGGGTAGCCACCGATCGTCTCGTAAGTCCCACTGGGCTTGCCGCTATCCTTGATGCCGACGGCACAGCATTGGGCTGGGGGGTTAGACGCCATTGTTCGAGTTGTGACTGAGCGACAATCTGTGGAAACTTGGAGATGGGAATTGTGAAGCTCTTGATTTTCTGGATCTTAAGTATCGGAGGAGATCAGATGAAATCGTGAGGTGGTCGCGGACCCTTGGCAACCAGTCAGGTACCAAGTGGGGGTCGAGTGGGGGTGATGACGAGATCGAGCGCAGTTCTGGCGGAGAAATGCAGGCCAGGAACGAGCGGATCTAGCCAACCAACGAACAGCGGGAGCGGAGACGGGACCGTCAGGAATGTCGGGGATTTCGGAAGAAAACCAGTGTGACACCCCTTTATGTCCGCGGCACTTGCCGACTACGGTCCCGATCTTGAGACGACGCACGCAAGAAAGCGAGTTGCTGGCAAACTGGAGTCCGTCAAGGTCGAGTTGGGATCGCCAGCTCGTAGTTAGCCGGTTGGCCTGTCGATGCAACTTCATACCACAGAAAGAGCACAACGCAGGCACATTGGTTACACGGGGGCACATCGAAGATCGAAGGATCAAGTTCTGAGTCATTCCAATATCATCATGATCGATTGCTACCAGGTACGCTATCAAGCCAGGTGAGCACTGCTGGGGCCCAAAAAAACATCATCCCCGACTGGATTCAAAGATGAGGATTCCATACCTAGGTACTAATTATCCCATCAGTCCGGACAACATGTTAGCCACGCGGGCCCAACATGCATGTGGATCATGAAAAAGCATCAATGCTTCACACAAACAGTTTTGGCCGGGGTTTGCTGTATGCCCTCCTCCCATCGTGCTCCATCCCCCCCCCCCCCCCCAAAAAAAAAAAAAAGAAAAACACAAAAAGATGACAGAAAATGCACCATTTCAACGGCTTGTCTAATCCCCCATGCTCACCGCCGCGAGACTCCCTCCAAATCCCCCATGACCTCAGCTACCAGACACAGACTCACGTAACCCACGTCCGCGTCTCGCAAGACATCTGTCTCTCCCTCACTTGTTTACGCAAGTGCAATCTCCGATGTACCGGCCGCATGTCTTGCAATATTCACGGTCGTCGCAAGGCTGAGCCGAGTCCTCGTCGCTGCACTCGCAATGGGTGAATGGCTTGCCACATCGGGTGCAGGTTGGCCGGCGGTGGTTGGCAGACATGGAGTGCTCGGAGACACACACGCAGGCTGCGACCAAGCGGCCGCATTGCCGGCAATACATTCGGTCATCATCAACGGCCGCGAACTCCTTGTCGCTGCACTGGCGATGGCTGACTGGCTTGCTACATCCGGTGCAGCTCTTCTTCATAGGGTGGATGGCCTCGGGGCCGCCGGCAGACTCCTCCTCTGACTCATCAGAGCACTCGCATTCGGTGTACAATCTACCACAAAGCCTGCAGTGCGTCCGGCCTGGTCGGTGGTTAATACCTGCTTGACGTTGCTGGTGGATCGCCGTCGAGCGCGAGTGCGTCCAGGCGCACGTGCAATCCTTGACCGGTTCGTTGCAATCCGCGCAATAAAGGACCTCGGGTCTGGCAACGGGCTTCCAGTTGACCGAAGGCACTATTGAGTGCAAGTATTAGCTGTTCCTGTTCTCACACTTTAAGGCATCCAGCCACACAAAGGTTGCTAGCTGGTTGGGCACGGAAGACTGACTTTTGTGAAGCCGAGGCGGATATCGGTGGTGTGCTGTTGTGTTGTTGTGCTGGTATGTTGTTGGTGCCCGTGTTTGTTGTTGTCTGTGGTTTGTTTGTGGCTTGGTTGTGCTTGTTGTGTTGATGTGTGATGATGGAGTTTGAGATTCAAGGAGAGATTTCTCGCTGTCCTTATACTCCGTCAACTTGATGAGAATTTGCGCACGACCCTTTCCGAGACGTGTCCCAGCCCGTCGTTGGCGCGATTCATAGCCTACCAAAGGCCAATGAATGACAAGTTGAGTTGATACAAGACTGTGAAGACGGCTACCTGGTACTCAAGATGTCGAGATCGTCTTGCAGGCAGATCCAAGGTTTTTTCCTCGTCATCTTATATCAAGACAAACCCGATGACCCACAGCTGCCAAGTCCTGGTTGGTTATATGTACCGCAACCATCCCCGCTTGCTAGCGACATTTTCATCCCACTGACCTATAAGCAGGCAACTCAAATGTGACTGGGACATGGGATCAACCACACCTACGCCATGATACTCCCGGATCTAGCTTGTTTATGTTGCTAACAATGGGCTAACCACCATGAGGACTAAAAGTCGAACAAAGTGGCTTTCTTGTGTCATCCCTCAAACGCTTTTCCCAGCCTCTACATCACCATTCATCTTTCATACTGTGTCAGGTGCTATCTAGACAAGAATCTAGTCGGGGGTAGTTGGCAATTCTGAGTTTGCGCATTCCCGGCCTACAACCTGTGAAACTCAGACTGCTTGGCCTTGTTCCATTATTTAAGTAGTGTGTCACATCATCGTCAACCGTGAACGTGGCCACACATGTCGAGGCCTCCATTTCACGCCTCTTGGAGAAATAAATCCTGGGTAAGCCTGGATAGGCATTACTATTACCAGACCTTTACACTCCACATGACTCATGCTTTTTTTTTTTTTTTCAATTCAGAGGAAGGGTAGGCGATTTAAGATCTACGGGCCACTGGCATGGCTTGAGGAGCCTTACATCATTCATGCCGTCCTTTAACCTGTATCCCAGCCATCGCTGCCTGCAAGTGAGCTGGCATTCCACTCCCGCGAGCCGTTGTAATTCGAATGGTCTCACGGGCTGTGTTCCTAACCAGCTCATCCGCGCTTACCTGCCATCGTAGTAGCATGTTCACCATGCCTTCCACCACATCCTTGTTTTCCGGGTCCGCAGACCGCGTGACCAGCTCATTCGCCAGCTCAAGTGCTAGATAATCCGGCATCTTCATTTTGTCATGTCCCACGTTTCCGAGCTCACACGCAATGCGCATGTAGTCTTTTTTCGGAAGAATTTGGTCACCTTGAACCGCTCCCTTCAAAGAGCCCCAGCCCCAGTGGTACGGCACCCCAGGTCTCAGCAGCTCGGCAATGAGGTGCCGGATCCGGTTCGCGAGCTGTATGATCTGCTCCTGCGAGACGGGACCGCCGGAGGCATCCCCGGAGACGAAGCGTGGCAACATCCGGATCTCGATGTTGAACGTATCCGGAAGGGTTGATGGGAAGCGATCCGGGTTGCGCTCCCAATCATCGGTGCGGAGGGATTTGATAAAGTCCACAATTCGCTGCATCAGCGGTATGCAGTTCTCTTGCCATCTCTTGTTGCGCCCCGTCGATATGACTCTTCGCGAGCGCTCTCGAGGGTTAGAGATGTAGTTTACCAGAGTCCCGATGTCCAATTCGGAAAGGATAATGGTCTTGCCAATGTCCATCAGCAGGTCCTGGATGCGCGAAACTGAGAGCCCACCGGCGGGCTTATCATTGCTGCCCTCGTAGTCTGAGAGGGGAACGGCAAACAATGACGATGCCAACGTTTCGGTCAATGACATTGCACCGGAACGGTTAGCCCAGAGAGAGAGCCAACGCTCGCCCGACTTAGACAAGACAAGGTTTGGGTTTTCCTTGATGGCTTGGTTGATTGCGATGAGGCCGGGAGAAGGGGAGATATTTGCCATGATGAAGGCCTTTGACAGTTCGAGCATATAAGGCGGCATGTATTTGGTCCAGTCTCGCAAAAGCCAGGCCATGAGACCGACCTGGAAGGGAATTGCTGGTAAGCTCGTGTTGTTGAGAGTGTCCAGGCTATTCTTCCCGAGAAACAAGGCTATCCACCGCGTGGCGTTTTGGACAGACAGTTCGAATGTTTTCACAACCAGCGATGTGGCCCACTTTGCTTTCCACACTGGAGGCACTCTCGCAAACCCTGACTTCTGCAAAAGAAGCGACAGCACTGGCCGCTCTGCTGGGTCGTCTTTACCGACAAAGGGAACTTCGGCACCGTCTGCAGTTTCGGCCGCGATCCAGTCTTCCTCGGCCATGACATGCCGCTCCTGTAAGGACGCAGCAGTTGGCACGGCATAGGCTTCCAAGGCTTCTAGGATAAGGGCCCGCAACTTATCGTCGGCTGTGGCGGCTTTGAATGCGTCGATCAAGCTTTCGAGAGCCGCGACCTTGATGTCAATGTGCCTTGCATTTTTGAGCAGATCAAACAAGATGGAGCACGCATCCTGCTCTCCAATAAACTTGGCACCGCGTAGGGCCTCGGCAAGCATCTTCACCACGGTGATTTTGATGGCCGGAGCTAAAGGAGTCTCGGCCGTGTCCGTCGGAACCTGTACAGCCTGAGCCCGATCAGCTTGTGTCTTCAGCCGTTCAAGAACAGCTCTTGACATTTCGTGGAGGAAGAGCCGGGCTTCCTCGGCGGATAGGAGCGAGAAATAGCCGGCATTGAATAGTTGGCGGTGCCAAGAGCTGTTGTTCTGGCCGTTGATGACGATGTCGCGAATCAGGGGCCATGCCAGCGAGGGACGATCACCACGCGATACAAGCTTGATGAGTTTCATAGCCAGTTTTAGCTCCACGTTGCTCGCCCCGGGATTAGCCTTGAACTGCTGGAATACCGAGAAGCTCAGTCTGAGGAGTAGCTCAGGGGGGGCGATGAGGCTGAGTCGCCCAAGGAGTTTGACAGCATGAACCACATCACCTGTCGCCCGCGGCCTTCGTAGCTCACCGACTGAGCCAATATCAACTCTCTCGAGGAAGTCGTCGGACAGGATTAGTGCTGGGAATCGAAGGTCCTCCGCTGTGGGGTAATGGTGTGTGAGGAGTGAATCCTCGAACCCACTTTTGCTGTTGATGGAAAGCAGGGCAAATGCGGCGAGAGCGTCCCTCGCCGAGACGGAAAGTGGCTTTTTATAAGATTTCAGGTCCCAAACCGACGGAGGTTTGGAGGGTAATTGACATGCAGTCTCCCCCGGCGGCATAGATGCACCCCAGGAATTCGTGGCGCCCTGAAGCAGCATGACGTCCAAGCAAGTCTGTTCGAGGGCACGGCCAACACTATCGCCACTTCTTGTCGTTTTTGGCATGAATTCTGGGGTCCACGCCGTGAGCTTCGTGGAGTTGGGGTCGACTGGCGGGAAAGAAGGTGTGGGTTGCACTAATGCAGGAGGAAGAAGATGGGGCGCGTGCTCCAGCAGCAATGACTCGAAGACAAGAGACTTCCAGAAGAGGGTGGCTTCATCTTTTGACATCCTGTCTCCTGTGAGCTCCCCGGTTGCGTAGTGCCATGCTCGGTCGACCCTGGTCTTGCAGTCGGTTGAATCAACATCGTCGTGGCTGTTGACGTAGATTTCAAGTGCCACGCCGTAGCTATCGGTAAGCCCCTCGATGACACCGAGAAGCGCCTTTTCCCGGGGTCGCGGTTTAAGAACTGAATGGGGTTGGGAAAATACCACAGCTCTCGCCCTAGACACCACGTATGGAAGCTTGTATGGTGATGCGATGTTGCCATGATCGAACAGATATTGCACCGGCAACCCCTTTGGCCAAGGCGCCTCAAGTTTTGCCACGGCTGGGCGCTTTCTTACTCGCGTCTCCTGCCAAAGTTCATCGCGAGCTTTGGCAAGGGCGTCCAGGAACCTCCATGCGTGATCCTCGAGATGTTTTACTGGATTGGTGAAACGAAGCATACCCGCCTGGGAGCGAAAGTCAAGCTTTTCGTGTTTCTCCTGAAGCGAGAACCTTTCCGTCTCCATCAGCATATCAAGGGTTGGTTGCCATACCAGATCAAACACATCATCGTCTGCCAGACTATGATAAGACTGCAGCTCGCTGACCAACTGAAGGCGACGTTCCACCACGGCCGCTGGCAGTGTGCCGAACGACAGCCGCCAAAACGTCGATGGGACGCTTGGCTCCAGCAGACCAGCAGCAGCGGTATCAAAGAGCTGGATAATGATCTTGTTGCCAGCTTCGATATCTCTCTTTACGGCAGCCAGGGGTTTGGTTGACAGATATTGTCTTCTAGGAATGCCACCAAGAAGATCGAGCCCTTCTGTTGTCTGCACAGCTTCCATGCGATATAACGAGCCAACAGCTTTCTGGTCCTTGTCAAACCGCCGGGACCAGAGGAGAGTCCTGGAGTAGAGCTCGAGAAACCCAGAAGCGATCGCGAGAAAGACGGCCGACTGGGCCCAGAAGCTCCGTGCGTCGGAATCGCGGCTTTCGGTAGACTTTTTCATGCGCTCTTTGATGGCGCTGTCAACCACTTGAAGATGGTCTGGGCTCCGGAGAAGGCAATGGAGAATTTGGACATCCCCAGGGGGGTTGGGAACGCCAATGTCCGCAGTCATGGCAAGAATCGTTCGACTGCCCCTGTGACTTGATCCCTTGGGGGCTTCCAAGAATGATTGATCAGGATAAACACCGCCGAGGAGTCCCAACAGTTTAAGGGCCTTTTCGGCGGGGATCTTGGTGAAAAGTGCAGCTGGGAATAGGAGCTTGCAATCCTTGAGCTTCTTCTTGTCCGCATCGCCGGCGTCGTCAATGCTGAAGCCGTAGGCCTGTTGGTGACGAAAGAGAAACCGGAGAAGCTCATATCGCCTTGAAATATGAACAATATCTAGGAAGCGGGTAAACTCGCCAAGTTGGATGTGCGTTCCTTTAGGAATGAAGCTGAGCATAGATGTCAGGACAGTGTCTGCTAGCACTCTGTCCTTGGATCTTGCCTTGTCCCACCACCTTATCGCAAGAAACATCAGGCCAGGCTGTTTTTGAACCTTTGACCGGTGCCAGCCTCCTGAACGGCTCGTTGTAATGTGATGTCGCCCGGACTTGAAAGTATCGGAAAGCTTGGGCCATTTCTCGAAGCAGGTGACAAGAAGCCGCCAAACTTGTTCTTGTCGTCTAGCTGTTCCCTGTCGCCTCGCCAGATGCATCGCCAAGGGAAGCACAAGCTTGGACAAGAAGTCTTCCGAGCTACCAAGTGTCCATTCTCTTGCGTCCAGCTTGACAATACGAGCTAGAACATTCTCGGCGAGTCGCCTGTTCCTCTTCATCAGCGGTTCGAGGGTGTTGATGTCGAGGGTCCTCGTTGTGGAAGAGAAGAAAGCTTCTAGCATCTTCTCTCGATATGCCTCTGGGTGGGACATGCGGAAGCGTTGCTTCTCAGCCGGTGTCCATGTCTCCTCTCGGTCCCACTGCATGCACACCTCCGTCGAGCAAGCCTTGACGATGCGCTTGTAGGGTTCACGGAGGGGCCTCGGATCGTGTTCGACATTGTCGTGCTCCGAGTCGGAGTCGGGTGCATCCGAGTTCAGCTTGCAGAGCAGACGGAGCAACTCGGAGAACTTCTCCTGTCTCTCGGCTCTCGCAGCACCGGCAGTGCTTGTCGCACCAAGCACATGGCACAGGAAATCAACATCCACAACGCTGAGCTCACGCATCAGGGCAGCGATGCCTGGAGCACCCCCCAGCACGTTCCATGTGGGAAGAAACTCGGCTTCCGACCTGAGAAGCTTTCCCAGGTACTTGATGGCGGATTTCCGGATGTAGGCGCTGTGGCCCTGCTGCAAGGACGTGCGGATGATGTCGGGATCGCGACCGAGCGGGATGTAGATGTGAAAGATGGTTGGGGGAATGGCGCCCTCCTCGACGGCGTGAAGCAGGCGGCTCGTCAGGGACGCGGGATTGTTGTTGTTGGCCTCGATCACGAGGGCTCTTTGAAGACACTGCGCATTCTCTGCCGGCGTGCCAGCTCGAAGCTCACGGTGAAGGAGAGAGTCAGACATGATTTTTGATAATACGGCTTCCTTTTTCCATAAGCTGGCAAGCAACCGTTGACGGTGGTCTTCGCTTTTGTGTTGCCGCAGTTCGTGCCCGATTCTAGGTAGCACCTGAGCAGTGGGGATTTGATGCGGGCGGTGAGTGACTCACGTTCAACGACTTCTGCAGTGCAGAGGCGGAGGGCTGGTGTTGCTTGGCGCCCAAAGGAGCCCACCTTGGCGCATGAAAGTACCCGGTAGGCAGGGAGAAGGCAAAAGAACCAATGAGTGCAGCAAATGTCGGTGCGGAGATCCTCGGGTCCTCGAGTATCCGCTCTCTCCTTCCTGCTATTTGCTAGTTACGCGTTATCATTCATTCTGTCCTGGGCCAGACCTGTCAGCACATGCATATATGTACATGTCAATTGTCGCGGGGTTGCGATGGGGGCCAAGTGCTGAGCCATCGAGATTGTCAATGCTGACATGCAAGATTTCATATGCGAAGACTGCCGCAATCCACCAACTACATGTACCTATCTCTAGACATCTCACAACCGCAGAATATCTTCACCACTTCACTTTCTGTATTGTTCCCAGCAGCTCAATACCGTGGTAGGTGGCCTCGTGGCGTAGTGGCAAGACGGTGTGTTTCATTCCCATTCTACCTTCTCGGTTATTGATCACTTGCTGATGTTTGACGGTCAGGCTGTAGAGGAATTACTGGTACTCGGCTCGCAAACAGAGGATCCAACGACATCCTCAAGTCCCAAAATTACCAGGCACTTACCAGGTACCTAGGTAAGCCTGCATCCTGCCAACCCGACGAACGGGTCGACTTTGCCTTCGACCGAATGACTTCCACTGTCTGCCAAACCATCTTGCCATGACCCGAATCGCCACGGCATCGGTCCTTCTTCGCTTCAGTGCCGGAACGGTCGCTCTCAGAATCACCCGGCCTGCGTTCGGCTCCGAGGAACCCGGGTCCGAGCACACGATTAATTACTTCGCGTTCATTAGCCTCATACGCCAGGCGGGCTACATCATAGGCGTCTCTCTTGGTGAGCTTTTGCCGTTATAATACTTAATTCCAAAGCCGACATGGATGGAAAGGGGCACGACTGGGTGGTTACAGAGTGCATGTGCAGTAGTTTGATCTGGAGAGAATGATTCAAATCTAACCCAGCACTGTCAACGAACCACCCCAGCCGAGCACAAGTTGCTTCAAAAACTACATGTAATTATTAGATCTATTTCTACGAGGCTAGACAAGGAAAGACCCAGTATCCATAGTTCCCCCGTTCCACAACCGGAAGTTCAATGCCGGAGTGACAGAGCTGCTGTTGACCTCAAGTTGTTAGCCTGGCCGGGCCATGGGCATGATTTGGAGCTGAGAGTGGAAAAAGAAAAGGGGGCCAAAAGGTCTGGATGGGTGTATTTCAAGTAGGGCATGCAAAGATACCTGATATAGCCAAGGTATCACTTCCCGTCTGTGGGGAATTAAAGGCTTCAATTTTAACCATCAAAGCGCGAGCCACGTCAACAACTACAAGTGTCATTCTTTCTGACTTTTGCAAAGGAAAAATGCTAATTGGCACCGGTCTGTGTACATTGGCAGAATAGTTTCCGTCATTACTCCGCTGCGTCCATTTTAAACTCCCGAATTCCCAAACTCCAAACATGATAAACGCACAACTGTAAAGTTAGCCGGGCAAGAAAAAGGGTACAATTTAGAACGTCAAACTTCTGGTGATGGATATACTTACTGTGTACCTAAACGAGGCTCCCTGGCCGCTACAACCATTCATTTTAGTGTCCACCGGCAACAGCCGATTTACACGAAATCTCGGGTGTCCGGCTCGATAAAATCCTAAATAAAGCTGCCAGTGTTGTGGAACAGTGGGTGGATTGGAAGTATTCCTTCGGCGCGCGGTCATTCTTCCAGCCCTCGGTCTTGTGGACGGATCTCCACGTTTGTGAGCATGCACGACGCAGCCACAATCTCACAGCTTGGAAGTTAGCGTTCAACCACGGGCTGGAAGAGGCCAATATCGACTACATGAGCGGCGGCGACTGGTGGAGCGCGTTGACCCAGCCGGTTGTCCAGTGCATCCTGAATGGCTCAACCGAGTTCGTCAAGTCCCAGATGTCATCCGCCCAGGTTCTCCTTGGCGTTGCACCCACCATTCTCGCCCTCATCGGGCCATCGGCAGAGGAGATGTCGACTCTGCTCCTCGTCGGAAGAAGGCCACTGCTGTACCTGATTCTCACGTGTGGCTCGCCGTCCGTCTTCTTTACTCGGGCTTTCGAGTACACCAACCCGGCCGATCTTCTGTCCGACCACCGGTTCAGACTTCGACAACAGCATCCGACGGGGGCTCGCCGCTGGTCCGTGACCGGGCTTGAGTACCTGTTTGCGTTTGCGGCCATGGCCAATGCCGCTGACGTGCACTCGGATCTCGGCATGAGAACCATCTGTGCCGTCCTGTCCGATTGGACCTACGCACCGTTGCTATGGGGTGGGCTCGGCGTGGTAGTGCACTTTGCTGGGGCCGTGGTGTTGTTTTGCCGTATAAAGAGGTGTAATGGATGCACGCCGACAGCAGATGAAGCACCACATCGCAACAAGCATCTTCTGTGGTGGCTACCGGGCTTCCGTGCGTCGAGTTTTACCCTGTCGTCCATCAAGGGGTCGCTACAGCGACTTGCTGCCTCCGAGATCACCATGTGTGCTCACCACCAAAACCTGCACTACTCGGTCCGCCGGGAGACAAAGAAGTACATCTTTGCATAGGTGCTCTCACTGGTCACCATGGTCCACATCGTGTTCGGCACCATGGTGCTCTCCAGCCTCATCATCATCGGCCCGCGGGACGCACTGTCTGTGGTTGGACGGTACATGTCGTCAGTGATCGCCTGCCGGGTGATCCTGATGTACGAGCTGTCCGGCCTGCGCGATGCGTATAAGAGTACCCATGCGTAGGGTGGTGAGCTAGAGGACGTGATTGCATGTAGTGACCTGTACACGATTGACTCGAGCTCTAGGTCCCATGTTGAGCTCAAGTCTGTCGCTCAGATCTCAGTTCGAGCCGAGGCTGTTGGAATTAGCGTCTAATTGTGGAGGACGCGTTAGTCAGAGTTCATGTGGCAAGGGCTTTCGGGCTGCCCGGTTTTCGGGCGCGGGATGGCTAGTGATGATAAAACCTAACGAGACGCGAATATTTAACAAATCGATTTTTGCATTACTTTTCTTGATGGGCAATGCACCCCGTATCGGCCGTGGATTCTCTCTCGTCGTCGTCTTTGTCGGTGACTGGAATGACGATGTCAGCCACTTAACCCTAACCCCGATCTCACTGAAAGAATTGCTGGACCGCCACCTCCGACGGTCCCAGCTGACGTTGGTGATTGGTGCGTCGCGTCACCGTTCTCCACCGCAATTGGCCAGAAACAAACAGCAGATGGTGGCACCTTCCAGAATCCCGTCGACGTCACCGGAATCGCCCGGCATGGGAAGGCGAAGCTTTTATAAGCAAGCACCTGATGGCAGCTCTTCTAAATCGTACCTGGCGCGTCCTGCTCTTTCTTTCATATTCTCAGTACCTATCACTCACTTAGTGTGACCTGCGCTGGTAACTGCAAGTTCTTGCATATCATTTCCAGCATCACACAAGACAGACAACACGTCGCACCTGCATCTTTTTGATTGGAATCCATCCCTGAGTAAACAACTGAATCGCCGCCATCATGTCGGGCACAAGACACAACCCTCCAGCCATGTACTGCCATGGATGCCACAATGAGTGGCAGCAAAGCGGCGACGACATTGATTGCCCTGCTTGCAGCAGTTTGTCCACTGAGATCGTATGCGAATGCCCTCAACACCAGCGGCACATGTTGCCAGATCAGCCACTAACGCTGCACCAGATAACGCCTGAAAATGACCCGCGCCAGTTCCACAATCGTCAGCCGACACAGCTCGGGACGCACGATGCTGGAGCAGTGCCCTCCACCTCTCCTGCTCCCCCCGTCTCAGATCCATCCATGCCTCAAGCTCCTACTCCTAGTCCTGCTCCAGCTTCCGCTGGCACAAATGGATCGCCAGAGCCAAACACGGCTCCAAACCAGCCCCAGAACACAACCAACGCGGCCGGCCCAGGGACCAGCCCAGCCCCAGGCTCACTCCCCCATATATATATCTTTCCGCCTGCAGTCACCTTCTTCACCACGGTCGTAACTGACCCTGCGCATCAACAACCCGGAGCCACAGCCCAACAGCCAATAACCTTCTTTGGCATGCAGTTTTTCCCACTCAGCCAGAATACAGGCTCCGCCCCACAGCCATCTCCATCTCCCGCATCAGCAACCAACGCCGGCCAGGCTGGACCTGACGCAGCGGCGGGAACAGGCCAGGCCCAGCAGACTGGCGAACAACCTCAGAATCAGCCGCGACCAGCAGCTTTCGCCCACCCGCACATGGCAGCAGGATTTATGGCGGCCCTCATGTCGTCTCTGTTCAACCCAGCTGGAGCTGTCCTCGGTGACGCGGTCTACTCGCAGGAGGCACTCGACCGCATCATCACCCAGCTGATGGAAGCCCACTCCCAGGCCGGTGGGGCACCGCCTGCCTCGCAGTCAGCTATCGACAAGCTGCAGGTCAAGGAGCTGGACGAGAAGATGCTAGGCACTGACGCGAATGCCCGATGCGTCATCTGCGTTGACGACATGGTCATTGGAGAGAAGGCGGCTGTGCTGCCGTGCAACCACTTCTTCCATGGCGAGTGTGTCACGCCGTGGCTCAAGCAGCACAATACCTGCCCTGTCTGCCGGAAGCCGATTGAGGGGGATGTGAAGGCCACTAAAGAAGGCGAGACCGCGCAGCAGCACACACCGCACTACGAAACGCCGAGTGCAGAAAGCTGTCCATGAGACAAGTGCATGTCAGGCAGGACATGCGAGATATAAACGGCGGGATGACTTGGAGTCTGGGTCGACGATGGGGACACGCGCAATGATGATGACGATGACGATTTTATGGAGTTACGGGCAATGGCCCCCTGGTTTTAATGATGTGCAGGACAGAGGCGGATCGCTGGACGTCCAAGCTGCGGTGGACTTTCTATTCGTTTAATGTCGTTGATAAGGGTATATTCGGGCTTTGGTGTCTCGGGATGGCCTGCATGCATAAGACCGGTCTGCGGACGTTTGCATAGCATGGAACGGCGTTTGGAATTGATGGGTTTACATTTGAGAGCTCTCATATCATGATGCATCATCCGATGGCGGTAGCAGTCATCGGGCTTTATGATAGAGTTAGGACTAGATGGACAAGTAAAGTCGAGGATCCTCGCCGACGTACATTCAGTTCATAATCATCGTGATTAGCGATGTTATTACAAGCCACAATGTACTATTGACCTGTAGGTATTGGCTTTTGACGTCGCCGGTTAGACCGTGCTCCAGCTGTCTTCCTTGGTCATATGGCCTTACTGTCCTCGCTATCAGTCCATCCCTATATATATGGGTTGAGCTGCTTCCTGCCATCATAGGTAATTGGCAACGAGCTTAGCCGACGTGACAACTTGATCATGAAGCAGCCATCAGGGGTGGCGATAATTGAAGAACCCGAGCTTCCCATCTCCGGCCGAGAGGAAGTTAATAAGTCATCGCGTTCACGCTCGGCAGATATTGTTGTCTTATCCTCAGCTCATGATCTTGCTATTCAAATCTGCCTCGGTGCCTCGTCTCAGCCTTCTCAATTGCCCAACTACCTGAGTCTTGCCAGGTTAGTGTATGCATTCTGTCACGAGGCATAATATTGGCCGCAACCCCCCAGCGCATAGCGTACAACACGCGGCGGCGACGCTACCACACGCGGTAGTGTCCACGCGATAACCAAGGACGAAGCAGAACTAGGTCTTTACCCCAAATTCTGGGGAGAGGTGGGGGGGAGTTGTCATCTCTGTATCTGTGTACAAGTGTCACGGAACGGCAACCAAGTTTGCGTGTGGCATGTCATTTGGAGTTCAGCCATGACCGAGGACGGTAGATGGGTAGGAGCTGATAGCAATGGGATTTCTGAGTGAACCTGTATATCCTTCATCTATGGCAATTGGATCAACGCCGAATATGAGGCAAAATGAGCAAGGGTTGGAGCGCGAAACAACAAAATCCGGGATATGATAGGCTAGGTTAATATTGTTTATATTGACCCCACGATATATCAGACATGGTCCCTCCCGGCACTTGCGGGCATGAAGATGGTTAAGCTTATTTTGGGTTAGGCGAGTTGGCGTCGACAGAAATACAATCGCGGGCCCGAACGCATTTGAACTCGTTCGCTCCCTCTTCTTCCTTCTTCGTCGTCAAACTCCTGATTTCGGTCTCCCGTTGTTTACCTCACGATCGACGACAATATGCTTTTCCTCGGTTTCCTCGCCTTGACGGGCACCGCTGAGGCGGCACAGGCAATGCTGCGATTTGGCTGCTCCCAGGCTGTTATTGATCGCATCGACCCGTAGGTTGAACATGGCATCACAAGCAAAGCTCATGACAGGACGGATCGCTGACGGTCTGCAGTCTCGTTGATCCAGGAAAGGTCCCATCCTCCCATGTTCATCAAATTGTTGGAGGTGTAAGTCCAACACTTCCCTAGAGAGTTCTTGAGTCATCCTCGGGCGACGGCGCTAAACGGCTTTCTGCCAGAACGCTTTCAATGCGTCAATGCCTCACACAGACATTGCCAAGGAGGCAACATGCACGTCTTGCTTCTTTGACCAGGATTTTTCCAACTACTGGACGGCCAATGTGTACTTCAGAGCCCGCAACGGCAGTTACCACCGTGTCCCGCAAATGGTGAACGACGCGATCGGTGCCGCCAACGGCGGCATCACTGTTTACTACACTGCGAGTGGTGCGAAAGAGTCAACTGCCTTCAAGCCGGTCAGTCCTTATTCCGCACCCAGGAGCTATGGCAAGTGAAGCCAGTACAAAAATGCTGACGTTTTCTAGGGTTTCCGCATGTTCTCCGGCGATGCTTCACGGCGCAAGTCAGCTGGCCTGGGAAAGAACATGCAGTCTTGCTTCCGATGCTACACTGGCCCGAACTTCAAGGGAAATAACATGTCACCTTGCATGGACCCCAAGTTGGACACGGAGGGCTTTCCGACGACTCCCTGCCCGGGAGGCATCCGATCAAGCGTCATTTTCCCGCTGTAAGTTGCCCAACATACCAACCTAGAAGGTATAGAGAGAATGGGAAGCTGACCTCTCCAGCTGCTGGGATGGCAAGAATCTCGATAGCCCCAACCACATCGATCACGTTTCTCACCCAGTGACTGGGCCGACATCGTTCACCGTGGTCAACGGCAAGTGCCCAGACTCGCACCCAGTCAAGCTTCCTCAGATCCACTTGGAGGTAAGGTATCTTGGCAACTCGACTCCTGCTGTGGCTTTGGCTTACGTGCGTCACCTTGCAACAGATCGTCTGGGACACTACCAAGTTCAACAAGAAGGAAGACTGGCCGGCAGATGGTTCCCAGCCGTTTGTGCTGAGCCACGGAGACACGTATGGTTCCCGATGTACCCACCCGGTATGAGACTGTTTCTGACTTGCGTCTAGAACCGGATACGGGCAACACGGAGACTACGTCTTCGGCTGGAAAGACGACTCGCTCCAGCAGGCTATGGATAACGGGTGCTATGCCGCCTCGTGCAAGAAGCTCACGACGCAGTCGTTCGCCAACGCCAACAAGTGCGTCGTTAAGTCGGTTGTCAAGGAGAACACGGACGGATGTGAGTTTCCCCATCAGTTATCACGGTCCACGGGATTGCCCACGATTAACGCGTCCGTATAGGGCTTTCAACGCTCCCGGGTATGGAGATGTAAACAGTACTGGGACGAGATGATAAGGGGTTGTTTCATGTGCTGTGATTGGCAGTCCCTGGAGTCTGATGGATGTATACATACTACGCAGATAATCGGGTCTATGCCGCAACCGACATGATGTGTTTGAAAGGCATCGTGGGCTCCCTTGACGACTCAATACCTTCTAGGTTATCAAGGTAGCTACTAGCTCATGTCTACCATAAACAACATGAACAATAATGCACAATGACCATATGACCTCCCACTGATACATGTACCGCTGAGAAGCATAATTATCTCGTCACGAAAGGGCGTCAAAATCGATGGCCGCAACTAGATACATGTACCCGGGTCCCTGATTTATGAAAGCTCACGGCATGAAGCCAGCACGCGGCATATTCCCTCTCAATATCAGGAAATATCACAGCGCTCACGGCCTGGCACCGTGTCTGCCTGCCAAAAGCCACCCACCATTTTGCAACCGTCGAAACACCTCGGTCGGGTCGTAGGCACAGCTGGCTCGCAACATCCTTAGAACGCTCAGCGGCCCGTAGCTTTCGGAGGCGCTCTGGCTATTATTCGCATTGTTCATGAAACAGTACGCGATAGAAGTCTAGATCGCGCCAGCTGGTCAGGAGCAACATGAAATCTCGGCCCGTCAGCTCGGTAATCAGCGGGCGCCTAGCACCAGGTTGCGGCGGCACGAAAGCAAGGTTTACAGCATCTTGGGCGCGCGGCGAGGATCGCGTTGCTGATCGGAGGGGGCGGGGGTTTTGAGGATTGTGGATACAAGGTCTGGGTTTGAGGGGAACTGGGGTGGTTTGGGTTCGGGAATTTGAGGTTCCTGTTTGTATATGTGGCAGCGGCGGCTTTTTCATGCCCGGAAATTCCTACACAGATTCATCTGCCAGCACCCGGCAGCATTCATGTGCTTTGTGGTCTTTCAGGCTATCAGGGACGGTAACGAGATAGGGGCTGACCTCCTCGGGATGCGAATGGCCTTGGTGCTGCTGCAGCTCTTTACAGTTCCGTGCCAGGCGGCGTCGATGCGCGTGGCGCCGTGGCCGTCAAAGACGGAAGGATGCAGGCAGATGCTGAGAAGATACCCGCTGGGGATGAAGTTGGCTTGCACGGCGAGGGGAATGGATGAGAGGCTTGATAGCCGCCAGGCGGCTCGAGGGTTTCAAGACGGACTAGGCGAGACACCGGCATTTCTCTCTTGCATAGGTCATCAAATCACTCGGACTGAGGCCACGCAATGGATTGCCTAGGTAGTCAGGTCATTGACGGTGAGATATTTTGGGGTCAATGCCATCCGAGTCCCGGCAGTCGGAGTACATGAGCTTAAGCCTGCCTATCTTAGGGCCGATACCACATGCCGGCTAAAGCATGGATTAGAATCCATGACAACTAGAGAAGATGGGACGGTTAAAGGGGTACGGGCTCCGTCGAGGAGGAACTTGGATTACAACTCCCTTTCTAGCACCGATGCCCCGTTTTACCGTTGAGTGACGTAGATAATAATCTATTCCATGCTCTGGTTACATCAATCGCAAATCCGCAACCCTGTCCCAAAGGGGCAAGACTCGCAACGGGATTGTCGCAGCTGGTTAACTGAAGGAACGGATAGAAATATAATAGAATCGGAAGGCTCCAAGTGCTATGTTGGTTCAAGTTATCAAGGGGGGAAGGAGCCGCGTCCAGCGACAGCCGTCGATCCTGGTGATTATTCACATCGCCTCATCAGTAGGAACCCACCTGGTAGCCTGCCTACCTACGTAGTAGTGTTGCAAGTACTATCTCGGTCCGTCAATCACACATACCTGTAATCTGTTGGCCAGCATGGAACAGCTAATTTTCATCACAAGTCAGTATGTGATCGTTGGTCATTCGGTTAAACGCATATTGCTTACCCTGTGTTGCTGGACCAGAGACCCCGATAGTCCGGGCGGCCGCCGCAGTCACAGTAAAGAACCCAACTCCCACTTCCCCGCCTTCCATGTCATCTTCATCAACCTGCCGTTCAGTTCACAACACAACAAGAGGAGTTTTCTATCGTACCACAAAAGACAACCGCATCTCAAGATGTCACCGCAACTTATCTTTGGCACAGCCGGCTTTGGGGATGACTTTTCCGAATTCCAAGACGCCGACTCGGTTCGGGACCTGCTCGTCACTCTCCAGGGTCTAGGCATCCGCCGTCTGGACACAGCTGCCCGCTACCCGCCCTTCAACCCGGGCCGGGCAGAGCAGCTCATCGGCGAAGCACGCCCCGTTAGCAATGGCTTCTTGATCGATACCAAGGCATATACCAGCACAACATCCGATGGTAGCGGGGATTTGACCCAAGATGCGTTGGAGAAATCCATTGCCGCGAGTCTTGAGCGGCTCCAGCAACAGCAAGGCGAGGTCCCAGTATGTGTCCACGCTTGTTCCGTTTGTTTGAACAATGTAGTCGACACGAGCTGACATTTTGCAGGTCAACGTCCTGTACACACATCGGCCTGATCCGAGCACACCTCTAGAGGATCAGATCCAGGCCTTCAACCAGCAGCTTGCGCAGGGCCGTTGCCAGCATGTGAGCGCGCGCACACTGTTCCAACCCTTCCAAAAAAGAGCAACAAGTTTTGACAGCGCTTTGTTTTTAGTGGGGCGTGTCAAACACGCCGCCAGCAATGCTGCAAGATATTCTTGATCTATGCGATCGCAACGGCTGGCAGAAGCCACGCTACTATCAGGGGTGCTACAACCTGATCACACGCGGCATGGAAAAGAAGTTGCTTCCCATCCTACGCGCGCACGGCATGCAGTTCGTGTCCTACCAGTAAGTTCCAGTCCAATTATCATGCATCCGACGACAGTATTGACCGACTCGGGGCACAGATCGCTGGCTGGGGGGTTCTTGACGGGCAAGCTGATCAACGAGGAGCACGCCGACACGCGGTTTGGAGACAAGAACCCGCTAGGAAAACTGTTCAGACAGGCGTTCTCTGGTGACCAGTTGAGGAACGCGCTGCGCGAATTCGATGCCGGAGTCAAGGGTGAGGGCTTGACATCTATCGAGGTGGCCGTGCGCTGGATCGTGCATCATTCGGCGCTGGGGGATGGGGACGGCGTCATCCTCGGAGCTACCAAGACGCCTCAGATCGTGCAGACGGTCTCCATGGTGGAGAAGGGTCCGTTGCCTCCTGCCTGCATCAAGCTGGCTGACGCGCTCTGGGACGCAGTTGCCGACATTCGCGGCGAGTTAATCAAGTTTCCTTGACTAGAAAGCCCGACCGTTACCCTTGAACTACATTACTGGGTGGCTGGTACCGTACATTGCCACTGTATGGGATGGCGCATGGAATGCCGACAGACCGGAATGAACTGAACTATAACCTGTTCCAATTCTGATCGACCGACTTCTGCCCACGCCTCCCATCCGGAAGTGATGCGAGTGAGTTGGTCGGCTGGTCCCCACCTGCGTGTAACCAACGAGCAGCTACCCGACCCAGGATGCCCGAAAGTTGATGGTCTCGCTGCCGGTCGTATAGTAGCACTGCGCATGCCCCCTCACGTACCGATACACGAGCACGTAGGGATCGCGCACGCACGCTCGCACTCATCGCCTTTTCCCACAACACGAGTAACACCAACAACACCCGACTACCTACCCGACCGCACCAGCTGGACCTCTTATGCCCAGATCTGCATCGCTGCACCTGCTTGTCTGAAATGCACCACCCATTATTTCACCCAAAGGCACTCAATATGGCGGGCGATGTCTCCTTCTTCGCTTACCTCTGACGCAAGGCCATCGCAACCCTCCTCCGCGGTCTGCTGCTCGTCAAGGGCTTTATTCCTCTCCAACGCGACAGACTTCTCGCACAGCAAATCCCCACCCGCAAGCAGCGCGTGCGTATCCCCTCCCGCGACCCAGGCCGCTTCATCTCCGCCGACCTCTACCAGCCACCCACTGCCGTGCCGATCCCACTCCCCTTCCCGATCAACTGGCACGTAAGCGGCTGGGTGTTTCCTCTCCTCGGCAGCGATGAGCTGTTTAAGATAGCGGAGCAAACAGCAAAAAGAAGACGAAGTTGGATGTACCCGGGATCGAACCGGGGACCGTCTGTAGAAATGCAAAGCGGGTTTTGCGAAACAGAAATCATACCACTAGACCATACACCCGTACCCGTAACTGGGTTGTGGTGGGTACGGTGATGCTATCCAAGAGTGGAAGTGCGGAGTTACTAACATCCTCTCTGTTAATTAGCGCGAAAGGAACACGTGCGAGACCCGGTTGAGGGTTATCTATGGATTTTGGCGAAGCAATGGTATTGGCCTTATTTGCACGTCCTCGGGGCCCAAAGTTCAGGTAGTCGTTGACACCTCGTCATTATCAGCATCAGTCCGTGGATCCAGTGGGCATTTTCACACTCGGTATCGCAAGGCATCGAGACCAGACGGTCCTTGCCGGCAAGTCATGGGGAATTCATTACTTGCCCGTATATCCTAATTATAGACTCTCGGAGCAGAGATTTGATATTTTTTTTTTCTTTCTTCAACGCACAAGTTCGTTTACCCAGTCCTAAGTCAGCGCCCTAACCCTTACCGCCAATAGTCAAAGGCAATGTCAACACATCAGTTACGCCAGTAACAACCCACAGCCAAGGCAGACCCAGCAGCATTTAACAAACCCCTGAGCTGGTCAACATTGATGGCTGAGGCTTAAGGAGGAATTGTGGAACTTTACCAATTGCCACGGGCTTTTACAATTAGCAGAGGGAGGTAAGTACCTGAGGTAGGTAGTAACTAACGCTTCATTCGGCTGTAGCAGCATAGAAAGTCTCCTTTGATACCTGAAGCTTCCTTCATTTTCTTGGCTTAACATGACTGATGTGCCATTTGTTGGTCAACTCTCGTGTTGGTTCCAAGTCAAGTGATGTGTTACAGGGATGAGATATCAGCCCATGCTTCAGCTCTGTCACAACGCAGAGATCCAGGGGCATTATCACCAGGATATGTCTTGATATCTCATCAGCGCTAATGTCAAAGCGGTTAACATGCTGAGCTAAATGCTGACAACATTAGGATGCTTGTTCCTGGCCCCTACCACCGTGCAGCATTTGTGCCAACCAACGAACAACTTTGCAAGAAACATTACAAGACGCTGACAGCCCATGTTAAAAAGTGCAAGGCCCGCGCGGGCACTTGTCATTGTCCCCAGCATCTCTGCCTTCAATTGACACTATTCGGGCCCGGGAGCAACGTGGACATGTTTGCCATTGAGATCTATCTACCTCGCTTGTTACTACCTGATCAAACGCATCGACAATTGCTCATTGCACCATGAACTACCTGGCGACATTCCTCATCGCAGGCCCGCTCCTGTGGCTTTTGAACTGGGCCTGGGCCTTGTACCGCAATTACCGCAACGCCAAACTGTCGGGACTCCCGGTTCTCATCTGTCCATTCTCCCCGGATGGCGTGGGTTGCCCCATTCCATCATTCGAGGCCCTATCGCCTCGGTCATGCTCAAGGTGGTACTGACCAGACCACACAGTTCCCATACCTGATCATCAAGGTGCCACTGAAGCCTCTCCTCGAGCTCATCCCTATTTGCAGGCCAGGCATCCAGGTGTCCATAATGGGATGGGAGCACGCAGACCGTTACACACTGCACGAGAAATACGGACGCGTCTTCATCCTCGTCAATCCGGCCCGAAATGAAATGTGGTGTGCCGACCCGGACACGGCACAGCTGATCCTGGCGCGCCGGCGCGAATTTCCCCAGCTCGACATGGCGACAACGATCATGAGCACCTTTGGCAAGAATGTCATCACGGTACGCGTTATGATCCTCACCGCAGTAGCGCAGCCTCGGAAACATGAACCTGACATACATCAAGGCAAACGGGGAGGACTGGGGCCGTCAGCGTCGCATCGTCGTGCCGAACCTCAACGAACGCATCAGTGAAGCCGTCTGGACCGAGACCTCGCATCAGGCCAACAAGATGGTGGAGTACATGCTCCAACGGCCCGACAATGGCGAAGCCGAGAGCGTCAGCTCCCTGCGTGCCATTGCCATCAACGTGCTCAGCCTGGTAGGCTACGGTCAGCCGAAGCCATTCAAGCCGCAAAAGCTCTGCCAGGACCCCACCGCCGTCATGTCTTACACGGACGTGGTCTCTCTCTGCGGCGAGCTCATTGTCCTCGCTGCTTTTGTGCCGTCCTGGATCCTGCGCCTCTCTATCATGCCCAAGCTTCTCCAGACACTCGGCGTAGCCATGGAGAGGCTGCCCACGCTCACAGCCGAGATGCTCGACGAGCAGCGCGCACATAGCGATGGGCACCAAAGAGATCACTTTGTTAGCCAGCTTGTGCGGCTGTCCGACGCCGGCAAGACCGGCGAGACCACCGCACAGTACCTGACCGAAGAGGAGATTGCGGGCAACTTGTTTCTCTTCACCGCTGCTGGGTTCGACACCACGGGGAACACGCTCGGCTTTGCTGTTACATGGCTTGCCGCGCAGCCGGAATGGCAAAGATGGACCCAGGAGGAGCTGGACTGCGTCTTGGGCAAACATGGGATGCATGACTATGCTACTGTCTTTCCAAAGCTGACACGGTGCCTGGCCGTCATGGTGAGTCTCTTCACACAGCAGTCCGAAATGTGACCTCATCGACTGACACTGTGAATAGTACGAGACCCTGCGGTTGAACCCCGCGGCCACGCACATCGGCCGGACCGTCCACGAGCCGATTTCCCTTACCATCGGCGACAAACAACATCTGCTCCAACCACCCCTTACGGCCTACATCAATAACAGTACGCTGCATACCTTACCAGAGATATGGGGATCCGACTCCCTCGAGTTTCGACCCTCGCGATGGATCATCACGCCCAGCTCCGGGCCGCCCAGCCAGTTGGGCGACGAGAAGCTCGTGACTCCTCAAAAGGGGGCGTTCAACGGGTGGAGCGGTGGGCCACGTGTATGCCCTGGGCAGAAGATGTCGCAAGTGGAGTTTGTGACGGTCATAGCCACTGTGTTTTCCAAGTGTAACATTGAGCCCATCCTGCGGGAGGGAGAGACGATGGAAAGTGCAAGCGGTCACCTCATGCACATGATTCAGGACACTCAAATGCGGCTGACGATGCAGTTTAAGCACCCTAGGGAGGTCCGTCTAAAGTGGCGCAAGCGGTGATTCGGGGGCGATGAAGACGGAGATAGAGATTGAAGGCATATGTTTGGGTATTTTCGGGAAGTTTTGTGGCCGTTGCTTGCAAGACATGGGAGTTCCTTGGTAAATAGCGACAAGGGACCAATTCGAACTCCTTTGCTAAACTCTGGAGCATGGATTATAACCTTCAATACTTCCCAATACCTCCACATACGACCATAGGCACTTGAGAACTCGGCATCCCGTCCGCTCTGCCCTAGATAAGCAAGCGACCGCCAGACTAGTAGTTGGGTGGGTGACCACCAGCGAATCCCTGGTGTTGTATGTAATTTTCTTTTTTTGTCCCTTTGAGCGAGTCAGTTGTTGACTCTCTCCACTTTTTACCCCTGAGTTTTGCACGCGGCGTCTGTGTAAACCAACGTGCAACCCGTCATGCAACTCAATTACCCCAATCCCTCGAGAGGAGTCCCGCACTGACCACAATGGTTCAGTTTCTCATCGGTTGAAATTCTGTTCCCTTCAAATGATATACATCGATCGACCTCCGATAAATGGTAAAACTCAGCTCCTAGCTCTATGCTTCTCAAACTGCCGGCAGACTTCAAACATGCTCTCAGGCCACCAGTCCTCGTCCCTGTTCCACATCACTCCTTGCCATCGCGCGTCCTTCCTGAAAGAAACAATGCGCTCGAGCTCCCAGGCGCCGACGCACCCAATCCACCACACGTTGTCGAGCAGAATGACCAAGACAAGCCAGTGGGCAAAGATGTCGAGAGCCAGCTGACGCGCTAGGCTCAGGTCAGGCGGCGTCATGGACCCCGCCCCGTTAAACGAAACCGTCTGGATGATGCTGAGCATGTCTTCGATTGTGTTCAGATACCTGACGGGGGCTTTGTGGACAAAGGCCATGATGACGCGTCGAGGGAGTCGGGAGGGCATCATGGAGGTTATGCTGGCCGCGTAGCGACGTAGCCAGGGCGAGACCTTCGCAATTTGGCCACCTACCGGGTCGATGTTGACCTCAAAAGGGAGGGGCTTGTTGTGGTTGAGTTGGCTGGACACGGAGTCCTCGGCGGGGAAGGTCTCGGCGACGACGCTGTCAAGGAGATCTAACGCTGCGCAGCATGCTTGTATGTCGAGGTTGGTGTTTGTATCTTCGCCTCCCACGCCACTCGCCAGGCCAACGCTGGTCATCTGGCGGGCTTTTTTACGAAGTTTCGCCATGGCGGAGCCGACTGTGGCGGCTAGGATGGGACTTAGTGCGTGAGCTGGGGGAACTCGCGGCTGGTCGATGCGAGATGACACTTTGTACTCGTAGGTTGATTGCGAGCTGCTGCTGCTACCGGTAAAGAACTTTGGCATGTACTCGACAGGTGAGCGAGAACGAGTCGGGCTGATTAGGGTGGTGTCGTCGGTGATAGGTTTGTTGAGGATGCCGAGGTAAGCGAGGTGCGCGGCGCGGAACAGGCTGATCCACTGGGTATTTTTGGGCATGATATCAGATAGGGGCTGGTCGCCCATGGCAGCGGTCTTGACGAGCCAGATGCGCACACAGTGGCTGCCGGACCCGTACATGCCCATCATGGCCGCGTTGGCCAGCACGCAGTCGTACTGCTTCGCCTCGGGGAGCGCCGCCTGTGTCTCCTGCAGGGACTTCATGTGGTGACAGTCGGCGAGAGCAAGCAGCTCGAGGACCTGTTCGCGGTCTTGGTGCGAGACGGACGGCTGTTGGATGATGTCACGACACTTACATACTGCTGCTATGGCAAGTACGGATCTCATCAGGGGCTGGCTCTGGCACGCTAGGTTGGGGATGCCGACTTGAAGGGTGTACTGCTCTTCCTTGTCAATGGTGGCGTCTTTGCTGGTGTGCTCGATGAAGTGCTTGAGCAGCTCAAATTCCGCAGGGGCAAGAGTCTGCGCCACCTGTGACTGCAGCGGCGAGTCGAGCCCGGTGTGCTTGGGTAAGGGGGGCAGCGGGGGGTAGGGAGTGACGCCTGATGTTGGAGACAATGGGCTCCCGAATCTCGTGGAGGAGTCGAGGGAGCGCCCGGAGCCTTCAGGACTGCTTATGCCCGATTCTGCTCTGGAAAACTCGAGCTGCGCAACCTGGGGGTCTACTGGCTCTACCCAGTTGTGATGAAAGTCCTCTGCGGCAAGCAGGCTGGCCGGTCGTTTGGGGTACTGGCAATTCAGGTTCTTCTTGTTACACCTGGAGCACCGTGGAGTGACCTCGTCGCACTGCGTAAGGTACGCGGCATTGTTAGCGGATGCACGGTTGCCGTGTCTCGCCTATACGCTTTGTGCGTACCTTGATCCTGCGCTCCTTGCATTTCGTGCAGCCATATCTAGACTTAAGATGCGGCCTGCGGGTCTTGTGGTGCTCGGTCTTGTTGTGGTCGGTCCGACAGCTCTCGCCAGGATCTGATACCTGTATCTCGTCCATATGCACCAGCTTGACTGGATGTTGAATCTGGCTTCCTGTTATTTTAGATATCTAGACCCAGTGTCAGGTAATTATCTCGAGTGCCAACGGCGGGAATATGTGTGTTTTATTCGCAGACACGGTGCAGTTAGCTTCGTGATGGAGACTGACCATCCGTAGCAGCTGCAGGTTTTCAAGTTCCCAGATAGCTGGATCCAGGGGGAAAGGCGGGTTTCCACAACACAGCCCTCTGTATTTGGAATGGTTTATAGCTCGTGTTCGTCTTGAAGAGATCTCGAAGCATCTCATACGTCACGGGAGCTGCGCCTCTCAAATTTCAATGCCAGCCATTAGAGACGTAACCTGACCGCTAATTTGATGTACTGTGGGCGGGCGGGCTGTGTAATCACATCGGTCGTCGATTTTGATGGCACCCCTTTGTGGCTCACAACAAGCTCGTTCATGTTCCACCAAACACAGTGACTCATTTGGTAGCTATCACGATAAGACCCATCCAGGTGGTATCGTGGGTTTTCCAGTCAAGAACCGCGCATTCCCGCCAGGCACTAGCAGCGGGGTGCGCGTGCAGGGTAGTAGGCATAGAACAAGACCGAGTCTTGAAATGTCGGGAGCCAAGGCGTGTACCTTACTCAGCCTCTCCAGCTTGACAGGGGCTCTGGTCTCGGGTTTCCCCAGGAGATGCACCTCGGCCGGTGCACCCGGTGCTTGAAACTGGCATTCAATTGATTATATCCGCCAGACTCAGCGTGATGGGCACACTCTGTAAATCCGGAATGTGGGAGCTGCCTGGCCAAGATGACGAATGCCAGTGAACCCAGATCCCCGGAATCGTTCAGTTTGTACTTGTATTTCTAAGCTCTCATCTGGAAAGGGACAATGAATCGGTCTTGGCGTGATTGGTCTGCTTGGCTGCAGAAGTCGGCCACTCTCGGTGCTGCAAAGTCCCGGTCTGCCCGCCGTCAGCTTACCCTTCATGTTTGGATCGGGACTAGCATCCCACAATTGAATCCATGTCGGCGAGCCTGTGCAAATGCCGTGCACTCAGCTGCTCAAGGCTCCGTGATCGCTCCCCGCAAACTGCACTGGTCTTCATTCCCACTAACTGGATAATATCTGATCAAAATAGGCAGGTCCCAAACAGCTTCTCGGAACGTGCCCCGGTATAAGAGAATCGCTGCTAAACCCGTGACCGTTGCCAATTATTCATAAAGAATACCAGCCAGAGACCTCAGCCACCTCTCTAGATACATGTAATTCACCAAGGTAAGCCCATGCTGAAGAGGCGTGGTATGACGTAATACGCCGCATTAGTAACCTGCGTATCGGATACGCTATGTGTACCTGATCCTTCGCTTGTGTATAACTCATCTGGGATCATTTGCGTGTGGACATAGCTGATTCCGAACTGCGTATAGAGCCCATTGGTTACGATATTGTTGACAGCGAAGCGTATCTTGAACGGCCAAAGACATCATGTTCCTGGCAGTTTGGTACGATGAAGCTAGATCGGTGTCTTATCCAAGCATCAACCTTCAGCCTTTTCTCATCATATAAGTATTGCTTGTTTGATCGTAAGCAATTGTTTTGAACCGACTTAACTCCAACAGAATACCGCAAGTTTTCAGGCCTGTAACCTTACTGTGCAAATAAACACCTTCACAATAAAGCTGTGAACACGCGAAGTTATGAAGTTAAACTTGCTTGTCGAGACATGGCTCTTCAGCTTTGCCATCGCCTTCCCGGAGCCAAAAGGTCATGAGTGGCATCCGCCAGGGCGAGAGGATAGTCAGTCTCTCCAGGACGCCCCTTCTATCCCTATGGTGGAAACAAACTAAATCAATCACAGGCCGGTCCCCCTGCCCCGGCCTCAACGCCATGGCGAACCACGGTTGGCTCCCTCGCTCCGGCAAGAATATCGACCTTGCTGCTCTCCGCTATGGTGTCTCCCACGCATACAACTATGTGCCCACCGCCTTCGACGGGGCCTTCCAAGCAGCTGTGGACTTCAACCTCACGACCACGGGGAACAGGTCGACCATCAACCTCTATGATCTCCACCGGCACAACGAAATCGAGTTCGACGGGTCACTGTCGCGCAACGACGCCTTCTTCGGCAACGACAACGACTTTGACTTCCGTATCTGGGGACCCGTGGCGGACCACCTGCAGCTCTACGACGCTGACGGCCCGGGCAAGACTGACAAGTATGTCACCATCGATCTGGCTGCCAAAGCTCGTGCTGCGCGCATCAGGGACGCCAGCAGTGTCAATCCTGATTTCAAGTACACCGAGGTTGGCAGCATCGGCACGACGGCTCTCTACTTGACGACACTGTGGGATGACAGGGTCGGTGCGGCGCAGAAGGCATTCGTCAAGGCGTTCTTTGAGAATGACCGCATCCCATATCTTGAGGGTTATGCGCCGCCGCAGAAGCCAAAGACTGCCGATTTGCTCAATTCCATCCTCGGAAAGGTCAAGGCTGTGAAGGTTTAAATTGGAGACGGCTGGACCGGTCATGTTGATCTTTTATTGTACCAGTTCTTGACCATGAAAACATCATGCTCGTCGTCAATGTCAGTGTTTGTTACTACATCCATGCTCTGCAGTGACAAAAAGAAGCAAAAAGAAATATGTGCCATCGACTGGAATCGAACCAATGTTGTCCGCGCGCTTTACTTCTCAATGGCCCCGGAGGGTATGGAAGGTGTTAAGCCACAAGCGGAAGTACTGACCACTATACTACGATGGCTTGAAGGCTCAAGACATTGAATTTGTTAAATAAGGACGATGGGCCGCTACTTGTGATGATTGAGTGGCTGAAGTTGGTGTTTGCAGTTTGGCAGTTGACATATCTGTTTCCACAAGAATCCTTGTAGCCAGGCTATTCGTTCAACGAACTGATTGTAATGTTTATTTTTTGACAGTGCTCTGAAGTTTTCCCGTCCAGAGACCCGTTGCTTTGATCTCTCCTTGAGATAATAGCACGAGAGAGTTGATGCATGTTTAAAAGGACACCATGCACGTTGGAACAACTGTCGCAGTCCCACTGAGCTCAGGGCGCAATGATGCCAAAGTGCTCATACGGAAACTCTTCCAAGCTACAAAGCTGCTCCGCCCACCCATCATCGAGATCTCCAAGTTGATGCTCATCGCCAATCTTCACCAAGCCTGTCCTGCCGGCTAGAACTTCCCTCTCCTTCCCCTTGTATTCTGCAGCTAGGCACGGATGCGGGACCCAGACAGCCCGCATGCCCGCCCTCCTGCCAGCCTCGAGGCCGGGGACGCTGTCCTCGAAAACGAGACACTCGTTGGGCAGGATCTTGGGCACGCCGTCTGGCAATGTGGCGTTGATGGTTTCCAGTGCCAGCAGATATATGTCGGGCGCCGGCTTGCCTCGGCCGCGTTCGATTCGAGGGTCGTCTCCCAAAATACGCCTGTTGGTGGGGATGAGATCCATGAGCTTCTTGGTCTCTGGCCGGACGATTTTCTTGTCAAAGTTGGCCTTCTCGCTGCTCGTGGCAAGAGCGATCTCGACTGGTTGATCATCCCTGTTCCGTGCGACTCGAAGGTGATCTAGAAGGCCCAGGGCGCCAGGGAGGGGTCTGCATTTGGGGAAGTACAACCCCTGCAGCTCCCCTTGCTCTTTCTTGTACTGCTCGCGCGAGATGGGCAGCTGGGCCCAGGCGTGGAAGACGTCGCCGTTCGACGAGCCGGGCACGCCCATCATCCTGGCCTTGATGGGCCATGGGAGGTGAGGGCGGCCGTACTTGGTCAAGACATGGTTGGCGCATTGCGAGTAGATGTCTTCGGTGTCGAGAAGCAGGCCGTCCATATCGAAGAGACAGGCCCGGATTGCGGGGAAGCTGCGAAGGAGTCAAGTCGCTTACTGTCAGCTGGTGTTTCTAACCCGTCTATGAAACGGCTGCATTGCATGTTACCTGTTGGGCTGCGTTGGTGCCATCATACCAACGTTGACAATGTGCCAGTGAAACGTGAATGGCAGGTAAGGACCTGTAGTGTACACTGTAGTGTGCAGACTTGTTGGCTGGCTGATAATTACCTGGTAATTAGCCTGGATCAGGGAAGCCATCCATCCCGGGAAGAGCTTCCGAGGTTCGGACACCACAGTAGTCCAACCTTCCTAACTCGAACGGGTTCAAGACCCACTAGATAACATGCCACAAAGTCTACGGCCAGCAAGTGACCACTCTGGCTTGTCCCTAAGTGAAATCTTATGACCGAGTCTAACTTACGTTGTACAAGTGCTGGACATGTACAGGGCGCGGCAGTTCACAATGCAACAGGTGCTGAATCCGACAAGGACAGTTCCAGTCAATCCAGTCTATCTCGACAAGACGGGAGAGAGAACATGCAAGAGTGATCCAGTGCCAGCATGCAGCAAGACAGTCCCTCCCCCCCTTTCGTGGCAAGGACGAGCTGTGGCTTTTTTAGCATTTCGTAGCGTTCTCAAGCTCACCACAAAACAGGGATTAAAGAGCGGCCGGAACGCATCGTGGACCGCGCCAACGATGGCTTGCTGCAGCAGCGCACCATCCGGGATTGGTAAGTTAGGCCGACCTGCATAATCGGCGACAAATGCCGGTGTGTCACGAATGCCCATCCAGCCACACACGCTCCAGGTAAAGTTAGGGGATCCTTACTGACGTCGCCGCCACTGAGGGGTTTTCGATTTCTTTTCTCGAGTCTTTGTGTTTTGTGTTCCCAGTTTTGCTCCCGTCAACCACACAACCTTATTTCATCGTTACGCGGTGCAACAGTGGTACTACCCGGTAGACCTACCCTTACCCACATCCCCTAAATTCATCCACCAACCCACCATCACGATGTCAGACACGGCCCAGAAGAGCCCGTCTCCACGTTCAAGCCCGCGAGCCGCTGCCGGCGGCGCGCCTCCCACAGTCCTGGAAGCTGATGTAAGAGGCGGTGTGGGCAGTTGATATGAGAGATGAAGTCCACCGCTGACATGCTCAATCCACATGCAGCCCGATGCGTATGAAGACGACGGCGACTCTGCCTTTGGCCCGGTGAGGAACCTCGTTTCATGCATCCATACACATTGACGTACAAAACACATGAACTATAAACTGACTGTATTTACTGGACCTAGAGTGATCAGGGCAGCGAGACAACTTCGTTAGCATCGAGCATTTACAGATTCCGCGAGGAAAATGGACGCACCTACAACGCATACAAGGAAGGAGGTGGGTCTTTCATGCCCCGGAGCAATGGAAAGAAGACATGAATGATCTAACCAAGACGCATCCGACATTAGCATACTTCCTGCCCAATGACGAAGTTGGTGCTTTTTTTGAGTCGAATGTACCACAGCTTGTTTGTTGACAGAAGGTGTCTTTCGTAGTCAGAGAACTCTCGCCTAGGTGAGAAGGAATCGCAACCCATCGACGCACGCAGCGGGAACAAGGCTGACAATCGATGTGCACTCAGATCTCCAGCATAATCTGTGCATCCTCATGCAGGACAACAGACTGTTTATTTCCCCGGCCGGAAAAGACAAGCCGCTGGGCAGAGTGCTCGACGCCGGCTGCGGGACGGGCATCTGGGCGATTGACTTTGGTACGTGCCCCAGAAAGATGGTCAGACAAACCCGAGCCAAGCAGCTAACATGTCTTGTTCGGCAACAGCGGACGAGCATCCCGAGTCATCAGTATGTCTGTTCCATGTCTGCGATCATGCTTATCGCCACTAACGTTTATGTTCTCCTCAGGTTGTTGGAGTTGATCTCAGTCCCATTCAGCCCCCTTTGTAAGTTCCGAGTCCCATTATGGCCACACTTCCCCAGCTTGAACGGTTCTGACCATGCATGCTGACATCCGGTACAGTGTTCCACCCAACCTACAGTTCTTGATCGACGATCTCGAGTCAGAGTGGACTTACACCACCCCGTTCGACTTCATCTACATGCGTCTCCTCTGCGGGTCCATCAAGGACTGGCCAAATCTCTTCAGGCAGTCTTTCCAGTAAGACATGTTCAAGTTCTCCTTCTCAATCCTCATTAACCATGGATTCTCGACACCCTCCCATCTTTCCATGCAAGATTTGTGCGCAGAGCTACCTGACCTTAGTCTGATAACATCAACTTGCACCAGAAATCTCAACCCCGGTGGCTACATTGAGGTCTGCGACCCTCTCAACCCCCTGATCTGCGACGACGGCACGCTCCCCGCCGACTGCGCACTGGTGAAATGGAACCACTTGTTCGTCGAGGCGTCGATCAAGCTCGGCGCGAGCTTAATCTCGGTGCGCGACTACGAGAAGCAGCTCGTCGAGGCCGGGTTCATCAACGTCGAGAAGGTCGAATTCAAGTGGCCTATTAATTCGTGGCCCAAGGATAAGAAGTACAAGGAGCTAGGTAAGATCCAGCCCCAAGTTAGGTGAATAGTTGTCGATTGGACTTGGAGGAGCTGACATTTGCTAGGCTCGTGGGTCTACGAGAATATCCTGGAGGGTCTCCAGGCGCTCAGCTTGATGCTCTTCACCAACGTGCTGGGCTGGACCCCGGAGGAGCTAGAGGTGTTCCTAGTTGATGTTCGCAAGGACCTGAAGAACAGGTCGATACACGCGTACTGGCCCTTGTGAGTTTTGACTTCGCCGACGGATGGAACACTTGAATGCTCTGTAGCTAATCGACCTTTTCCTGCAGCTATATCGTATACGGACAGAAGCCGGAGTGAGACACTGGCGGGCGGCTGCGGGTTGGATATGGTATTTCCCTCCTTTTAGCACTGAATTGGTCTTGTGGAAGACGTGGGCGTGTCTGGCAGTTCGATACGGGTGTCCTTGAGCCTATGGCACGTAAGAGTGTCGTTACGGGACACGACTAGACAAGAAGGGAGATGTACGTAGGAGCAGTCGACGTCGTTGCGGAGTTTGGAATCGCAGTTGGGCGGAGATCCTGGAAGCTGAAGTATGATATCAAGTCACCGAGAACCTGGAAATTAATTCATCAAGAGATTCGAGAAAGAAGTTGACAAAGCCGCGGATGCCAAGACCAGATTGCATCTGAATGATGGAGACTCCAACAACACCCAGTAGAAGATGGTCTTCTTGCCAGGCTGAATAAAACTGACTACATCCCCGTCCAACTAGTCCTTCCTCACACATACCCCCTGGAGGTTGCACCACTCCTTGATGCTCAACAACCCACACTCCACACCAATGCCGCTATTCTTATGGCCAGCAAACGAGCCCTTCGGGCCACATTCCAAGTGTGTGTTCACCCAAACAGTTCCCGTCTCCATTCTCCTCGCCATCTTCTCCGCCCTCAGGACGTCCTTGCTCCAAACCGAGCCACCAAGCCCAAACAAGGTCGCGTTCGCCCGCTGCAGAACATCCTCCTCGTCAGACCACTTCAGCAGAGGCACGATGGGGCCGAACTGCTCGTTCGCGACAATCTGGGAGTCCTCGGGGGGATTGTCGATGATCCTAGGCGGCAAGAAGAACCCGGCGTCGGTCTTGGTCGCGGCATCGGGCTTGAAGGACGAGACAGCGGGGATGGCGCTCTTCCACCCTTGCGTCTCGATTTGGGAGTACAGTTCTCGCAGTTTGGCGTACTGCATGCTGTTCTGCACCGGGCCGAGCATGGTCGAGGGGTCGTCGCTAGGTCCGACTTTCATGGTCTGCACGAAGGCCACCATGGCCGCGAGAAAGGCGTCGTAGATCTGCTCGTGCACGTAGACGCGCTTGATGGCGATGCAGACTTGGCCCGAGTTGACGAGCGCGTTGAAGGCGATCTGTTTGTCAACTTGCCTGGCCAGCACCTACCATAGAGTCAGGTACCTTAGACAACATACCTTTGGGACAACATTGGCGAGGTCAACATCCAGGTAGATGATTGCCGCATCATTCCCGCCCAGCTCAAGCGTGACGCGCTTCAAAGTCGCCGCGCACGCCTGCATGACCTTCTTGCTGGTGGCCACGGACCCGGTGAAGCTGATCTTGGCGATGCCCGGGTGGCCAGTCAGCCAGGGGCCAAGATCCTCCTCGCCGCTCAACACGTTGAAAACACCCGCGGGGAAGATGCGAGCCCCCAGCTCGCCAAGCTTGAGCGCGGTGTTGGGCGTGTAGGGTGATGGTTTCCAGATGAAGGTGTTGCCGGCGAGGAGTGCTGAGCAGAGTTTTATCACGCCGAGCGTCATGGGGAAATTCTACGGAATAATGCCCGCATCGACGCCTAGGGGCACGTGTCGAAGGACGAATCTTTTCTAAACAGCAAATAACAAGATGAGGTATGTTAGTACTGTATATAGTGGGTGCGGGAATCGGATATTTGAGGTGAATCAAGACAGACCTCGTCAGTATCTTCGATGACCTCGTCCGTCAACCGGTGTACCACAGTCCCCCGGATGTGGTCATCAATCAGCCAGATCTCGAGCGCGGCGCTCTGGGGAGGCTTGCCCGTCTCCTAGCTGAGCAGCTTGGTAAATCCATCCCTGTTGGCCTGGATGGCGTCGGCGAACCGGAGGAGATATCCCGCGCGATCGTCCAGTGTGAGGTCCCGCCAGGCGGGAAAGGCGGCGTGCGCGGCTGCCACGGCGCGGTCTACATCCTCTGGCGTTGAGACGGGGACGGCAGGGAGAAGTGTGTTGGTGCTGGGGTTGGTGGCGTGTCGCGTTTTTGTCGTGCCCGTGAGTTTGTTGTTGATTGCGTTGTGGAAGGTCTGGATACAGTGGAGGAGTTAGCTGACAGTCATTGTAGATGGAAGCCTACCTAGACACACTAGACGCATTGGCCCCACAACCGGCCACCCCCCACAATGTCACGACCCAGCGACCAGTCCCCATGAAGGTGAGGTCAGCCGGAGCCAATGGCGAGAGGCTGGATCAGGGATCTAGGGACTCCTTGGAACAGCCAATCATAGGGTGCTTTGTATGCTCTGTGTGCTCTGCGCAGAGCAGACAGAGCAGATAGAGTAGGGCGCTCTATATGCTCTGTATACTCTGTACAAAGTAGATAAAGCAGACAGAGCTACGATGACTTTATTTTCTATATAACGAGTAGGGCCTAGCGACATTAGGTCCTAGGCTAATAATTAATATAAGTTTTTAAGCATATATTATATAATCTTTAAAAATAATCGCTTATTTATTTAATTATTTATACCCTTTTATATTTATTTTTTTAACCTTTATTATTTTAAGGAATTTTTAATTCTTAAGATTGTAATACGTTAATTATTTATTTAAATATAAATTAATATATTAAATAAATATTATATTAATTATTTTAAAAGTAACCCTTATTACCTTTATTATGCCGGCTATATTTATTATAATATAATTAAATAATTATATTATTTACCTTTAAAATAAATTTGTAGAATTTAAATAGGATATAAAAATTATTATAATCTTGAAAATTGAAGGTTTTTTAAAACGGTAAAAGTTAAAAAAATAAGTATAAGGGAGTATAAGTAATTAAATAAATAAGCGGTTATTTTTAAAAATTATATAATATATATTTAAAAATATATATTAATTATTAGTTTAGAATTTAATATTATTAAACTTTATTTATTATATAAAAGTAAATTTTATAAAGTGTTTAAATTATTTAATCTTTAAAAAACTAAGTAAATTAAATAAAGTATAAAAAATGTTAAGTGTTTATAATATTTAATTTTTATATTACGGTTCGAACCCTGACTCTAAGAGGAAGACGGGGCATGCGAAAGGCGGGGCCTCTTAAAAAGCTACCATTTAATAAGAGGGTTCTAAATAAAATTATCCTAGAATTTAAATTTCGGGATACTTATATAATAAAAATACTATATACTATCTTAAGATTTTATTCTCGGAATATTTTAAAATTCGGAGCTCGGAACTAGTTTTTTTTATTTTATATAAATAAATAAAGTTTAATAATATTAGGTTTTAAATTAATAATTAATATAAATTCTTAAATATATATTATATAATTTTTAAAAATAACCACTTATTTATTCGATTACCTATACCCCTTTATATTTATTTTTTTAATTTTTATTATTTTAAAAAACCTTTAATTTTTAAAATTATAATATATTAATTATTTATTTAAATATAAATTAATATATTAAATAAATATTATATTAATTATTTTAAAAATAGCCCTAATTACTTTTATTATACCGGCTATATTTATTATAATATAATTAAATAATTATATTATATACTTTTAAAATAAATTTATAAAATTAAAATAAAATATAAAATTTTATACTAAATTCATATTATAAAAGTTAAAAAATTATATAAATTAAATAAAATGTTTTATAAAATTAATTAAACCTTTTAAATTATTATTAAATTAAAGGATAAAAGGGCTAAAAAGGCTAAAATCTATCTTTTATTTATTTTTAACGGAAAAAAAAAGGAATTAAATTTTTTATTATTTAAATATATATATATATTTATTATAATAATAAATAATTTAATAATAAAAAAAACAAAATTTTATTTATTTTATCCTTTTTAAAGGGTTATATTTTATATTAGTTTAGTTTTATTAAAAGGGACTATTTAAAAAATAAGCTTAATGATTATAATTAGAAAATAATTAAATTTTTTAAATCCTTTAAAAGGTTTAAAAATACTTTTATTAAAATATTTAAAAAATAAAATAAGATTAAAAAAATAATAAAATACTTAAATCGATTTTAATAAATTAAAATAATTAATATTTACGTTTTAAAATTTTAATAAAATATTTTAAAAATATTTTAAAGGGAAAATATATTAATTTATATTTTTTATAATAAATTAAAAAATTAGATTAAAAATAAGATTTTAAAAATTAATTGTTTAAATAATTTAAATAATTTTATTATATTAATAATTAAAATTAATAATTATTAATATAAATATAAATATAAAAAAAAAGGAGAATATAATTATTTTATATATAAAAATAAAATTAATATATTTAAATAATAATAAATACCTTTAACCTTTATAAATATATATTTAAGCTTAATAAACGTTAATATTATAATATAAAATAAAGATTATTAATTTAATTAAAAGCTTATAAAATATTTCTAATATAATAAAAAAAATTATATTTTTTAACATTATAAAAATAAAGTAAAAAATAATTAATAAAAAATTTTAATAAAAAAATAAATTAATTAAATATTTAAAAAAATCGATTATAATCGCCTTTTATAAATAATTTATTATAATAATAATTATTTAAACTATAAAAATAATAAAAAAAATAATAAATAATATTTTATTATATTATATATTATTATTATAATTTTACGAAAAAATAATTATTATTAAGCTTATATCGAGTTTAACCTAAAAAATTCAAACAATATCTTAACGCTTATAAAACTAAAGCTTTAAAATTATAAAATAAATATCTTATATTTAATTTTAAATACGCCTATATAAGATAATATTAATTAAATAAATAATTAAAAAACCTATATTTACAAACGTTAAAAGGCAATATTAATTAAAAAATCTAATAAAAAAATATTAACATTATCTTTATTCCGGAATTAAAGGACTTTTAAAAAATAAAAAGCAATACTTTTAAAATAAACCCCAACTATAAAAACTATAACTAAATTATATAATATAAATATATATATAACGTTTATTATTAATATATAAAGAAAAAATATAAATAAAATTTCTTTCTTTAATAAAAAGGAAAAAACGAAAATTAATTAATTAAATTAATAAAAAAATTAAATAAAAAACTAAATAAATCGATTATTTACTAAATTAAAAATTTAATTAATTATAACCTAAAATTTATTATAATAATAAATAATAATATTTAATTAAAAATATATATTAATAATAACCAATTTACTTTTTATTTATTTAGAGATTATTTTTTTTATAAATAGATTAAATATAAAAAATAATATATTATATAAAATATAATCTAAATATAAATAAACCTATAAACTAAAAATTATATATTTTAATTAATTTAATTAAATATAATAATTAAATAAATATAAATATAATAAAAATAAAGATTATATTTTATTATTAAAAAAAATATTTTTTAAAATAATAAAATAATACTTTTATAATATTTTAAGAAATTTTAAAGTAAATACTTAAAAAATAAAATCCCTTATTTATTAAAAAACGACGAATAAAAAAACAAAATAAATCCTTATAATAATAAATTATAATAAAAATATAAACCCATTAATAATTAATATTAATTAAAGGGAATATATTATTATTATATTTATTAATTTAAAAATTAAAATAAATTTAATTTTATTAAAATTAGTTAAAAAATAAAATATTTTTTAAATAATAAAAAAAAGATTATATTTAATAAGGGATTTTAAGGGAAAAAAATCTAATTATAAGAATGGTTAAATTTAATAAAAAATAAAACCTTTTAATATTAAAATTAATAGGAATTATTAATAAATAATCTTTAATATTATAAAATTAAATATATATAAGATATTTTTTAATTATTTATAATTAAAAGTATTTAACCCTATAATTAATTAAAATAGTAGTTATATAAATTTAAAAAAAACTAATTTAATCTAATAATTAAACTCGAAAAAAGAATTAATAAGAAATTATTTTAATTTTTTTAAGCGTAATATATTATTATAATTAATAATAATTATTAAAAAAATAAAATAAAAAAAAGTAAATAATTTAATAAAATTTAATATTTTTTTAAAATATTAATAATATAATATTTTTTAAAAAAAGTTAAAAAATAAATTATTTAATTATAATTTATAAGATTATAAGATTAAATTTAAAAAAAAAGTTTAACTTTATTATTAGAAAATATATCCTTTTAATTTAATATAAAAAAATATATTAAAAAATTATAATTATTAACTAAATATTTTATTTTATTTATATTTAAAAAAAATAAAAAGCTAAAATTATATATAGATTATTAATATTTAAATAAAAATATTATTAAAAATTAATATCCTTTATTTTTAATTAATAATTTTTAAAAAAAATTAAATAAAATTAAATAATTTATTAAATTAAATCTTATAATTGCCTATACTTAGATTAAAATTTAAAAAAAAAATAAGTAAAAAATAATATTTTATTATTTTTTTAATTATTATAAATATTTTATTATATTATTTAAACTTATAAATATATTAATTATTTAATAATTTATAATTAATTATATTTTATAAAAATTTATTAAAAATTTTATAAAAGTTTATTTAAATAATATTTTAATTTATTTTTTGTTAAAAAAGGAATATTAATAATAAATATATAAAGTCTTAAAAACTTTATAAAAATATAAGCTTTAAATAAATCTTAAAAAAAACAAATTTTATTATTAAAAAATAGATTTTTTAAAATATAAAATTATATTTAAAAAACTTTAAATAAACCTTATAAAAATATAAAATATTTAAAAATAATTAATTTTAATAATAATTATATAAATTAAAAACTTTTTAAATTTTATTAATTTTTATTAGCGTTTTATTTAAAGATTTAAATAAATTGTAAAACCCTTTAATAAATTAATTAAAAAAAAAGAGGCATTTATTTAAAATAAATAAAAATAATAAGCTTTTAATAAATTAAAAAAACTTATATTAGCAAATTTAATATTAAAATTCCCGGATTTAAATAAAAAATTTAAAATTAAAATTAACGCTTTTAATTATATATTAAAAAATATTTTTAATTAATAAAACGAAAAAAGACGATTATATTTAATAATTTTTTTCTTTTAATAATTAAAAAAAATAAAGCTTAATTATTTTATTTATAATAAAGAATTAATATTAATTATTTAGGTATTTAAAAAATAAATTATTAAATTAAAATTTTAATAAATTATAAAAATTTAACTTATTTTATTTTAATAAAAAAATTTAATTAGAAATAAATAAAATAATTAAAGTTTTTATTATAATTTAATTTTAAAATCTTTTATTAAAAGAGTTTAAAAAATGTTAAAATAAATATATTAAATTATAAAAAGGATTTTTGTTTAAATAAAAAATAAAAATTATAAAAAATTTTAATAAAAATTTAAAATAAAACTTTAATATTTTAGCTTTATAAAATTATAAAAATTAATATTTTATTTTTAATAAAATTAAATAATTAATAATTAAAAACTATTTAAAAAATAAAATTTAAAATTTAGCTAAAAGGATATATTTTAAATTATATAAAAGATTAAATATTTTATAAAAAGCTTTTTATATTAGAAATATTTAAAAAAACCTTAATTAAAAATATTTATATATTATTTATTAGGAAATATTAAGGGATTATTTAAATAATAATAAAATTATATTAATATTTTAAATTTTTTAAATTAAAAAAAACAATTAAATTAATAATTAATAAATATAAGGTTTATATAAAAAGTAAAAATATATAGCATAAACTTTTTAATTTACTAAAACCACTATTTATAATAAAAAAAATTTAAAAATTAATTTTTATAAATTTTATTATAAAATTCCTATTTTTAAAAAATTTAATTATTAATATAATTTATAATAATATTTTAATAATTATAAATTGATTAATTAAATATTATTATTTTTTACAATTTTAAAAGGTAAATATAGTAAAATAATTAATATATATGTTTTTAAGGATAATAATTAATAATTATATATAACTCAACGAAATTATTTTAAATTAAAGCGTATTTTTTATATTTAAATTTTAATAAATATTAATAAAATAAATAAATATTAAATATAAACTTTTAATAGCTTATTATTTATAAACGGATAAATAAATAAAATAAATAAATTAAATAATAAAATAATATTTAAAAATATTTTTTTAATTATAAGTAAAATAATTAAATAAAATTATTATTAATAATATAATTCTTTTATAATAGTTTAAAATCGGAAAAAATAAAAGTTTTACTATTTTTTGCAAATTATAGCTTTAAAGTTAAAATATATTAAAATATAGGGAATTGGTTTTTTAAAATTAAAATATTAATAAAAAAACTCTAAATACTATATAATATATTATATAATAACTTTTCTTTTATTTAAAAACGTATAAATATTTATTATAATAAAAAAAATTAAAAAAATTAACTTTTTAAAAAAGGGATAAAATTTATCTTTTAAAAAAAAATATTAAAATAAAATAATTTAATAATAAATTAGATTTTGAAAAATTAAAGCCTTTTTAAATTATAAAAAAGATTTTTATTTTAAATTATTAACTATTATTATTTAAATCTATAAAAATTTACCGTATTTTTTATATTTTTTATTAAAATTAATATTAGTAAAAATAAAATTAAATATTATAATAAAAATAAACTTTATAAAAAAAAAATATATAATAAAAGAAATTTTAAATTTTTAATAAATTAAAAAAGAAAAAGTAAAATATTTAATTAAATAAAAAAATTATAAATATAAAGAAAATATATAAAAATGATTTAAATATTTATAAAATTGCTTTAAAATTTTTTAAGAGTTTTATTAGTAAAATTTAAATTGGTTAAAATTGTAAAAATCTAGGGAAAAATGGCTAATAAAAGGTTTAATTAAAAGAACGAAGGAGAAAAAGTAGCTATTTAAGCGGAATGTTCCTTTTCGATTTATGAAGACCTATATTAAAAGAGCTTTTTAACGCGGCTTTAAATAATGCATTTCCTTTTCCGCAATATAAAAAAACCATTAAAAAATGCTTTTTCTTTTTTTTTAATTAATTTTATTTTGTTAATATTATAAATAATTATAAAAATAAATAAATATAAGGATAGAAAATTGGATTAATATTTATATAAAGAAGTAAAATCGTTATTATTATAAGATATTTTACGTTTAATATATTTATTATAATATTTAAAATTATTAATAAAAAAAATAGGTATTTTTATAGCGGAAATAATTAAAATAAAATATTAAATAAAAACTATTAAAATTAAATATAAAATAAATTAAAATAATATTAGTTATTTTTTTTTATTATAAATATAAAATATAAAGTTTAAAGATTTTATATATATTAATATTAGTAAAAATCCCTAATAAATAAAAAGGGGGAAATTAGCGCTTATTAGGGTATAATTATTATAATAAAATTGGGCGTTTAAAATTAAGCTTTTAGGGCGAAGATTAAAGGGAAAAGGTATTATATTACGAATTTAAAAAGGGTTTGTTTAAAATAGGAAAAAGGGGCGTTTATGTTAAAAGACCACTAATGGGCTCTTTAAAAATAGATAAATTAGGACGGATTCGAAAGATTTAAAGATTGGAATTAGTGGGTCTAGACTTAAAAAACCTAAAAGTCGGGTTTAATAAGTTTAAATGGAAAACTTAAGCTTTAAATTTTCTAAGTTTTAAAATAAACCTAGAATAAAATATTTTTAAGTTTACTTTTCCCTTTTCTATATAAATAAATAAGGTTTAGCAATATTAAGTCCTCGATTAATAATTAATATAAATTTTTAAATATATATTATATAATTTTTAAAAATAATTATTTATTTATTTAATTATTTATATTCCTTTATATTTACTTTTTTAACCCTTATTATTTTAAAGAACTTTAAATTCTCAAAATCGTAATATATAATCTATAATAATATTTTAATAATTATAAATTAACTAATTAAATATTATTATTTTTTATTATTTTAAAAAGCTAATATAATAAAATAATTAATATATATATTTTTAAAAATAATAATTAATAATTATATTTAGCCCAATAAAATTATTTTAAATTAAAATATATTTTTTATATTTAAATTTTAATAAGTATTAATAAAATAAATAAGCGTTAAATATAAGCTTTTAATAATTTATTAATTATAAATACATAAATAAATAAATTAAATAATAAAATAAAATTTTTATTAATAATATAGCTTTTTTATAATAATTTAAAGTTAAAAATAATAAAAATCTTATTATTTTTTGTAAATTATAATTTTAAAGCTAAAATATATTAAAATATAGGAAATTAATCCTTTAAAGTTAAAATACTAGTAAAAAAGCTCTAAATACTATATAATACGTTGTATAATAACCTTTTTTTTATCCGGGAATATATAAGTATTTATTATAATAAAAAAAGATTAAAAAGACTAATTTTTCGAAAAGAAAATAAGGTTTATTTTTTTAAAAAAAATATTAAAATAAAACGGTTTAATAATAAATTAAATTTTAAAAAATTAAAGCCGTTCTAAATTATAAAAAAAAATTCTATTTTAAATTATTAATTATTTTTACTTAAATTTATAAAAATTTACCTCATGTTTTATATTTTCTTATTAAAGCTAATATTTATAAAAACGCGACTAAATATTATAATAAAAGTAAATCTTATAAAAAAAGAATATATAATAAAAAAGATCCTAAATTTCCAATAAATAAATAAAAAAAAAGGTAAAATATTTAATTAAATAAAAAAATTTTAAATATAAAAAAAATATATATAAACCGCTTAAATATTTATAAAATTATTTTAAAAAACTTTAATAATTTTACTAATAAAACCTAAATTAACTATTAATATAAAATTAAATACTAACTAATTAAACTCAATTTTAAAAAAGTCTATAAATTTAATAATAAATATAATTTTTTATTTTTCCTACTCTAATAAAACAACCTTATAACGAAAAACCTTTTTTATTTTTCCTTTTAATTTATAAAATTCTATTTTTAAACAAAATAATTTATTAAAAACTAACCGTTTTTTTTCATTAAAACAACATTTCCGGTCAAAAAAAAACAGATTATAAAAGCAATTAAAATAAAAAAAAGATATTAAAGAAAAAGGGTATTTTTAATAAAATCTATTTTTAATATATTATAAAAATAATAATTAACTTTTAAATAAATATTATATTTTTTAAAAAAAGAGATTATTTTATAAGAAAGATAATTTTATATATAATAAGAATAATTAAGTATTTTAATATTAAATAAGTTAATTATAAACGTTAAATCTAAGTAATGGTAAATATTAAAGCGTTTTATAATTTAACTTAATATAATAATATATTTAAAGAAAAAGGAAAAGGATTTACAAAAATATAAGGATATTAATATTATTAAATGAGGATTCAAAAACTAAACTAAATTAAGCCTTTAAAATAAAGATTTAAAAGGGAGGGGTATTATATTATAATTTAATAATTAGTCTTTATAAAAGTGGGGTTAGCCGGAGCTAATAGTGAGAAGTTAAATTAAAGATCTAAAAACTCTTTAGAATAACTAATTATAAAGTGCTTTATATATTTTATATACTTTATATAAAATAAATAAAGCAAATAAAATAAAGCGTTTTATATATTTTATATATTCTATATAAAATAAATAAAATAAATAAAGCTATAATAACTTTATTTTCTATATAATAAATAAAGCTTAGCAATATTAGGTCCTAAGCTAATAATTAATATAAATTTTTAGGCATATATTATATAATTTTTAAAAATAACCATTTATTTACTTAATTATTTATATTCCCTTATATTTACCTTTTTAACTTTTACCGTTTTAAAGAATCTCTAGTTTTTAAGATCGTAATATATAACCAATTATAAATTTGCTAGATTATAAGATAAAACCATAACTATAAGCCGAAAAGCTTAATATTAAATATTATTATAATCCTTAGAAATTTTATATTCTTATATATTATAATATAAAATATAAATAAATTCAATTACCTTAATATTTCCAAATTTAAACTTTTATTATATTTTTTTCTATTATATAAAAATATTTATATATAATTAACTAATTCTATTTATATAATATTAAAAAATTAAACATTATTTTTCTTTAATATAATTTTATATACTTTATATTATATATAAAATACTTTATTTAAAAATATATCTTTTAAAATAATTATATATTAAATAAATATAGATTTTTAAATAAAATATTTTATAATAAATATAATCTATATATATATTTATAGTCAACTTTTATATAGGTAAAATAAACCCGTTTCTTTTATATATACTATAAAGATTGTATTTTATACTTTTTTAAAAAATTAAATAAAAATTATATATCTTTTAATATTTATTATATTTCTAACCTAAATTATATAGTAAGTATTAGCGTGATTTTACCTATTAAAGTATATCAACTAGTAGAAAAGCTAATTGCATATCGGTACTAATTTTAGTAGAATTATTAGTAGCTTATTTGGTGGAATGAATTGTGGTTGAAAATGTTGCCTTTTGGTGGAAAACCCGGCCGGTTGTGGGGTGTGGCCGGTTGTGGGGTCACGCCTTCTAACCTAGAAGTCCTTGAGCTTGTAATCCGCGGGGGAAGCCATTGTTGAGCCGGAAATGGGGTGCCAATTTTACGATTGCAGCACTGACTGTCAGTTGTGTGAACAGGTAACAAAAGCATCAAGTCGAAGCAACGGTAGAAAGAACGACAACAAAGAAATCCTGTAAGCTCTGAGGTAGCTTTTGTACAACTCCAAACTAACAACTCCATGTTCTCAAATCTTCTAACGCACCCCAGGCCAGAACCCTGCCTCTGGTCAGACAGAGTGGGGTTTGATGCTTACCACGACGACGCAAATGCTGACTCGATGATGATAACGCCTTCGAGAGTTCCATGGGCGCCGGAGGTTGAGCCTCATCGGCTCGTTTATAGGCCCAGGGCAGTGCTAATGCACATTCACCGACCGCAACTCGCCGACTTCACCACTTTAGGCGTGATGACCGAGAAAGTCCTCGGCATAAATCCGTGTCACTTCGAGTGATAGCGCAAGCAGAAGAATGAGGCAGCAGCTTACAAACAATACACTAGATGTTTATGGCCCACTTGGGAAACGACAATGGGTTGGTACTAATTAGCAGTTATTCGGCGTCATCCATATCCGTCCGGAGAAGGATCGGTGGCGGAACGCCCCCTCGGGCCCCCAGCTTTGCCACAACGCGGGCGATTGGTCTCAGGCATGCTACTTTGATGTCAAAGGAGTGTGATCCCGAGGAGACAAGAGCCATGATAAAGCTAAAGTCCGCAGCCCGCGGCGGCTTTCGAGATCTCTGTGCCCCCTTTCCTGCCAACTGCATGATGTTGCTGTCGTTACGACTCCTGAGCGGACCAATGCGAGAGCATGAAGTTATCGGGTAGGTCATAGGGACGAAGCTGGTACAGATACATTCAATCCTTTCTCCTTCAGAGCGGGTTCAATATGTGGATGCGTCGGGGAAGGTGCCGTATGTGCAGCGAGATATTCTTGGAGTAACTAATGCCCATTTGCTCCCGAGCTTTCCTAGTTGGTAGTACTCTCTTACTAGGCTTAGCATTGATATTCCGTCTGTTTCTGAAGGGAAGGAAGTAGCGCGAATACTTCGCCTCAAGCTTCTTCAACTCTTGTTTGCACAACCTCTCTATGGCAATCCGCTGCCTGATACCGCTAGGCATATATATGGATTCTCTCGAGCAAGTTCCTGCTATCCCGCCTCAACCTCTCCGCGCGGTCGATCGAGTCGAGGTCGCGGAGCTGGCGCGCCGCTTCCTCCCAGAGCATCCACACCTATCTTACTACCAATTTTATCGCCCTTCCCTATGACGATGAAAAAGCGCAGATCATCACAATAGCCAAGTCCACCCTGAGCCTGAAATAAAGTTAAGCACCTACCATCGTGCACACGACCTCCAGTTTCTACCCGTGCTCCCTTACCCCTATCCCTCCATCAACATCCTTTACACCCAGCTAATAAATATCCGACTTTTCCAACTGCAAGAGTTGCAAAAACTCCTTAAACGAAGGCATGATCTTACCCGCCTCAAGCAACGCATCCGCATTCCTGCCTACCTGGCCGGTAAACAGTCCCTCATCCCCCTTGTCCCCCTCACCACCACCCGCAGCCAGTTTCTCATCCACCAGTGGCCGCAGACATTTATGTCCCTTCTTGCTCCGCAAGTGATCAGCGAGCTTATCCGCCCTGTAGAAAGCTGCCTTACACCCCCAGCTTCTACCATCCTTGAGCGGACCGTCGCAGATAAACCCTTTCTTCCCGTGCACAAGCCGATGTCTCGCGGCGTCGGATTGGCTTGTGAAGCACTCCGCGCACACGCCACAGGGGAAGGACTTGGCGCCCTTGTGCTTCTCCAGGTGGATGTCGAGGTTGTGTTTCTTGGTGTAGCTTTTGGAGCAAAGGTTACACTTGAAGGTGCCCGCGGATTCTGTCTCGGTGGTTTTGTCATTGGATAATTCTGGGAATTCAGCCTCCGCGGCGCCGTCGAAGTCGCCGTGAAAGTCCAAGAGGTGTTTCTTCAGCTCGTGCATTGTCGCGCAACCGAAGAGTTCCATGTGGCAGCCTACGACGGTGCAGTGGTATGGTCTGTCGTGCTTATCGAGGTGGCGTTGGCGCTGGTCAAAGGTGCGGAAGCCGGTGTAGTAGGATAGGCAGTTGACGCGAGGGCATTTGAAAATATGAGTGCCGTAGAAGGTTTCGAGGGTCTGGGTTTCCTGTGACGAGGTGTACAGGCTCTCCAGGATAGATCGGATATTGGCGGTTACTTCCCATATGTCGAGGGCGTCATCTTGGGTGGGGCCTCGGCTCTTGCTGCCGGCCTGTTTTTTTGCCCATGCGATGGCCTGTGTGATGTCGCCGTACAGCTTGGAGTCCTTTATCGGGAGCAGCATTTTTTGGATCCTCTTGACGTCTGGAAGGTGGACGCGGGGCGCTGATCTGTGCAAGTGCGCAAAGTTCTCCATGGTCTTTCGGAACTCCGCTCGTCTACCCAGAGACAGTAATGTGGGAATGCCGTCTTGAAGATGCAGAACCCAGCAAGCCGTAGCGTAGTCGTAGAATGCGTGGACTCCGCTGAGAAGGTCTGACTGAATCTCGTCCTCGCTTCGTGTCTCATTCATGTGAGGAAATGTTAGGTAGGCGACGCTGAGCAATGCTAGTTCAGCATCAACCTTAGGACGGTCGATGAGCTTTGGGTTCGTACGAGCTAAAAGATAGCTAATATTATCAGTAAGTAATGATGCGTTGTTACAAAAGTCAGAGGGTATGGATATGGCTCACTTGCGTGCTGTCCCATGCACGAGCTCGACGGTGTCATCTGCGCGTACCTCGACGAAGGAAGCAAAGAGCTGCTTGGGCGAGTCTAATAGCTTCTTGCGGTAGTCAACTGCTTGGGTCTGCACATCAATGCAGACTGCAGCCTGTACCTCTCGCCATCTGAGCGGTCGACGAGCACAAACGATCCAGCCTAGGATTTGCCGGACGACCTTTGAACGGCGCTGATCCTCGGAGTGAAGGACACGATAGAGAATGCGATCATAGCTTCACGAGAGAAGTTCAGATTCGTACTTTTCAGCTTTGCTATGAGGGTGTGCGCTTACACTTGATCCAGATTCACGGGCAACTTGGCCTCTTTGAGCTCGTTTTCGAGATCTGCCACCGATGGGGAGTCCTCTAGATACTGTGCATACAGCTCGGCGAAGATAAACATGCCTAGAATTGTTAGCTTGCTTGAGCCCAGACCAGATGCTTCGGGTGTCGATTGTGGAACCGGCTCACCTTGTGCTCTCGCAGAGATGACTTTCGAGAGATGGTCACCCTTGGGAACCAAGTTTCCAAACTTTTCTTCTATTCTCTTCTGGCACGCTACCGCATAGCTTTTTAGGTCTTGCTGGTTCTCGTTCGTGACTAGTATGTGAGGAAGGCCCCTGAAGTTCTTCTGAGCCTCCCCATCATCTTGGCTGAGAAACAAGCACTTGATGGAGCACGTTTCGGTCGCATCGCATTCATCTACCATTGTCCGAAAGTATTTGGTGATTTCCCGGCCATCGATGCGCTCGCATTCGTCAATTCCGTCGATGATGAGGTATGCTCGCTCGCAGCTATGAAGCGCGGTCTGGATCATGTCCTTAGCAGTTTCTGCGGACGTCAGTATCGCCTCGCTGCTCACCGAGGCCTTTTGAAAGAAATACGGCAGCACGGATGGGCTTTGGACCAGGAGTTGAACCAAGATTGATCGTGCGACACCAATGAACGAGATCCGGGTGACTTCGCCGTGTCTGCAGTAGAAGAAAGCAACTGTAGCGTTCGGGACGTTTTTCACTTCATCGACGACTACCGATGCAAGGACTGTCTTGCCTAGAGAATGACGAGTGTTAATTAGTCAATGACAATCTCTGAAGGGTGTACGTGACCATTGGGAATGGCTTACCTGCGCCTGGAATCCCACTCAACCAAAGCATTGGATTCGCCGAGCGGTCGGAGCTAACCCAGTCCTTGAATTTGTCGTTGTTGAGCAGCCAGCGGCCTGGGTCTTTACAAACCGATCTCTTGCTCCGATGCCGCTCATGTTCATTTACGCAGTTGAAGGGCGAGAGCCATTGCATAACCCTGTCTCGTTGACGAGACTCGCGACCTTCCTGCTCTTGCTCAAAGCTGCGAGTTGCGCTGGCTCGGAGATCCCGAATTTTTTCGAATTGTGTTAAGGAAGCTCGGTTCTCAATTAACCGTCCGCATTGCTCGAAATTTCTCTTCACAAGGTCAATGCAGGAGGAAATTGACCCCCACGAGGCTTCAAACAGTCGGTTCCAATCTAGATGCCACTCCAAGTTAGTCTCTAGCCGAATCAATCTTGTGAAAAGGCATGATTTGTGGTGCCTACTTCGCTGTTTAAGCTGAATGATAGTTGCTCGATGGAACCGCAAAATGTCTTGATACACCATGACCAGGATGTCTCTAAAGTGAGGGTTTGACACAAGCAGAGGTTGAATGCGTTGGAGCCGTAGGCGAGACAGCTGTTCTCCAAGATCCGCATACGAATCCAGGATCAAGTTGAATGCTTCCCGAAATGGAAATGTCGTCTACCCAGCCGGAGTTAGAGAGAGATAAAGAAACGTAGACAGCAGCATCAAGAGAGAACTCGACATACGCGAAGAGTGTACGCCATTGGGCCCTGCAATTAACTGTCAGTCTAACACTTCAAGCTCGAATGGGGCTGGGGACTCACCCAGACGTATCCCATCACCTGTGCCAAGTCCACGAATACGTTACCCGCTTCCGAGACTTGGCTGAACTGATGCATCAATAGCAAGAATAACTCAAGTCTTTTCATATACATCAGATCCCCTCTCCGTTCTTGGTCTGCCTGTATACCACTGACGACACCGTTGATTATGTTGAGTGTTGTGGTAGCAAAGTTACCTTGTTCGGCTTCGGTGAGCATAGTCGCCTGCGTGAAAGCACTTAGATCGGCTGGGTGCAAGTATTAGCAATGCTAAAACCGGGAAGATTCCCTCATGAGTAAGGTAAGTATTCAGGTGGCGGACAACAAAGACCAAACAAACACTTAGGCCGTCGACAATCCACCATCCGACATTATTCACGTACCCGATAGATCATTTTGCGGTGAATCTTGGTCTATGGCAAGCTGAGCTCCGCCCCGTGTACTCAAGTTTTGCTGACCGGAGCCGCCATCCCTCGCTGAAGGCAGGATATCAAAGAGTTTTGAAATGACGTCGTGGTAGTGGCGATGGTCTCTCGGGAACTTGACCATGTCAGAGTGGCTTGCATTTATTGGAAGCGTGGTAGAAGGGTCGATTTCATTGAACCTGCACGTTGCCGATTCTCGGCTCACCAAGATTGCTGGAGGTCCATCGCGGTTGATCTCGCCATCTGCCGTCCTCAGGGCCGTGGGGGACCTGGAAGTCTCGAATGCCCAGAAGCACTTCAAGCGGCCGCGAAACGACACTTGTGAGAAGTCCTCATTGAGTTTGCAGATATAGTTTGAGTTCCGTGCGATATCCTCAACCAGTGCCTCATTTGGGTTATTTTGGACGATGGCCCGAATGTGCGATTGCTCCATGCCCAGGTTGGGGACACCAAAGAAGATGCCGCCCCTCACGATGCTGATGAGGGTCCGGTATGCCTCGGTGGATCCTTTGGCGATCTGAACCAGTGCGTCTTTCAGCACCAGCCCTCCGAGGCTGTGCGCGAGGAATGCAAGGGGCTTGGCGTGTGGGAAACCCCAGCCATACGTCTGGAGCTGATTGACGAGCCCGCGTGCAAGATCCGAGATGCTTTGGAAAGACTGGCTGTCTTTTAAGCGGGTGTCATAGCCGTAAACAATGGCTCTAGTACCCTCCAAGTGCATTGGCAGTTCATCGCGAATCCACATGAAGCCTTTGTCGGTTCCTTTCGGCTGCCACGATCCAAAAGGATGGCTCCCAAGGCCCGAGATGGCGATGCAACTATTTCGAGTTTGGCGAATTTTAGTGCCGGGGAACGGGATAATGTAATTAGACCAAGGCGCCACTTACTCGTGTGAATGAGTCGACGGGTGCACGTCATTCAGAGGCGTCATGCCCATGAAGTGGGTATCCAAGATGAGGTCGAAGATAATGCCAGAGCCCAGGCCTCCTGCGCGAACGTGCCATTCTTCCTGGCCGGGGTTGTCTCGAATGATCGGTGGAGCTGTTTCGAACATGGCAGTTACCACTTTGGTCGGTGGAATCTCCCAAAAACTCAAACTCGTGGCTAACGAGAAGACACGAACGGCATCGACCGAGTCGAGATCGAGACACTCGCATATCAGGGCGGCAGCATCATCCAATGCTGTGAGACTGTTCGGCAGGCCACGCAGTCGAAACACCGTCTTTGACCACTTGTGACATGTCTCCATCTTCTCATCTAGACAATTAGCTGGGATGTATCGCCTACCAAGTTCAAACTAGATGTCTGGCCGAAGTCAGACATACATGGATAACTGAAGTCCACGAGGTAATCACGGGCTGATGCCATGCAGTCACGGCAAGGTTGAAGCCTGAGGTGCTCTCGGTGGAAACCCGAATTCCTCAAGTTCGCGCCGAATAAGGTACCTTAGATAATGGGTCCGTTGGGCAGCCATTCCGAGACCCTGTCAGCCTGCAGCTACGCTGTCAGATTACCCAACCAGACACTCCAGTCGAGTGTCTGGTTGCAATGCCTGGTACCTGGTATAACACCCCTTGCAACCACTCCGTTGACCCTGATTTTTTTCCATTTTTCTGACGGCTGCGCCAATGCAAAGCCACGCTTGGCGCTTGGCTGATTCTCGACACGACGGGGTGGGAGCAAACCACTGGACAAAGTTGGAAAATAATAAGTGGGCCACCCACCTGTGTTGAGCAAGCACCCGATCAGGTTCGACACCGTCAAACTCGCCGGGCGCACTGTTATATTAGCCAACTTGGGAACTTGCATGCGCAGCCACCTTGCATCATGACGCAGGCTCGCAGTCCTCCAAAAGGCCAAACACAGCCCTTTGATGGATTTCAAAACACTTGGAAGCCATCGCCACGTGATCTTATCCTTGCAAGTCGTCACGGAATCAGGATGGACGGAAGCACCGCCTCAAACCGCGATTGTTGTCGGCTTACGAGAAAGCGCCCGAGATCAGCGCACGAGCCCGTATCGTTCCAGCGTCGACGATGTCACCTCCCACTCACGTTGCGGCATGGCGGAACGAAACGAAAACAATTCACAATGTATGATGTTTGTTTGTACGTGAGGTCGGCCCCGGGCCCCGACAAGGTCACCTTTTATATACCAGGTAGGTAAGGTAGGTAATGATACGAGGTTTCGCCAAAGTCCTCTTCTGTAATCCAAGATGGACAATGGGGAGAAGAGTCTGGGGTGTCTCCCAAGCTAATCACGTGTGGATACCTTGGTGACCTTTTCGAAAACATTGTCGGGGCTGTGCTATTGGAAACATACTGAGGCTGAGCGAGGTAAGTTAAGGTGTGTAAGGTGGGGATTTGGGCTGGCCATGGAGCCCAAATGATTGGGCAATCACTCTGCAGGTTCTCATTAATTCTGCCTTACCGTCAACTGCATGCATGGTTGTGAAGGTCTTGATTCGCCAAAACCAAGATCGGTCTGCAGCTCCCTGGCTCAGCTGGTTCGCGCCGCCCCGCAGCGTCGTCGAACATTTCAAGTTTGACTTGAATTATGATCCGGAAAGTGTTGGCAATGCCCAACAACGTTGTGCCCCCCAGCAATTCAGAGCCTCCCATTTGATGTGCCGGTGTGTGTGTCAAAACTCTCTCAGCATTGAAGCTTGCAATTAATAGGACTTGCTGGGTGCTCTGTCTGTTCGTTAGGAATAAGCTAGTAGCTTAACGAGGCACAGCCCCTGATCACGCAAACGAGCAACATGTCTAGTTCCTCAACCCCGAAGCGGCAGCTCATTTCCAATGAGGATAATGATCTTGCTGAAAATGGGACTCTCCATCCCAAACGGAAACGGCTCGAGAGTTCAGCGACCGGGAACCTTGCCGGCCCTTTGCACTCCGCGTCAGGCTATTTGGAAATCCCACAGACTAGATGTAAGGAGACCCCTTGCGTCAGCTTCTCTCATGTTTATGATCCGCCTCAGCTGACATTCAAGATTTGGTAGCGTCACTAGGAATCCGGAACCACCCTTCGCCCCCCGCCCCGATCGATGACCACGAGGCGGGACGGGAGCTCCCGTCTTCCCCGGCAAGCGAGGATATTTGTTTCGGAATGGTAAGTGCAGATCTTTATGCCATTGCCGGTTTATCGAGGCGGTTTGGTTTGGTTTGGTTTGGTTTGGTTGACCACTTGTATTTAGCTCAAAGACATCCCGATCCGCATCGATCGTGTGTTTGAACAGCGATCAATCGACTTCAACGACATGGACGCCTCTCCTTTTCTCCGGCTCGAGCTTTCAATCAAACCCAGCAGGTGCAATCTCCTTTTTCAAGACGTCTCCGTTGCCACAATGGATAAGATGACGCATCTCAAGCTCAAGGCAATTCCAGACTTGCACACCCTCAGATTCACTGGGTCAGCGCCCCGGTCAGAAATGCAAGAGAAGTTGGCAGAAGCCGAAGCATGTACAGATCACAAGTTGCCAGCCATCACCAGCAGGATAAATGTGCACATCTATGGTGCCCGCTCTCTCGCCGAGACTCTCGCCAAGGACCTTTCTATGAAAAGATTGTTCTTGCAGCACCCCAATCCCCAGCCCACGAGGTTTGTCTATGAGAACCCGCAGTATCTGAGCCTGGGTAGTCTCAGTGGTTTTGAGGGACCTTCTGCCGATTTAACCCCAGTCGAGGATATTCAGGAACTTCAAGTTGAAGCTTCATATCAGCAGATTGCGGAAGGCGATCGCGACGAAGTCGAAGACCTTCGAGCTGTTATGGACAATCTACCATGCCACAGCAACCTCAGAGAGGTAGTAATTGACGAAAGAGTTGTTTCCTCCCTCAAAGAGTGCGTTCTAAATTTCCTTTCGAGAATCGCAGGGCTAGACATTAACAATCCCGGGTAGCCATCAAAGACAAGCAGTCAGCTTTGTAACGTCAAGAGAGTCAGGCGATGACGCAAACCCGGGCAGCCTGTGGCAACTCAAGATCGCGGCAGATGGATCCGAATCCCCAAAGTAAGAAAAACGACTATTCCGTACCGATGCAGTGATAACAAGCGCTAACAATCGAGACAGTTACGAGCACTTGATCACTAAGTCAGAAAGCTCAAAACCCAAAGACTTTTTGGGGGGTATTCTCGCCGATGGCATGGGCCTAGGCAAGACCTTGACCATGATCGCCAGTATTGTAGCCAGTCTTGCTCGCGCGGAACACTTTTGTGCAAGAAGAACAGAGGGCAATGGGAAACCAAACAGACCTCCTGTGAAGGCCACACTGGTCATTGTCCCCTCTACGTGTTAGTACTGCGTATCCTCCAGCTAAGTTTCATGGTTTCTGAAGCGAGTTAGTGCTACTGGATGGCTGGGTCGACGAAATCGACAAGTACCCGCTTATCATCCCCCCGAATCGACAGCCCCTCGCTAACGCCAGGCTGCAAAGACATGTCGATCCAGGCACCTTGACATACTACAAGTATCACGGGCCTAACCGAGCACTTCCGGCGTCGCCGCCATATGACATAATTCTGTCCACCTATGGCACTGTTGAGTCAGATCGTCGCCATGGAGGCGGTGTACTTGACAATTTCCACTGGTATAGGCTAATACTTGACGAAGGCACATTACTCCGGAAAAAAACCTGTCGCATAGTCTGAAGCTAATGGTTGCCAGCCCATTTCATTAGGAACTCTTCGACCAAGGGCTTCGACGCCGTAGCGAATCTCTCAGCATCAATCAGGTGGTGTCTTACCGGGACACCTGTCCAAAACTCTCTAGATGATCTGGCGTCCTTGATACGGTTCCTCCGAGTCCCACTCCTGGAAAACAATAGAACTTTCAACCGGCACATGATAGGGAAGAAAAAAATGGCGAAAGGCATCAAAGTCCCAATACCAGATTACAAAAGCCTCAAGCTCCTTCTCGGATCGATATGCTTGAGACGCAGCACCTCAACGGTCCTGTCTTCCCTTGGTGTCGAGTACATTGAACGACGGCCGGATTTCTCTGACACCGAACGCAGAGACTATGACAGGTTGGCCACGTCGTGCGAGCGATCTATCAAGGCAATTGTCAACGGCAAGGCAACAAAGAAGCAGCACGCATCCATCCTCACAGCAATGTTGAAGTTGCGCATCCTATGCAATACTGGTTTTGCGGGTCTGGTGGGCGATACCACGGATGATATTGAGAAGCAGCTCCAACCGGACGAGCATATCAGTCTCCTGCAGCAGAAAGGCGAGGCCATATGCGCAAAATGTGGCTCTGACATGCTCTCTGGAGACGCTGGGGACGTAAGTTATAGACAGCGCGGGAGGACAGCTCGCCAATTGAAATGCCAGATCTGCATTCAGGGTGACTTCACGTCGGAAAAGGCTGGAGCCTATCCAGAGGAAGTTTCGAGCCTCGGCAGTATTGTCGACGACCCGATGGAAGACGTACAATACGAACTCGAGCAGGACCAGGTCTCCGCCGCCGACCCCAACATCTCCAAGCCCAACCGATACCCTTCAAAGTTGATTGCCTTGCTTGAGAACGTGAAAGAGCATTGCGCTCGGGACAAAAGGTCAGCAGTCAAATACCCATGCCCTATCCAGCTCTTCACTAACATGATCATTAGTATCGTGTTCTCTTTCTGGAGACGGAGTCTCGATCTTGTAGACAAACTTTTTGAGGAGCAAGGTCTAAACTTTCGCAGAGTTGACGGAAGCGTCCCTTCAAATTCGCGGAGGAAGATACTTGCCGAGTTCTACAACAACCCTGAAGTTCGGGTTCTTTTGATGACCATCGGAACAGGTGCAGTGGGGTACATAAGCCCTTGCCTCCTTGGGCCTCTAGAAAAGATCCATGCTGACATGTCCAACAGTCTGAATAACCTGTCGATCGCGAGCCGGGTTCACATTCTAGAGCCACAATGGAACCCTTCGGTAGAAGACCAAGCCATTGGCCGCATCTTTCGCATGGGGCAAACCAAGAAGGTCTCTGTCATTCGCTACGTGATGACCAAGACGATTGAAGAGGCAAGTAGCACTCGCCAATACCGAGTAGTTTCTCTCACGGAGTTGAACTGACGTGGGGTCTTATTCCCAACAGAGCATAGAATCGCGTCAGATATCGAAGCTGCAGCTCGCGATGAAAGGCGGTCTTCACAATGCGGGGAGTAAGGAGGTCTCTGAAGGGGAGCGGAGAATTGCTTATCTCCGGGAACTAGGAACCATTATTGGGTCGACTATCCTTACTAGGGGTTATGGGAAATGTAAGTGATAAGGCAGCGTTTGGGGATGATCTGGCATACCGGATTGAAGAAGGAGAAAAGGACATGGACTAGAAGATGGACAACAACCTCTTGCAGATAATGAGATAATCGCAACACAAATTTGACTCAAGCAGAGAAGGATTGTCAAATATAAAGTTCATGACAGCGGGAAACAATCGCAAACATAGCATGGTTTCCACATACTTGGAAGAATATCTTATTAGAGCCTGAGGCAATGCAGACACAGCGGACTGGACTTTTTCGTGGCAGTCAATTACGATGGCGGAAGCTATGGTTAGGTATCTTGGAAAACTACTTTTGAAATGTTTGTTTTAGAAGGGATTATTTAAATTCTAGTGTTTCTTCGGCCTAGAATAAAATGTTTAAGTAATTGTTGGCGTTTTTGGATATAACCACATGTTGGAGAAGAAGTGACGTGAAAGAAGAGTGGGCCTGCTCTTGCCCTCTCAGACGGAATTAATCTGGGCACTTGCGTCACGTGCATAATGGCTGCCGCTTTTTTCAATTCAAAAATGGGGCTGTTAAGGCTCAGAATTGCGACCCCAAGCATTTTGTCCGACGCCTCGAGTCAGCCCTCAGACAGCGCTTGACTGACGACATGGATGCGAACGCGTGTCTACACGTGTACATAGCGCGCAGCAACACCCCCCTTTTTTTAATCGATAGATAATTACTTGGTAGGTACCTAGGAGGAGAACCCCGTTTGCCGTGAGTGTGGAAAGAGCGATGACGGCGGCCAAGATTTAGGTTGCCAATCTGGCAACCCCATGGTCTGTCGGCATATTTGCATCTGTCGCGCTTTTTCAACACTGACGGCAAGCCGGATTTTCCTCCTAAGTACCAGGTATATAGAATAACCACGACACTTCTTTTCCACAGCCGCTCTCTTCCGCTCAATTAACCGCAAACGCAACGTCGACTGCTGTTAGAGTTATAAGATCTTTACACTACCACTAAGGGAAAACAGCATGAAAAGGGGGTCAACACTCAAGTAACTATTAGTTTAAGTGGTTACGGTGCTTAATTTGTACGTTAAAAGTCACTATGGGACTTTCTATACCAAAGATACTCTACAATAATTACTTTCACATAGTATCCGAAAACAAGAATCTACCGTTGTTTGTTATTGAACATGAAATGATATAACCCTACCCTTGGTCAACATTCGACAACCGTCGGCTCTCGCATAAACGCGCCCCTGTCAGCTCGATCGATAGAGCGTGAGACTCTTATTCTACGGGTATTCGGGTCGTCTACACAGTAGACGATCAAACTCAGTGCTGTGGATTTGACTCCTACGTCGGGCTCAGTTTCCGACGTCGGATCTTCTAATCTGATTTCTCTCTTTTGCACTATTTCTGCCTTCACCCCTATGGGCTATTTCTTTTTACTTTCCGGGTGTTGTTCGAAACAGATTCTTGAAACATCCATATATCCATATCGACAGGGTATCTCCTTTAATTCAGGCTCACCCTGCCGCTGCGCAGTATCTCACAGTCATCTCGGATGTTGCAATAACCTTGCGACTGTCTTTTCCCATCATGTCCAGATGTGTCAGGGGCTGGCTCTCATCCTTTCCATCGTATACACAACTCATCACAACCCTCTTCAGAGTCTCAGTCTCGGCTCCATCGCTCGCATCATCAACCGACTCCTCTGTGAACGTCTCTCTGTATCCAGTGGCACTGAATCCCATCCGCTCAAACGCTTTCTTGCCTGCCGGCGTTGCCGTCAGAGCTGCATTGGTCACTGTTAGTCAGAATTCCCTTCTCCATGAGTGACTCGTAACTGAACCGACACAACGCGATGTACATACCTGAGAACCCGGCAACTGTCCATGTCGTTATGCCCGCCACCCGCCGAGCAATCTCGCTCAGAGCAAACTCTACAAATGACCTTGTAGGCGACAAGTCCTGAAAGGCCGCAAATCGCTCAATATGGAAGACATGCAGTCCCACCACCTCTTTGTGAGCCTTTGCGGTGCCAATGTTTGGAAACATTGTCGTCGGGTCTATCTCGATCTCCTTGACCTTCCCGACGAGCACGTCTTCCCAGGGTGCCTGCAGCAATGGCAGGACAATAATAACGCCGAGGGGTATCAGCGTGTCTGGATGCCCCGGTTCCTCTGTTGAAGGTTGTTTCTCAAAGCAGACGCAGAGGTCAGGACATGCGTCAACCCAGCTGCGCAAGCGGTCGAATGATAGCGGGGCTGGGTACATTTCCTGGTCCGAGGCGTAGATGGTGCGCAGCATCTCGTCGATGATGCGACCGTGCGCAACTTTCAACTGGTGGCCGGCCATGTTGGAAGTTGGCGATGGCGTCCTGCACTGAAGGTCCAGGTGGAACGGAGAGCCACCGTGAATGAAGTGTCGTCCATAGGGGATGAATGCCCCGTGTGCCGCGTTACCTATCGTGACCGATAAGCAGTTTGGAGGGCGCTAAGCTGCTGTGCCTCCGATAAGCTCTAATCTGAAGCGCTAAGTCCAAAGCCTCAGCAAGCCCACATCCACTAAAAAGGATCACATAAACACGCAAAACTTCAAAAAGAATCATTTCCAGGTTGACAACTGAGAGATTCGAACTCTCGCCTCTTGCGAGAACGCAATGCTTGCCTCTTTTTCAAGAGGCAAAGGACATCCTTGAGTGCGTCGCCTCAGACCACTCGGCCAAGTTGCCTACGATGAAGTTGGGATGGGATAACGGGAGTTATTGGCAGAGAGCCCATGCACGCGAGCTCCAGAGGAGACAAAAAGAGCCGGCCGGACATGAATTCAAGGATTGAATCCACAGCACTCCCCACCACTACCACCACCACTACCAATAAGGTAAAAAGTCGATGGATCACGGCCAAAAAGAGTGAGAGCAGAAGCGGAGGACCACTGGCTGACTGACCACTTTTGTGGGGCCCAGCCCTGTATATAACCACCCACCAGGGCACGCACTCTTGCAGACAGACGAGGCATCTTTTACCCCATTACAACCACTGCTTTTCAAGAGCCAAAAAAGTACATACAACACCAGGGATTCGCTGGTGGTCACCCACCCAACTACTAGTCTGGCGGTCGCTTGCTTATCTAAGGCAGAGCGGACGGGATGCCAAATTCTCAAGTGCCTATGGTCGTATGTGACAGTGAGTGGCGGGATGTTGTCCCAAGTACTAGGCATAGAAAGTTGGGCGTGTGCTAGTTGTGTATCCACAAATGGGCTTTCCATTAACGACTTATTTCAGCTCTATCCGCAACTCATGTTGTATGGTAATACATGACCTTCTAAGTAGCTTTGACCTGCCGGCGACCCAAGCACCCCGAAGCCCGAACTCCCTCGTATTTCCCGTTACGTTTTGATGCACCCTTGGCCATGGCATATAGTCGAGTTTCCACGGTCCGTCCTAGCGGTACTGTGCGAGTAATAGCTAGCATTCAACGGTTTATGGCACGACGCGTTATGGCCACATTCACTGCGGCTTTGATGTTGATATGACGGGAGAACTTGGTTCAATTGTGTTTCGAGCTTTTCAGGAACCAGAACCGACTCTGCTGACATCCAAGTCACGCACCGAGCTACGTAAGAAGAAGAAAAGAGCCCGTTGGATCCAGGTCACAACCAATATTCAGTTACCCCAGCCTAGAATCATGCAGACAACCAAAAAAGAAATCGGTGACACCCATCATCCCCCAATAGCAACACCGCCCTTCCTCACAATCCGAAACCGCCGTGCGTTCCTCGGATGGTACCCAAGCAACAGCTCCACCATCCTCAAGTCCTCCCGCCCAAAGTCAGGATGCACCTCCAGATCCTCAAAGCGGCGGAATATGCCCCCGGCGGTCGCATACAGTTCGCACATGGCCAGATTCTGGCCCAGGCAGTTGCGGCTGCCTCGCCCAAACGGCACTAAACAGCGCTCCCGCGCGCGAATCTTCGCCGCCGCGTCCTCGTCGTCGTTGTCTACCCAGCGCGTGGGGTCAAACACTTCCGGGTCGGGAAACGCCTCGCGGTTGTGGTGCATCAACCATGCGCTCATGCTGACCACCGTGCCTGGTGGGATGCCGATTCCGTTGAAGGATGCGCCGCTGGCGGGCACCACGCGAGGGAGGTGGCCTGGCAGGCCGGGGTTGAGCCTGATTTTCAATGTTAGTTGCCGATGCATGTTGTCCTTGATAGCTGAGATGAATTCAAGCGCACCTCAACCCTTCTTTGATCACGCCGCTTAGGTACGGCAACTTCTCCAGGGCTGGCAGGCTCATGGCTTCGGGGTTGGGAAACGCCTGGGTCAGCTCCGCCTTGAGCGTGTGATAGATGACTGGGTTGCTCAGAACCTCGAAGATGGCTCGGTTCGCGGTGCTGCCGGTCGTTTCTGCCCCGGCCCCCGTCACGTTGATGGCGTCTGCGAAGACAAACTCGTCAGAGAGCGTCTGGTGTTGCTTCCTGCCATCAGCGTTTGGATCGGTTAGGTTAGTCACCGGGGTGTCGATCAGCTCGTGGAAGATGGTGCGGCGGGCTGGCTTGATGCCTTGGGATATCTCCTTGCGGACTTCAGTGACGGCTTTGCGGATGAGCTGGTTGGGTCAGCCGCTTGCTTCAGCACGAGAAAGAAGAGAAATGGAAAGAAGGAAAAGTGTGTTATTCGTGATTGCTCACCTCGTTGCTGTCTAGCCACATTTGGAACTTGGGAAACACCCGGACGATCAGCCAGTCCGGAACCAGCGAGAAGACATCCCCCAGGAACGGAAGAATGTGGAAGAAGGGCAGGAACGTCTGCACAGTCCGGATGGCCTCCTGGTAGTCTGCCCCAAAGTCGCCCATGTCCATCTGGTTCCAGCACCGCGCGTATGCGTACTCGGTGATGATGTCGACGGAGAAGGCCCGGATGGCGTGGTGGATATCAAAGACGCCGTCCGCATCGAGACTCGATCGCATCATGCTGCACAGTTTCCCCGTCTTGCTCCAGATGATCTGCTCCAAGTCGAGCACGGACCTACGCGAGAAAAAGGGGTTCAGGGCCCCGCGTCGGACCCTGTGCTCCTCGTTGGACTTGACGGTCAGTATGATGGGGATCTTGACGGACCCTTCCAGAGCACCGTAGAATGCGGGATCTTTCGTGTATTTGGAGCCGACGTTGTAGACTTTCTCGTAGTTGACTGGGTCGTTGAGGTGGATTTGGTCAGGGGCGATGCGGACGACGGGACCTAGCGGGACTCGGAGTTAGTTTAGTGTTGCAGTCTCTAACATGTAACGGTGGGGAGTGGTGTTGACTTGCCATAGATGGCATGGAGATTCGGAAGTACGTGGATGAGCTGCCCTTCTCTGATGCCCTGGTGGTATACTATGGGTAACCCCGACACGGACCAGAGGAACGGACCGGGGACATGGGATAGCGGGTGGAAATAACGACGGTAGATTACGACGTATCCGAGATATGAGATTCCGGCGCCGAGGCAAAGCACCCAGAAACTAGGAAGTGTAAAAAAAGCCATGGCCGTCTTCAAGTTAAGAAGGGTCCTGGGGTCGTTCAAAGTCACGGAGTATAATAGCAGAGACTGTATTCAGTCCATCCTTTGGAGGAGAGGGGAGAAACTGGGATGAAAATGGATAAAGGAGATGAGGGACGGCAATTCGTGATGGTTCCGGAGCTCCGCTCCTCTTTGCGTCTACGATGTTGTGGCACCCGTGTAGCCCATGCAAGAAACAACAGGGATCAAGCACATCTGCCTTGCTGGTGTAGGAAGCTATTAGCGAGTAACGAACCGAGCAAGATATGCCCGCATTTTGACATTCCTGCATGAAGGCATCACATCTGGACGAATGGAAGTAACGACATACTCTCCACATTGGTTTAGCCTTGTCTTTGAACCATTTTCAGCGGTTGCCAGCTGGCAGGTCCTCGTAGTATGCAGCTTACTCCCGTTGATAAGACAGATTGGTAAGCCTGGCCCATGTACTCATGTGTGACCTGTAGCCCAGTCGGTATGATATCCGGGAGCGGCATAGTCAACAGCCTTAAACTATGGTTGTGCTACAGGGTCCATCAAGCTGGATGCATACCTATCTGATGGGTTACAGTAAGCCCCAATGTACTAACGCGACGGGGCCAAGCCGCTGACGACACAAACCACAACATGATTGCAATCTAAATCAAGTCCTAACAGAGTCACTTCATCAATATTACGGTATGTACCTGGCAGTGAAGGAAGGATCACGTTTGCAATATTGTTGAGCGTGCTACGTTCATACAATTGGGTGTGGACTCGAAAGTTAGGTAGGTAAGTTCTGATACTGAACTAAGCCCCTTTATCCTCAAAACAAAACTGGCGCGTTTCGGCCACCCGACTCGTGGCGACGCCAAGGCACCACGCTTGTGGTAAATCCATTGCGTGGCTTGTAGACATCGAAATAACAAAGACACCATTAAATCCATTATCATCGTCAAAGATATCAGGCAACAAACAGCACGGAAGCCCAACCCCCTTTTCTCCACAAACAAAACCCAAACCACCCCTGAGGCCGTTATCCGCACCATGAACAATGGACAAGATCAAAACAACTCCAATACCCAGCCCTCCATATCATCCCTCCCAGTGGGCAAAGGCTTCAATCTCTCGCCATCTGCATCCAGTGCCTCATCATTAAAGACCACAACGCCCACCTCAGCCGACAACATTCTCCCGAGGACCACAACCAGCATCGTGACCATCCGATCCCCAAACCCGGCATAAGCAGGACACTTGTGCTGACCGATTGAGAACGGGAAGTACGCCTGCTTCTGCAGATCCGTCAGGCTATCGAACCGCTCTGGGCGAAACTCAAGGGCGTCGGCGCCCCAGATCTCGGCGCGTCGATGGCAGCGCTCCAAGTCGGCGGGCTCGGAGCCGGTTCGGTAGATCCGCTTGTTGGACGGGAAGAGTCGAAGGCCCTCCTAGGCTTGAATATTAGCATCCAGACAGTCCGAAAAAACACAACATGACCGAGAATGTCTCACCTTCGCCAATCCCAAAGCGCTCTTCTCCTTTTCGCTGTCCCCAAGACATCCTGGTACCCCCTCCGCTCTCCGGGTAATCTCCTGCCTCCTTTCCCCTTGCGAGCGGTGAAATGCCGTGACAAACGTCAACAAGACAACCCGCCATAGTGTCTCGTACTGCGGCATGATGAGCCCTAGCGCCTCCTCCGGCGTTAGGGGCACCCCATTCCCATCCGGCAGGACCAACTGCAGCCTTTTCAGCCCCTCCTCCAACACCTGTGACCGAGGTAGAGTTCCGTCACACTTAGATTCCACCCATTGGCTGTTGATCTCCCTCGTGATGACCACGACTAGATCTTCCTCCTCCTCCTTCTCTATCTCCAGCCTCTTCTCAACCTCGACCCCCTTTCCCTCCATCACCTCCACCTCATCCCCGACACCCGGACCCTCACCCTCACCGTTACAGCTCATCTCGCCACTCCCTAAATGCTTCCCAAACACATCGACAAGCACGTCCCGGAAACACAAACAACGCACACACTCAGCCAACCACAGCCTCCTCGTCCCGTCCTCACCAACCTTACTTCTAGCAATTAGCTCGGAAAGAACACCCTCAGCAGCCGTATACAGCAACTGCCATCGCAACCGATTATTTGCCAACAGCCTGGCTGCCGTGCGCCGGAAGCGCTCGTGGACCTCGACCGAGGTCGTAGTGAGCGAGTTGTTGATTCCAAAGGCGGCGACGAGCCGGCTGTTGGGCTGGCTGCGCAGCAGCAGTTTCTGCTGCAGCGGGATGCTGGGCCCGGCGTAGGCGAAGGTGACAATAGCGCGCTGGGAGGCGAGCCAGTGCTGGATTGTCGGGGGGTTTTCAGGTTGTCTCTGGAACTTAAAGCGGTGTTGGTTGAGGAGGAGCGTGGCAAGGGCAAGGAGAACGAGAGCGAGGATTGCTAGGAACATGGTCTGCGGTGATTCGAGCCACCACATCGAAAGGGGGGAATGGGTAGGTGAGGCAGTATTTCTGGCGGCAATGTAGTATGATGGGCTTTTTAGACAGTTGGGCGAGGTTGTAGACGATTGTAGACAACGAGAAGGCAGAGGCAAGAATCAGGACGTCTATTATACTCCTCACTTCCACCCCAGGCTCCTGACATTTCTTTACTCTACCTACAGCTTAGAGCCGCATATCATGTCAGCGCTGCACTGAGGGTAAGGCCGCGCTGCATCTACCGCAGACTCCCCCCGTGGCTGCGAAAACAAAAAGGGGCCGCAAGCAGCTCGCATGATCTGCGCGTGTACGACATCGATATTACTCGTTTGCCAACGCCACCATCCATTGCCCGCAGTCATCAAATCTCCTCACTATACCTCCCTTCTGCCACCGCCTGGGCGAGCGTGCATGCATCGTGTTGCTGAGGCGTGCAATGCAAGACGGAGCGAACATCCCGCACGAAGCGCAGCAGCCACATGACTGGTTACGTCGACTGCAAACGGGCTGCTGGACGGGCAGTGCATGGTTGTCTGGTGAAAAGTTGCGTGGCCTGACTGGAACGGGAGGGAGAGGCCTACTGCCAGCGCACCCTGATAATATACCTGATGAAATCGAGATGGATGTTGACGACCGGACGCGTCCGGGGAGCTGCAGACACGATTTCTGTCGATGTTGATAAGAAATCGACGTGTCGACCCCTCATTCGTGTAGTCGATGTACTACCGTAGGACTCCAGCCGTTTTCTCTGATTGTTGGGGTCAATTTTAACGAATGCTGGTTTGCTCATGCGTGCGGCCGACTTTCTCCCGTCTCTAACCCCTCGACTTGATAAGTGCAGTCTGGTGGTCAAGTAGCAAATGTTTGCCTCTTAAATATTATCCGACCGGCTTGTTGCCTCTCATCCATTGATAGCGCGGTTTCAGAAGCTCAGTCGAGCAGTGGGCGAAGCCACCTCCAAGACGGGAGGATGCATCATCAAGCGATTCAATCAGGATTCGTTCCGGCAGCCAGGGCCACCAGACGAATGAATGCCACCGATTACATAGTACCCGGTAGGAACGTGGCTTGAATGCCTTCCGGCGTTTGCAAGCTTGCAAATCGGATCATCACCACTGGTCGACTCACGAGGCTCTCACGCAGTGGAATGACCACGTTGACCCAGAATAGTGTTGACGGGCGGGATGAAGCAGGTACGAGTTTCGGATGATTGAATTGCTTTATCTTGTTCTCCGCACGGATATGAATAAGGTAGGCCCCAAGTCACGCGAGTTGGTGGCACAAAGCCATTGAACCTCCCGTGAGCGCCAACGTGTGTTTGTTGTTGATTTGTCTTCATCATCCAGAGAATCCTACTACCGTAGAACACCTGGGACCCCAACAGTGTGCAAGATATCCGAAATAGACCGAAGATGTGAAAATGCGGCCTGTTGGTTTCCAATATCGCTTTCAAGCCATCCTCGAGCCGAGGACGATGCAGCTAGGAAGGAGGAGTCCAAGCCGGTCCCCGTTATCTCTTGTTTACCTCCACCTGCCCTCGATGCAAAAGCCCGCCCGCGTTTGATGGCGCGATCCGATATGCTTTGAAAATCAGGCAGAAGCAGATGGGTACCTGCTCATGTCCTCCTCGACTTTGATGGACGTTGAAGGCGTATGGAAGAGACCCTACGGCAAATCTTACCCTTGATCTGCCATGTTGAGGTTAATGATTATTTGCTTGGAGTCAGTACACAATGGGCTTGCGCGAAGGGTTTTCAACTCATCCAGTCCAACAAAAGCGTTTAAGAGACTTTGAAGTTACCAGCTAAATGTCGAAAACAAGCATAAATATCCAGGAGTCTTGCATAACGCACAGAAGAGAAGCCAAATAAATATGGTTGATTAATACCCACAAACTTTCTGCCATCGTACACCCAGAGCAGTCCTCGACGAAGTACATGTAGGCGTGGGAAAGGCGTGGGTATCCACATACACCAACAAACGCCAAGAATAAGGCAAAATGAAACCCGAGTGAGTGAATACCGATGATGCAATGAATACCCAAGATTCCAAGGCAAGCGTGGAGTGAAATAATGACAAGAGAAGCAAAGTTCGAACCGAGGATCACGCTAGTTAGTGATTTGGTGAAGAGTGAGATCATTCCCGCTGGATTTCGGGCAGAAGCTGGGCAGCAAGTTGAGCATCAATGGCGTTGGAGTCAGCCCTACATGATCTGTCAGCATTTCAGGCACCCCCGTTAATGCAAACGCAACTTACTCTTCCTGCTGCTCCAACTTGTAATGCGCTTCTGACGGCAGCTCCGCATGCATGCCATCGACTTGGCTTTCTGCGTCAGGCTGCAAGGATGGCTCACTACCGTTTCCGTCCCCCATCATGTGATTCTGTTGGCCATTCTGCCCTGACACGTCTTGGGGTTCGTACAACGAAGGAGTGGCCATCCCGTCATCCATGTCAGCGGCACGTGCAACGTCTTCACCCGCAGCAGCAGCAGCAACGGCAGTGTTTTCCTGGTCTGTGATCTCCTTGGCCTTGCGTTTCCGATTCGGCTTGGGGCCGGTGTATAGAGAGCATGCCGAGGTGTTGTCAAACCATTTGCAGTTAGAGCAGCTGTTGTGGTAGCTCCCGGGAAGGGCACGGCAGGTCAGGAAGGGGCCCAGGGCGTTCTTAGCACGGCGCTCGGTGCACTGCGCACACGACACCGGAGAGTCCTCGCCTCTCGAGTGAATGAGTAATCCGTTAACATAGCTGGGCCGCTGGGAGGCAACGTGACGGGCCGTGATCCACCCCTGGACAAAGTGGATGATCTCACGGCTAGGTAGGCGGAAGATGGCGCGCTGCGTGTCGTGCACCAGCAGGCTCTCGGTCAGGGCCTCGCGGATGTTGATCGACACAACCGTAGTGGCGCGCTCCGACTTGGCCGCGTTCCAGGCCTGGACGAGGGCGTTCTCTTCGTAGTCTGCTTCGCGGACCGTCATGTTAGGTCTGCCCGGAGGACGGCCGCGGCGCTTCTTTGGGAAGGCAGGAGGGTGAGGCTCCGGGGGCCCAGACGGCTCCTCAGATGGGTCGGCCTGGGCCTCGGCTTGGATCTCTGTGACTGTCTCTCGGAAGGGGGTTGGGGTTGGGGCCGAGAATGGCGCCATGGCTGGCTCGGGCTGTTCTTGCTGCTGCTGCTGCCCAAGCAATTCCTGGTCTGGGTGTATCTGAGGCGACTGCATTTCGGTGTCCGACCGGGTCGTCGAGGCCCCGTGGCTCTTGTCGTCGTCCTCGATAGGGCTGGGGCTGGGGCTGGGGCTGGCAGCTTCCATTTCGGCCATGGTCTTTCTTTTCCGCCACCCAAGTGCCGCGACCGCGCCGGCCAGTCCCCCGCCTTCACGGCAGCGAGTGTATCCCGGAGGAAATGACGGTTGCTGGGCCTCGAGTTTTGTGATTTGTTGATATGTGAAAGGGGTGATTTGGGAGGGAGGCGGGTCAGCCTACAAGAAAGGTGGCAATTGGGACAGCAGTTGAGGCGTTATTTTGTACGGCCTCAGACGTCGTTGGCCTCAGCCTTGGGTTGCTGGAAGTGTGCACGGACGTTTACGCCATTCGTCAGCTGGCCGCTCTCTGGTGGCCTGCTCCCGGCATGTGGCACGTCATGCCATGCACCACCCAGGCGCCAGAATTCAGATCCCAGCCAGGCACCGTCCATAGCGGGCGGGTCGGCTCCATCTCACCCGCATCGCAATCCCCAAGTCCAACTCCGCCCATCACGACAACCGCCAGGCAATCGCCAATTCCAGGTCCCTTCCAAGTCCAGACCGTCAAGCTTTCTGCTCGCTCCTTGCTGTAGGCCACATTACCAAGTCAAATTGTTTTGCTGCGCGCGACTGCAGGGCACGTCACTCCTTTTCCGCTTCATCCCTCCTACTCCGAATCCGACTCCGACTCGTACGCCGACACCATCACAATGTCGAGTCCAAACGCCCTCCTCCTCCTCGCCGACCACATCAAGCTCTCGCTGCTCGAGCGGCAGCGGGCCAAGGCTCTCAAACTCAACAGCGACTCGCAAGACGGCCACATCTCGCGCTCGCTCGACCAATTCCGCGAAGGCCTCGAGGCGCTTGTCCAAGACCTCGAGCAAACCCCCGACGAAAGGTACCCTCCCCCTCCCTCCCTCTTCCCCTTGAACCACAAAACAACCACTAACAAACCCCCCAGTAAATCCTCCACCGTCGCCTCCCTCCAGAAGCAGTACCACGACCTGACCTCGCAATTCCATGGCTTCGCCTCGCCCGCGATCACCTCAACGCTCACACACCCCAACGACCCATCCCTCGCCGCCGACTTTGCCCATGCGCAGTCCTCGTCCTCCTCCTCAGTGCCCCCACCACCAATAACCAAAGATGGTCCCCCGCTAAACCCAAAACCGACCCCTTCAACAACAACCCCCAAAACCGTCCGCTTCACCGACACACCGGACCTCGAAGCCCAACTGCCCCCCCTCCCCTCGGAATCCCCTCACCCATTATTCCCATACCGCGACCTACCAGACGAAGGACCGACCTACCGGGACACGCTCTCGGACCCATCCATCTCCAACACCCAGATCCACCAGTACCACGCACGCATCCTGTCCGAACAAGACGCGCAGCTCGACGCGCTGGGCGAGAGCATAAGCCGCCAGCGCGAGCTGAGCATGCAGATCGGCGACGAGCTCGACAGCCACGTACTGATGCTGGACGAGACGGAGCGCGCGACGGACAGGCACCAGGGCGGACTGGACCGCGCGCGGCGGCAGGTCGGTCGGCTGGCAAGGGGGGCGAGCGAGTGTAACCAGATGACCATCATCGTGGTGCTCATCATCATCCTGGTGCTGCTGATTGTGGTCTTGAAGTAAAATAAAAGAAAAGGGGCGGGCAGGAACTTTTTGCTGCCTCTTTCTTTTTTTTACAGTTGGTCGTTTATTTCTTTACTTTTTGGGGTGTCTTTGCGGGCGAGGTTTATTGCGTTTTATTTTGCTTTACAAGTATCCCTCTCGACGGGATCGGTAGAAGGCATGGAGATGCAAAAGTCCACACCTCCCGCCCGACACAGCGGGCCTGTGGAACGTGTCTTGATGGGGATTGATTCATGACTTTCACTGACATATATTTGCGCGCGCGCACACACACTCACATGGCGTTTGGTACTATATGCTATTATTTGGCGACCTGGTGAGGCCTGCTGTGCGTCTTGTTTTTTTCCACGTTGGCCCTCGGTGTGCTCTCTAGATCAGCTTTCCGAATATCGTCAGTCTCAGCCCGGTTCGGGCTGATCATCACCGATTGCAGACTCCTGCTTGAGACACAAGCTAGGCCGGCCCTGTTTCCTTTTTATTCGTTCTGACGCTCCATGTCGCTTGCTTGTATAAATAACCGAAATTTGTATCATGGCTACCTACCTACCATCGCATCGCACCATCACAGACAAAGCACCAGATCAGTCCACGGATTGATGGCAGTCTACTTTGTCTATCTCATGGCCTTCCCTATAGTCACCGTTCGTCCCTACCCCCAGGTCCAGCATATTGCCTGACAGCAAGAAATCCACATTTCTTCTGTCCGTCGACCTCCATTTTACCCGAGAAGAACCATCTCCGAACCCGAAAAGAAACCCCAACTCCAGGCTTCAAAACAGTAACCCATGAACAGCCTCTCCCAATGCGTGTGCAACGGCACTCCAGGTCCAGTCTCTGCAACCTTTGTGGCTGCCAGGCTTCGGATCCCTGAAACAAGCCTCAACAAGACCTCATCCTGTAACCCAATTTATCCCACCAATCAAATCGACGCCGTCTCTCTCCCTCCCTCATCGAATCACGTCGCCCTCCTTGTCGATCCCCTCCAAACTCTCCAGGATATCACTTCCACCAAGCATGCCGACGCCTCCCGCAGTAGCCTTCTTGTCTGCCGACCAGACCTCGTGGAACTTGACGCTCTTATCGCTTGATGCAACCATAATGCAGCCCTCCACCGCGGTGCGGCTGTAACCCCGCGCCCTGCTGCCACTTCTTGCCGGGCGGACATCCTTAGGTCTGCCGGGGTATGGAATTGCATAGAGTGCTCGGTGCTCGCCGGCCCAGGGGATGGCCGCAACCTGCCGGCAATCGGGCCATGAGAAGACGGCGATCCGGACCGAGTGCTCTGGCTGCGCATAGCCAAAAGTGGCGGCGATTTCTCGCCTGGTTGTGGACCAGATCAGGCTTGTCACCTGGGCGGACACGGATATGGTAGCCAGAGCGGCTCCCGACGTCGTGTGGAAAAAGTGTATGCACTTGTCGTTGGATCCTCCGCCCGTGGCAACCAGGCCCTCTTGCCAGGGGCAAAACGCAATGGCCTTGACTGCGGCTCCATGTAACCACCGGTACTTCTCGTCGCCCAGTTTGAGACACTTGGTCCCCTCGAGAGAGTCCCTCGGCATCTGTATTTGAGTCTCGGCATCAGTTGAAGATGACCCACTGGCTCGGCCGATAACAGGCGATGACGGCATCTCAACTTCCCTCTCTTCTTCTTGGTCTCCGTTGTGTGGCTGGGGTTCATGAGGCTCGAGCACCTTGGAGGTCTCGAAGAGGCAGCACAAATTGTCGTTTCCTCCCGTTGCGAACAGTTCCCCATTCGGCGACCAGGCCAGTCCACAGATTTGCTGAGAATGAACGTCGATGCGTGCGAGAAGTGTCATCTGTCCTGGCCAGTTGTTTCGCTCCACCTCCCATCGATCCGGCCACTCGACGGCATAGTAGAAGACTTGGCCGGACTCATCTCCTACCAAAAGATCTTCATTCTTTACAAAAGTGTCAGGAAGAAGGGGGCATTGCGAGCGTCGGGTGGTGCAAGTGGGTTTCCAGCTCAAGCAAGCGACAGGAGCACTCCGCTTAAAATCAAAACGCGGCATCGGGCTAGAGCGTGGAGTTGCCGCTTCGGGGTCGTCGTACAGTGACATGAGCGTTAGGCTTTTGTTGGACCTCCCGAAAGCCAATATGCATTTGCCTCCTTCCGTAGAAGAGAAAGCGACGCTGGTTAGGTGGCAATCATCTTGGGTTCCGGCATTGAGGAGCTGAACCCCGCCCCGTTCTGACCACCCATACAGGAGGTCCCCCAAACCAACCGCCAGCGTCCGGCAGGTGGCAGAGTAACTCAGAATCGAGCAATAGAAGTCGTCTCGAAGGTTGGGGGCATCAAGAACCCTGCGACACGTCAGGCCTGAGACTTACCGACGGCTTTGATGGACACTTACTTGAATGGAGCAACAGGAAGCGTTCTGGTTTCGGCCTGCTTTGGTGTTTCTGCCGGCTGTTAGATGCTCTTTCAAAGCACAACAAGGCAAGACAAACTCACTGGGACATGAACCCTCCTTGACCCATTCAGTTCCATTCCACTGAGTGGGCACAAGCTGTGGCTTTTTCTTTGACTGGTTATCTGGGTGGGAAGTCACATTCACATCCAGAACTCGGTGTGCTCGGTCAAGGCCCAGCGCGGTCGCAATCCGCGCCTCGTGCTTCTCCATTTCCTCTTCGGCTTTCGGCTTCGCCGAGGGAAAGGAGGTTCGAAAGAGCCGAGCATTGGTCCCACTTCTCACCAGCTGGCCCCGGCCATTGTCAACGGCAGTCCCACTAGGAGCAACACCCCCAACTGCCCATACAGAACCATAGCTGACCTGTCTGTGTTCCGGACCGTCGAATCTATTCTGGTCCACCAGACCAAGCACACTTCCGACTGCCATGCTTGTCAGCAAAACGAGATATCTCTCCAGAAGCTGGATGGGAGGCGCCTTACCTCGGGTCCGGCTTGTTATCGTGTCTGAGCGGGACTGAGCGCGGAATTCGGAGGCCATTGGGGTCACGATCCTGCGGCGGTAACAGAATGCGTCTTCTGTTGCCCCATTGTGCCGGAGCAGCTTCTCGGGTGTCGTCAATTCATGCGGTGCCTTGCCAGTCCTAAACCTCTCGCATGAGTCTGTCTGTGTTCTCGTGGGAATAAAGCGGTCCGGAAGACGGCGCGAGCCAGTCCCAACACCATGACGCACGAGGCCTAAGTTAGAGCCCCTTCGTGGGAGTCGGGCGCCGGATTCCGAGGTGAAGGAGGTAGGAAGGGCAGGACGGGGACGTGCTGATCGCGGGAGCGTGGCCGGCTTCTGGCGCCTGTTTGAAGACGACTTTGCAGAAGGTGTAGCTGTCTTCAGGATGGTGTCGATATCCAGCCTGTCGAGAGGCTTCTCGTCGTCGCTGTCGGCAAATGGATCATCCAGGTCCGATTGGTTCCCATCTCCAAGCATCCACAGGTCCTTGAGCGGGCGAGTGGCGGGCTTTTCGATGCGCTTAGGGGAGAGGGGCGTCGTGGAAGCTGATCCATAGCCGGAGTCGGTTGGACTGTCGGAGAAGCAAGGAGGCGAGCTAAAAGCCTGGCGTTGGCGGCGGCTTCGTCGAGTAAAAGGGAGGGGAAACGGCAGGTCAAATGTCATCCTGCTCTTTGGACCCGGCTTGTAGCTGCGGGGGCCGCGAGCGCTCATAACTAAAACACGGCCGCGGGTGGTGGATGGCCGGCCCTGGGGAAGAAAACGATAGTGTTTATGATGGTGCTTGGAAGAATGAAGAGTACGTAGCTACTACATGGAAGCAGCCCAGCATGTGTCGCAGAAGCCGCCGAAAACGAAAGTGTGGGAGTCGTCGTCGCGAGGCCCGCCAAACCTGCCCGAGAGCCCGACCGTAGCTCCTAGACGGCGAATTGGCTGGTTGGCTCCGGTGGTTGAGGCCGTCGAGTCTCGGCCTCCCTGTCGATCTTGCCGGTCGAAGTCGAGCACTGGCAATGCTCGGGGGGTCAATGTGGGATAACTTTACCCAACTGCCGATATTGCACTGCGCAGTAAGTAATATTTGCGGATTGGTTTGTTCTAGGAGGATGAGAAACAGAGAGGCAGCATCATAGGATATTTGATGGAGTAATTCTCCAGGCTTGGGACGAGAATTACCAAGAAGGAATGACTGAAGTGAGAGGAGGGCATGGCGTTTCCTCACCCCGCGAGGTCCAAACGGGCACTTGACCGGGCGCTTTCGAGATGGAACGGTAGGCATGATCGGCGAGGGCCTCGGAGGAGCAAGGGAAAGTACGATGGATTTCAGACGATGCGGTCTCGAGATTTAAGACGAAAATTGTTGGAAGGTTTTGGGCTCGAGGCAGGAGCATTCGGTCAACGATGTGCTTAGATGTAGCTAGGTACGGTACCCAAGTTGACATTCGTTTGGCAAGAGCCATTCAGGGACCGCCCGCCGTTGCTCTTGTTGTCATCCGGCCAATCACGCAATCCAACTTACAAGCAGCGGAAGAACCCGGATGTGGGGCCCAAGGATAGCGCACCAGCCCAGCCGACAGCCTCGCAGCGTAATCGGGAGGCCAGGAATCAGACGAGCCCCGCCAAACGCAAAACGTGCAGGGGACCTCATTGCAATCCCCCACATCGGCGTCTCGGTTGCCTGGTCTTCCCGACGTCATCCCATCCATGCACCCGATCAGTTCTAATCAGCGCTCTAATCTCCAATCCGCATTAAGGGTTACGTGACGAAAAGCAACCTAGCAATAACGCGCTCGTCTAATAGCCCTCGCAATCAGAAAGAGATGGCCGATGTACGCGACACCCTCCTTCTCCCTCTCCTTCTCCCTTCCACATCTGCCATGCAGGCTGTTGACTGATCGAGAGATTCCCAGCAAGGCGGATCGCAGCACGGCATAGCCCGAACATCCCGCGTGCGCACCGAGGAGCAGAAGCAGCTGGAGCAGGAGAAGATCAGGAAATACCGCGAACTAGAGGAACAAGTGCGCTCGCACGTGTCGCAAAACCACTACACCCCTGAAGTCTTCCAGCTCACGTCGCGGCTCCTCAAGCTCAACCCGGAATACTACACAATATGGAACGCCCGCAGGCGCTTGCTAATCTCTGGATTATTGTCCAAACCATCGGCTGGGTCATCGCCCTCGAGGGCGTCGCCGAGTTCGTCTCCGAGCGCCACTACCACAACGCCATCCGCAGCCTCCTCCTCCTCTTTGTCGACCGCGACCCCGCCACGCCCCGCGTCCCCGACAGCTGGGACGAGTGGTACAACAGCTGAAGCCGACGAGGCCAAAGACCAAGAAAGCGACCGCGACGTGCTCAAGTCAGAGCTCAACTTCACCATCCCCCTCCTCCTCGACTCCCCAAAGTGCTACTGGATCTGGAGCTACCGCCTCTGGGTTTTGAACCAGGCCATCGAACGCCTACCGACTGCCGTGGCGCGCAGGATATGGGAGGAGGAGCTGGGGCTTGCGTCCAAGATGCTGAGCAAGGACCAGCGCAACTTCCATGCCTGGGGCTACAGACGACACGTAGTGACGCAGCTGGAGAGCGCGGAACTCGACGGGTCGAGCATGGCCGAGGCCGAGTTTGAGTACACAGACAAGATGATCCGCAAGGACCTGTCCAACTTCTCGGCGTGGCACAGCAGAAGCAAGATCATACCGCGACTGCTGGACGAGCGGAAGGCAGACGATGCCGCGCGGCGGGCGTTTTTGGACAAAGGTGAATGGCAACCTCTTCTTTCTGCTACTAATGTGTCATTCCGAACCACCAGTTGACCCATTTTACGCATCACAGAACTAGGACTCATCCGCGACGCCCTCAACGTCGGTCCCGAAGACCAGTCGCTGTGGTACTACCACCGGTACCTGATGCTCAATCTGGTAAACTTTGTGGGCCACCCGACCATCGCGCCAGCATTCACGCAGGAAGACCGAGTCACGTACGTGATACGCGAGATCGAGGACATCAGGGAGCTGCTGGAGGACTACGACGACGTGCAGCTCATCTACGAGGCGCTGTTCGACTACACGCTGCATCTCTGCCAGCTCGAGGAGCGGCAGCCAGACCCGGAGGAGCGGGTGGAGCTGGCGGGGTGGCTGAAGAAGCTGATGGTGCTCGATCCGATGCGCAGCGGCAGGTGGGCGGATCTGGAGCGGGACACGGGGTTAGTTGCCGAGGTGGCTGCACTGGAGCGATGAATGATGTGATGAATTTACGTCTGGGGTAATAGTATCGACAGAAGATGGGGTATTTTGTGGTCAACAAGCAGGCAATGCCTGAAAGCCCATTTTATTTCGTCAGCACTGGAGGGTATTACAACGACGGGATATGTGGGTGTTTCCACTTTGTCAGGCGGCTCCATTCTCCGCATGCAGCTCGCTCGTGGATCCGCCCGCATCTTTTTTTGGTCGCCAGATTCCACAAGTTATGGCTGTGGGGCGCATGCGTGTATGATATACCCTCTTTGTGGGCCTCACACCCAAGCAATCAACTACGGTGGATGATCACATCCACAATTCTTCCGTAGTATAGTGGTCAGTATATGAGCTTGTCATCCAACAACGCTCGGGACCCGGGTTCAATTCCCGGCGGGAGAGATACATTTTTGCCCAGTTCGTAGTGCTTTGTGTTAGGCGTTGCTGCGTGGGTGATGATTCTTTTTTGTACTCCTCTGCGGCTTGCCCGTGATTGCGGGAAAGGACGACGCAAAAATGAAGGGTTAGGGTTGTGAATGACCCTTTTCTTTGAGGCCGCGCTTGCTTCCTCGATTCAAATTTCAGCCATTGACGTCGTAAAGTGAAGCAAGCTCCAACAGAAAGCTTCGAACTCATCAGGTTGAAGTCAATTCGATTTTTTATTTTTTTTTTATTTTTTTGGGACCTGATAAACCAGCACTCCAACCCATCCACCATGCTCACAAGGTGAACAACAACGGAATGGCCACGGCAACGGCCCCGCGCGTCTTCCACCACAGCGCGCGCGCCATCACGGCGCATGAGTTCCTCGATGCAGTCAATTCCGCATTTCGGGTTCGCTCCGCCCAACCCCAGCCCCAGTCCCTGCCGGTGGCCCTCGCTGTAAGCGGAGGCGTCGACTCCATGGCGCTGGCCTTTCTCTGCTCAAGCGCTCAGAAGGGCAAGCTCGCATCGAACCGCCCCGTGAGCGAGTTTCGCGCCGTGGTTATCGATCATGGCCTGCGGGAGGGGAGCGCCGAAGAGGCCAGCAAGGTCTGCCGTGTCCTAGAGACCATGGGCGTGAGTGGACGAGTCCTCCAAGCCCGCTGGGACGAGAAGATGGTCGGAAGCAAGCACGTCACCGGCAGTCCGAATGAGCTGCCCAACATGGAGACGATGGCGCGCCAGGTCCGGTACCGTGCGCTTGGCCGCTACTGCCGCGGGGAGCGCATTACGTCGCTTCTGGCGGCCCATCATGAGGACGACCAATACGAAACTGTACTCATGAGGCTGCTGTCGGGTCACGGCTACAGGGGCCTGCAGGGTATGCGCGCCGCCACCGACATCCCCGAGTGCTACGACCTGCACGGCATCTACCAGAGCGGCGCAGTTGACAGCGACCAGCTTGGAGATTATGGGGGCAAGGGCCGGTTTGCGTCGCCGATGCCAATGGACATTGAAGACGGCGGCGTGACAATCTACCGGCCGCTGCTTCACTTCAGCAAAGAGAGGCTGATCGCGACGTGTGTCGAGAACGGCATCCCGTGGTTCGAGGACCACACCAACGCCGACTCGACGCTAACCATGCGCAACGCCGTCAGGCACATGCTGCGGAAGCACACACTGCCCGTGGCACTACGGAAACCCGCTGTGCTGCAGCTGGCGGCGCGCTGCAAAGCCAGGGTCGTGTCTGAGGAGGCCGAAGCAGATCGGGTGCTGAACCGCGCCATCTTTCACTTCTTCGAGCCAAGCGCCGGGACTTTGCTTGTTGAGATGCCGAGTTTTACGGTCCCTAAGCTGTTCGCAAGATCGGCGTTGCGCCGGGAACGACGCATCGAGCATTACCGCTGCGTCGCCGCCCTCGTCATACGCAAGCTGCTCTCGGTCGTCACCCCGGAGCGAGACCTCACGCCTGTGGGGGGGCTGGATTATCTCATCTCACTCATGTTCCCGTCCCTCTTTCAACAAAACCCACCACTTAAACCCTACGTGATCTGCAGCGCCCACTTCATCCCCCAAATCAGCCCCGGCAAGCCAGTGAGATGGTTCATCACCCGCGCACCGCACGTGTCCAACATCCCGCGACCAGCGATCGACTTCCCCAAGCTCGATCTTGGCCAGGATCCGTGTGGGTGGGAGATGCCGGACCGCTGGGGGCCGTGGCGCATGTTTGATGGACGGTACTGGGTGCGCGTGCGTCACAGGTTGCCGTTTGGAGTGCGCATTGCGCCGTTTGAGAAGCACCATCAGAAGGCCTTCCGTGAGGCCTTGAAGGGGCAGGGGGAGGGGGAGGCAGAGAAGCTTGCGGCGTTGCTGAAGAGGTTTGCGCCTGCCAAGGTCAGGTATACCCTCCCCGCGGTGTACGTGACTGGGGATGTGCGTGGCTTGCTGAGTGGTGACGGGAAGGGGGCTTTGATACCAGAGAGGATATTGGAGGAGGTGGAGGTGGAGGAGATGCAGCTGGTGGGACTGCCAACGCTGGGCATTGGGCTGCCTGGGATCGATCAGTGGTTGATGTGTGAGGTGAGGTATCGTAGGGTGGAGGGGGGGCTGTTGAGGAGGATGGCGGTGCGTGAGGGGTCGAAGCAGCACAAGATGGGCAAGCGGAAGCAGCGATGAAGTTCAGGTACAGCTCGCTAAGGTCAATGGCCAACTAATTCAACTGCCCAGGCTCAACGCAACTAACCTTGCATGCGGTAAAAAAGACAAACCAGCAGCCCGGGTCCATCCAATTGCTCAGATATCTCCAGGTGGTTTCTCCTGAAATCTACTACGTAGCCCTTCCAGTCCTCGTCTTACAAGTTCACCTTGTCAGATGTGGCGGGAGCCCGGAACAGTGCAACATCAGACGAACAAGACCCCTTCCGTCACGGGTACCTGATCCACGGAGCGTGCCTTCCCCGTGTAAGCAGTGACCAGTCGGCAGGCTTCCCGCCCCACGTGCATTAGTGCAGACCACTCTTCACCCGCTGTGCGTCATTCCCGCCATCTCGACCTCGCCCAAGACCATCCACATCTCGACCGCCAACCAGCTCTGACAAGTATATAAAAGCCACCGATGGCGACGCGATTGTTCCCGCCCGCTTTTGTGAGAGAGGTTGTCTTGTTTTAATCCCGGAACAGACTGCCTTTCTACCTTGCTCTCGCGATACGACATCACTGACTGCAGGAGGTACCTTACCTTCCCCATCCATCGGCCCGTCCGTCCATATTGCTGCGCTTGAGTCAAGCCGCAAATCATCCACATCATCACTGCGCTTTCCCCACGTGGGCGGCTTGGGGCGTGCAGGTGTGTGGTAGTACCTGGTAATTAATAGCTTGTGGCACTTTTTGGCTGGCGGCGGCCTGTCGATATAAGATAACACCAACGCAGGCATGGCCACGGATGGACCTGCCTGCCCGCCGACCCGCGCGCGCCCACGCTGTACATCACCATCACCACCAGCATCATCATCATCTTCATCAGAATTGCCGTTGCCCTGCGCCATCTAGGTCGTCGCCTCGCAGCCGAGCCGTCGTCGCAGCCCTGCTCGCCGCCGTCAGTCTGGTCGTCTACCTGGGCGTCACGGCCGTGCTCTTTCTGCAGCTGGACTCGCTGTCGCCATCCATGATGCGCCACGGGGGCCGTCTGCTGGTCGCCGTCGCTGGTGTCGGCGCCGGGGTACATGCCAGTCCCATTTCGTCACCTTCGCAAGAGGTCGACCTCAGCTGGCACGCGCCGGCGCAGACGCAGCTCAACAACCTCACGGCCGTGCTCACCACCGAGGGCGTGCCTGGCTTCTTCTACAACTCGTCCGACGCACCGGACGGCAAGTACGGCGCGTACACCTTCTGCAATATGCCACATGTGCGCCGCGCCGAGTACGTGGTCGCGCCGAGCGAGTACGAGCTGGTGTTTGTCGAGGTGGTATGTTGCCCACCCTACTTGTATCCAACAAGCTCCAACCTCCTGTGATACAAACTGACTGAACCCCCGTAGCTCCACCGCCATCACAAACGCACCCCCTACGCCTCGACATCGTTCCCCATCGAGCCGTACACCTGGGACTGCGACGGTCAACAACTCTTCTTCTACGGACAAACCCTCGCCAGCGCCAACTCAACCGCCCACCCTGCCACCCCAGCCTACTGGAAGGGCTACACCTCGTCGCTAAATCCATTCCATCCATACGGGTGGCGCGGCACCTGCCAGTTCCCACAGATCACGTCCCCAGGGCTCGCCGACTCGTGGCAGCACGGCGCGGATCTGTACGAGGTCTACCACTCGCTTCTTAACTTCCTCCCGCCACGCGATGATCCCCACTGGCGCAACCGCGTCGTGTACCGCGTGACGGCGAACCCGATCACGAGCCAGGTGGCGGGCATGGTGATCAACGGGATGTGGAACACCACCGACGCAGTCCCGCTGCTCATCGAAACGGCAGCCATCGACTCGCTGGAACCGCATTACCCGTGCCCGGCTGCAACCAAGCTATTCGACGCCGTGCGCACAAGCGATGCATGGAAAGAGCACTTACGTGCAGCCGAGCCGCTGTTTGCGAAACTAGATATGGTGTCGGGTGTGCCGAGGGGGTCGAGTTACCATGATACCTTCGACGGGTACTTTGATAACCTGCAGGCGCGCATGTGTCACCAGCTTCCATTACCCTGCCGCGAAGGGAAGGGATGCATAACGCAGGAGATGGCGGACGCGGTGTGCAGGTTTGGAAACTGGGAGTATAGCCGCATCTACCGGGACGATCAAGGCACGTTCGAGGCGTCGGCGGCGTCGTTTGGGGTCTGGATTGCTGATCTGGCGGGGCATCTACGACGAGCGATGAATGGGGAAGGAAACGAGGGGGGTATGTTGTGGGTCCATAATGTTGCGCACGACGGGACGGTGAGTAGGCTGTTGAGCGTGCTGCAGATCGACGAGATGTTTTGGCCGGGGATGGGGAGTGAGGTTGTCTTTGAGCTGTTCCGGATGAAGGAGGAGAGCGGCGGTGGGTATTTCGTCCGGGTGCTGTTTGGGGGCCGGGTGTTCAAGTCGTCGAATCCGAATCTGGGCGTCATAGATCTGATACCCGTCGAGAGGCTGCTGGCTTACTTTGATGGGCTGGTCGGCCAGAACGCGACGTTGGTGGCTAGCAAGTGTGGAGTGAGTTAGAGTTCTTGAGGATGGGATATCAGGTACCCATGTAACGAGGGCTCCGTGTAAAATTGGGCTGATGGGCTTCCATGCGCGCCTGGGCTGGGTCTTTTTTGTCCTGTTTTTCTCTTTTAGCGCGGACTTATTTTTGGGATGGGGCGCAGATAGCCTCTGTTGGCTTTAGGGAGTATTTGGGCTTGGGACTATTACGCGGTTTATTGGTATTGTTGGTTGTTTTCTGCTGCTGCTTCGGCTCAGAGTGTTGTGAGAATCAGGTTGATGGCCGGCACACAACATCTCTTTTGGTCTCAATGTTTAGTACCCCTTGGCTGATCAAAGATTTGTTGGCAGCATCACAAGTGCTTGTGAATTACCTACACTGCACAGCATTCCGGTTTTAGGAATCAGAATATCCGTCAGTTTCAATCCTAGTCTAACTGCGATTGACAGGACCCTGCCATCTTCAGCCGATCTGCCCCATCATCACAGCGTAACAATAAGCTTCCGCGCCGACACGCCCGCCTTCAACATGTCAATTCCACTCTGCAATGCTCCCAGCCCGTGTCCGACCACCTGTGCCATCGGCGCCGGCACAAACCTCCCCTCAACCAGCGCGGCCGGCATATACCCGCCAAAAACAGCGGCAGCCAGCTCCTCGTCGCCCTCCAACGGCTCGACAAACTTGCCCTCGACACCCTCAGGCAGATACTCTGCGGCAGGGGTGGCCATGGTCAAGGCGAGGAACCTTGCGCTCCCGTCCGCGATGATGGTGGTGGGGGCAGCTATAACGGCGGCGCACGCAGCGATCACGGCCGGGTGGCTGGTAGGGGCTGGGCCGCTGTTGCAGAGTGCGCCCGGGGTGGTCTTGCCCCGGAAAGCGTCGATGAGGTCGGCGGTGACAGTGGGGCTGTTGTAGTCGAATACCCGGGCGGCGCCAAGCTGCAGAGCGAGTGGGAAGTTGGACGGCGAGGCAGTGGTGATGACTTCGTAGCCGGCGGCAACGGCGAGTTGGATGGCGTTGCTGCCCACGCTGGTCGAGGCACCCCAGATCAGGACGGTCTGGTTGGTTCTCGGGGGTGGGGGTGTGGTGGAAGGGAGGGTGAGGTGCAGGTAGTCCTTGTGGAAGAGGGCCTTGACCGCGGTGGACAGGGCTAGGGGCATCACGGCCGCTTGGGTGTAGGGCAGGGAGGCGGGGATGGGGATGGTGAGGTGGGATTTGAGGAGGACGTGGGTTTGGAAGGCGGCGGTGGCAAGGCCGGCGACGCGGGAGCCGGGTTTGAAGGTGGTCACGCCAGGGCCGACAGCAGTGACCTCGCCGGCTACGTCCTCGCCGATGACGCAGGGCAGCTTTAGGCCTTTGAAGAAGTCCGGGCCGAGCATCAGCATCGCCCAGTCGCAGGGGTTGAGGGCCACGGCTTGGGCTTTGATCACCACCTCATTGGGGCCGGGAGTGGGATAGGGAGCGGACTGGACTACGAGGGGGTGGTTGGCGGCTGTGAGGAAGGCGCCGGTATTGGTTGCCATGACTGCTAGGTAAGGGGGCGGTTGCGTTCGTTGAAGGGGAGGTTTGTTGGTGAAGGTATGGGTTTGTCGGCTGTCTTATATACTTATACAGGACGGGAGTGCCATCGCCGCAGGGTTCCAGTCCGCATCACATCCCTTTGGATCCCGTATATATTTTGTCTTTGGTTGGGGAGAGTCTTCCGTCTAGGGGGAGACGCATCTTGAACCGCCGGTCAAGAACCGGTACATGATGGTGATATACGGAATCCTGAGGGAACGTCAGCTAGGTGTACTGATTCGACCAGCCACAGGGGCTCGAACCGTTCGCCAATGTCCTGTCTGGTAGACGATGGGGACATGCACGCGAACACAAAATCCGTCTAAGTCCGCCGGGCGAGGCCTGCAAGGTGCATCCGCACAAGCACGGCAACACGTTTGAGGGTGTTTGTTAAATCCGCTATCTCCACTTGAAAGAACTGCGGCGCTGAGAATGCGGGTGTGCGAGACCGTCTAACTGCAGAGAAAGAATGTCGCGACCGTGGTACTTGAGGTGGCCGGCTGTCATACGCCGGTGTCGGAAAGCAGCTATGGAGGTTTCGAAGTTACCAAAGCATAATGGTAAAGAAAACGTTAAGGGACGTGTGCAAGGTTGAAAAAAGGATGCCCCCAACGCTCCAGTGGAGGTTATCACAGGCAAGCGGTCGGTTACAGGTACCCGATCCAAGTATCTCACCTAACCCACCAACCCCAGACCCAGCGACCCTTAGCGTTGATCCACTGTATCATCCCTGCAAGCAAGCACTTTGCGTTCAACCAAGTGCAAGCAATCAATTTCCTGCCCGGAAACCGGATCACCAAAAACGAAGCTACCAAATTCGCAAGAAAAAAGTCCCCCTAGCATCCAAGTCCTCGATTCTGCTCCTAGTCCGCCCACCGACCGACCGACTCGCGACTGCCCACAACCGACATCCTTCTCTCTTGCCCTCACGAAACCTCCACAACCTCCGCCCTCCAAAACCCAACCAACCAGACACCTCGCGCGCGCGCCCAAGAGAGGAGGCCTCGGCGCCCCAATCCCAAACCACAAAAATGTCCACCACCGCATCGCCCGCCCCGCCGCCCTTCCGAACCGCCCTCCTCGCCGGCGCCCTAGCAGGCACAACAGTCGACCTCTCCCTCTTCCCTCTCGACACACTCAAGACCCGCCTCCAATCCTCAGCCGGCTTCTTCGCCTCAGGCGGCTTCCGGGGGATCTACCGCGGGATCGGCAGCGCAGTAGTCGGATCCGCCCCGGGCGCGGCCTTCTTCTTCTGCACATACGAGTCCTCCAAGTCGATCCTCGCGTCATATATACCCGAGAGCAGCGTGAGCACGCACATGCTCGCCGCGTCGGCGGGCGAGATTGCGGCGTGTGCGATCCGCGTGCCGACGGAGGTCGTTAAGCAGCGCGCGCAGGCGGGACAGCATGGCGGGAGCTCTTTGTCGAGTTTGCAGGCTATATTGTCGCAGAGGGCAAAGATTGGGGTCGCGGGGGTGTGGAGGGAGCTGTACCGCGGGTGGGGGATTACAGTGATGCGCGAGGTGCCGTTCACGGTGCTGCAGTTCCCGCTGTGGGAGGCGCTGAAGGCGTGGGGGCGGGAGCGGAGGGTGCGGACGGGGCACGGGCTGCTGGGGGAGAGTGTTGTTGTTGGTGTTGGTGGGGACGCGGGCGAGGTTAGTGCGGCCGAGTCGGCGGTGTACGGGAGCCTGTCGGGCGCCGTGGCTGCCGGCGTGACGACTCCGTTGGACGTGCTCAAGACGCGCGTCATGCTCAGCGCGCAGCGCGAGAGCGTCGGGCGGATTGTGACGGACATCTTGCGGGAGCATGGCGTGCGGCCTTTCTTTGCGGGTATCGGCCCCCGGGTCATGTGGATCAGCATTGGCGGCGCCATCTTCCTGGGCAGCTACCAGTGGGCGGTGAACGCGCTCGGGCGAGGGGGGGAGAGGAGGGAAGCGAGTGTTATCTTGTGATAGGGGACTGCGCTTGCTTGTCCTGGGGAATTTAAATGGTGGTTGGGACAGATTAGAGGCAGGCTGGTGGAGTTGTATAGACGGATTTTCCCCATTGTACAGATAGAGAGACACCCTCCAATCCGCCCGATACAGTGGCGACGGTGGCAGGGCCCGGGATACGGAAGAAGCTGCGTGTCCTTGTACCATATAAACAGCCTTCGGCGACCTCCCAGACAGCATCCATTGCCCTGTCTGGGAGGGCAGCCCGTGTGTAGAATAGCTAATGTAGAGTATGTAAAGCTAGATAGATATATACCCTTGTGTACACGCGATACATACATACACACACACACTATCTCTCTCTTCTCTTTCAGGCGTATACATACATATACGGACACTGGTGTCTGTTTACAATCAGGTGGACGCAGCAACCAGCGACGTCACTAGCCCACCATTCGTCTCAGGTCCCGCAGCTTGCTCCGCGGCCTCGGGTGGTGGGAAGGGGATCTCCTTCCTGCCGTTGCCCTTGTAGTGAAGAACAATGTCGTTTCCGCCCTTCCAGACATGCGCGCGGAGTGTCGCCAAGCTCATGGTCATCGGTAACAGCTGTAGCACACGGTCAGCGTCCATCACAGGCAATAGGACCAAGGAAGAAACAAGGGCAAAACCAACCTGGTCATTACAATACAGCTCCAGATACTCCTCGGGCTTCAGCGCCTTCGTCAGTGCCTTCCCCTCCTCGTCCCCACCCTCGTCCCCGGTGCCGTCCCCGTCAGCGGGGGGCGTCTCGATCCGTTCCGCCACATATGCCAAGATCTTCTTCACCCTCAGCATGCGGTTTGCGTTGAGTCGGTTGTTGCCATCGACGACTGTGATGCTCGGCAGCGTGTCGCGCCATGGGTGCAGCACAAACGAGACCTTGACCGGTTCCTTGGGCGGAATCTGGTTGAGCAGCACCACCTCACCGAGCCACCTCGGTCCGCGCCGCTCGATGATGTCGGCGTCAGCACCAACCGTTTCGACCGTCCCTCGATACAGCTCCGCCGAGCCGCCTGACGTCTCTTCTTGGATAATGACTTTGGTCCCCGGGGGCAGTTTCAGCACCGGCGTATCGTTCGGCAGGCTGGGACAGATCCGCGACTCGATCAAGGTGTCTGGGCTATCCAACAGCTGTTTCTCGTAGTCGCTGTGGATCTTCTGTATGACGCCGTAGAAGTTGTCCTCAAACTCCTTCTCGTGGTTGGACGAAGATTCGGACTCCTCCTCCGCCCTTTCGTCAACAACGGCCGGCTTCTCGGCTGCAGCACTCGAGGCTGAGCGGCCCAGCTTCTTGCCACCAAAAGACATATTCATGCGAAACTTCTTGCCAAAGTGAGTGCCTGTGGTCTTGCCGTTTTCCTTTTCCTTGTCCTTATCCTTCTCCTTCTCCTTCTCCTTCTCCTTCTCCTTTTCCTTATCCTTTTCCTTGTCTTTGTCTTTCTCCTTGTCCTTCCCGTTCTCGTTGGGGGGCTTGAGCGGCTTATCTTCTGACGGACGCGGCTCCGATCCGGGGGTATGAGCTGGCTTTGCGACCTGGCCTGGGAGATCCGGAGAATGTATCGCGTCTGCAAAGTAGTCCTCCTTTTCGACCGACGGCCGGCTAACATGGGATGACCGCTTGTCGAGCGGACTAAGCGGGGTTGTCATTCCCTCCAGCATCGAGGGCATCGGTGGGCCCGGAGTAGCTGATCCTATCGCCATACCAGGTGTCATAGGCGGGTAGTGGAAGCCGTTTGGGCGTGGCGTGGTGGAAGTCGATTCCAGTTGTCCCCAAACCGCAGATGATGGTATCGAGATCGCCATAGAGGGCTTCGGCCTGCCCGCTGCCATCCGTTTCTCCGCCGTCTCGTTCAGTTTCTGTCGATACGCCTCGTCGCGCCGTATCTCTTCGTCCACGAGGTTCGCAAACAGGTATCGTAACACCCACTTTCCGAGATTAACTGTCCAGTGTCAGCAACGTTGACGACAAAGGTGAGAATGAGCCATACTCCTCTGATCGTCCCGGAACTCTACAGGCTCCTCCAGCGTTAATTCATCAGCATACATCTCGGCGTCAAAACAATTGAACGGTTCCAACACGACCGTCAGGTTTCCAGAGCTGGTATCGATCGAACACCAAGGGGCCACCGCTTCTAGGGTATTGACTTCGGGCTCTATGTCTTCCAAGTGTCGTTTTCCAAAACTTTTGATGGGTTGGCACTATTCACGTCAGCACTGCATCCTTGCATACGAGCAGGCCATGTCTCACCTTTACCAAATCCCACAATAATACATCGCCGGCGGTATCCAAAGTCAAGACTCGTCTCCTGTCATTCAATAGACGATGCTTGACCAGTCCAAACTGTCCTTCTATCGTCTCCTCTGGCAGGTGGTGTACCGGCTCGATAGCAGCGACCACCTGATCTGGTAATATTATATCTGATCCTTTCCGCGAAATGCTGACTGAAGAATCGTCCCCGTCTTTGTTGATGGCCGGAGGGAAAGACGCAGTGTTCGATATCCGTAATATGGACCTCGCTGGGATCTCCCTTTTTGCGGTCCCATTGACTCCCGAGTTGGGCATGATCGAAAGGATTGAGCTTTCTCTGCTCCTGGTTGTCACGATGGACGCTCGGTGTTGCTTGTAGGACTCTGGCAGCTGAACGTCCACGCTCGTATCCACGTTCTGCCACCGGTTGATGGACGATCGCGACGTTGCCGTCCATATGGCATCGCCACAGGCAACGACTTTGCTGACGCCTTCGTTTTCCTGGGCTATCGCCACCGATAAACCGTTGTCCATCTCTCCCATAGTTCCCCGCACATCCGTCTTGACCACGAGACCTGAGCGATCACTGCTGTAGAAAGTGCCCAACTCTGGGTCGTCCGAGAACAGCGACCACACGCTATCGTTGTGCATGGTAAGCGTGTGCATGCAACGACCAGCCGTGACACTCCAGACCTTGACAGTCTGGTCCGAGCTCGCAGTTATGACCATATCACCAGACTCGTTCACCAAGATGGCGCGCACATTATCGGTGTGGCCGACAAACTTTGTGATTCGCTTCCCCGTCTTGGGATCCCACAGTCGGACAATGCTCTCTGGACCGCCGCTCGCAAGAATGCTAGGGTTGACGCTCAGCGCATACACGCTACCCTTCTCGGTAATCTCCTCGCCGCTGACATCAATCTCTAACGTCTTGCCACCTCCTGCCAGATCCCACAGGTAAATCTTGCGGTCGAGACCCCCCGACGCCACCCAGCTCATGGCCTGATGTGGTGCTGCGACACACTTGACATAGTCGGCATGCTGGCCAATGGTGGCAGGCTCGGCGGCATCGTTGCCGTGCGGTCGCCATACCTTGACGAGCAGGTCAGACGAGGCAGACACCACCGCGCTGTGTTGTTGCGCTAGAGCAATATCGTTGATCCAATGTGTATGCGCTTGTGTCTGGGCGCGGAAGCGCGTTGCTTGCTTGGCTCTGCCGTTCGCTCGCGGGGTGGGGTTGTCGACGACTGAGGAGTAGCCGTTGCTGGACGAGATGAGGTCGGGGTTCAGATCCCAGGCGCAGATTACGCCATCACGGCCACCGGAATAGCTGTCGCATGTACGTTAGCGAGGAGACAAGGCAGCCCGTTTGCTTGCGCAAGCAACCACCTGGAGGCTCGGTTCGACCGGGCGGGTGTAGCTCACAGGATGGCATTGTCACGGTCGACAGCTAGGCCATTGACGCCAAGGCGATGGCCACCAGGCGAGGCATTGGGCAGCTCAAGAACTAAGATGGTAAACAAGTCAGCGGCCTGGCCAGGCTCGGGGTACAGTGTGGGCTTCTCAACGAATATGCAGACCGGAGCTCTAGAATCCCGCTGCTCTCGATCTCAGGTTCAAGTGCCCATCCACGCGCATCGCGGTGCGGGGTCCGCAGCAATGCCAAGACGAACACGTACAGGTAGCAGGAAGCAGGTCATGAGACGGAAGACGGGATAGGATAGGATGTGACGGGGTGGGAGGGGATAGAGGAAAACGGGATGGGATGGGACGAACCGTAGCTTATCCTCTGGCGCGCCTTCTTGGCCATGTCGCAGGCGAAGTGGCGGGATCGCAATCATGCGCGAGGGGCGAGACTGCGAGCAGACAAGCTTCGGCGGGTGTGACAGGGCTGGATTCTGAAGGTTTGGATTTGTTGTTGTTCCTGGGCGGACTGGTCCTTTGTTGTTCTTGGCGGTTTAACACCCAGATGTACCTTGCGTGCTGTGTGTGGTGTGCTATGGGTGCCCGGTATAATAGCAACGTGGAAGCGGGGGGATGCGCATCAAGGCCAAGCAGGTACAGGTCGCTAGCAAGCCGGAAGCAGATCGAGGGCTGGTGATCATGGACGTCCAGTGACAGTAACGAGAGCAGGAGCCATGCAGTAGTCGCCCAGTATCAGAGCGATGGCAGATAGATTAAAGGCAGGTCCGGGTTTGTTGGAGACTTCGGACGGTCCTGGGACTGTCCAGAACCGGGCTGGCTGCATCCAAGTCGACTCGATCAAATGCAGGTAGGGTGGTTTTGGTCGCAATGGGAGGCGCACACCCAAGTCAGGTCCCCAGTCTGGAAGACGGCTGAACTTGGCGCGTCTGCAGGGAAGAGGGATCAACGAGTGTGCGGGCAGCTGTCCATTCCAGGCCTCCACTTCCCCAGAGACTTCCAGGTTCTCCAAAATAGCACAGCTCGGTTACGGGGAGGGAATGTGGGCTGGGCCTCACCAACGCCGCACCGGCGAAAGCAGCTGCCTGTCCATGTCGTTAATTGGGTTCGTTGGAGTTGTATAGATTACCTAGTAGATGGCCAGGTTCGATCGAATGAATGGATATCGGATGCATTGGGTGTCACACTTTTGACGACCGGACGAGCCCCATGCCATGATGATGAGCCTTGTGAACCCCGGTGTGGGAAACAAAACGTGGAGCGGGTGAGCGGGCAGGCACGAAGTGGAATCGACGCCCGAACGAGAGCCAATCGAAGCCCGCCTACGTTTACGCGTCCCCCATTGCTTCCCCTCCATTGAGTTTGATCACTCCAGCCCATCGAGCCATTGTCCGGGCCAACGCTCCTTCCTCTGCAATGCAACGTTTGCTGCCCCGCCTCCTTAGCCCGCAGCGTCGGCGGCGTTGGAGCAAAGTGCTAGGGCATTCACCTTTTGGCTCGAATCAAACGGTGAGGTGTGGTGGGGTTCAAAGTACCTCGCAAATCACGGTAGGTGCGATTTGCGGCATCGATCTCCTCGGGACGAAGGGAAGAAGTATCTCGGTAAGTATGGAAGAGTTGACCCAAAACACTCCACCAGCAGTATGTCCGATGCAGGTATGCATTTTATCATGTAGCCTTAGCCATTGGCGAAGATGACAAGAAGTCCAAATACTTCCATGTTTTATAAGCGGTCGAACGATGAGTGGATGCACACTGAGAACTAAGCTTCGTAAAACCACCTTCCGAGTGCTCAGTCTGGGGACCAGCTCCAACTCCATCTACGGGTTAGCATGACGTGTAATGTAGTCCAATTATGCACCCCCAGCAGATACTAAGTAATATTCTAGATGCCCGTCATATCCTGGCTTAGGTTAGGTCTTCAAGACAATCTACTCCAAGGCTTCAAGGCGCTCGTGCTTCCAGAATGCGGATGCGAGCGCTGCGCCGACACCCTTGGTCGACCTGCATCTGTGGCTCTTTCACCAGCACCATGAGTCCTAACGTCATTCTGGTGCTTGGGACTGCCCCTCGCCGTGGAGTGCCAACTTGTCCTGCTCATCCCCCTGCCTCTGGCTCGTCGTGGTCGGTTTCTTTACGGGACGTCCCACCGCATCACCATCCTCCTCCTCATCCTCCTGCCGCTTTCTCTTGTTGTCCTTGTCGAGGGGCTTGGCTAAAGGTGGTTCGGGTTGGCCAGGCATTTGAGAGAGGGCCCACTGGACCAGACGAAGTTGGCGGGACTCGGCTGCCTTCGCATTTTCATATGCTCGTGCCGTCTTCCTAAGCCGATTGATCAGTCCCTCCCGTGGATCCCTCTGGCTAGCAGGGCGCGAGGTGTGTATCGGCTTCCCGTCTGCTGCGAATCTCCAGCTGGCATCGCATGCGAGCAAGGACTCTTTCGTCTCTCCAGGTCTCAGAGCGCCCGAGTCCACGATTTTCTCCCACGCTCTCTCGTGCCGCTGCCGAGCGGCTTCAATAGACCGGGCGCGCTTGTCGAGCCACCAGTATTCAAACTCGAGGTACTCTATCCACGTCAGGCGCTGATCTTGCTGCCGAGGATCCTCGAGGAGCTGGAACTCTTCGGCGAAGTCGTGATCACGGAGCCGGCAGCGAGCAGCATCGGCGTATTCCTCGAAGCTGCCTGCCGCAGGCTCTCTGATCGTATCATGCTCCCGCCGACGGCGGACCTGTTCATGATCCCACATCTTCTGAGTCATCTTCCCGAAGTCCGGGGAGGTTGCCAGTTGTGTGAGCCCCAGAGATTCGTAGTCGCGCCGCTTTTCTTCTTGAAAGGCCATCAATGTGTCCTCCTCCGAGCCAGTCTCGCCGCGGTTGTTGCGTTGCCATCTCCGGAATGCCTTCCACCGCGCCAATGGGCGCGAAAAGACGCCCAAGTCATCCACATTCCGACAAGGAACTCCATCGTCCAGCCACGGCTCTAACGTTTCGACATACGAAGCATAAGCCTTGTAAATTTCATTGAGCAGCTCCAGAGCCACCGGCGGCTGGCCACTACCATCCACCAGTTCGTAATAGCATCTGGTCTGGAACACCTTGCCAGCATCGGGATCAGGTAAGGGCGTTGGCGATCTCGCAGGTTGTTGGGACGAAGGCGGAGACGGCAAAGGCGCGGCGTTGCGCGAGGATGATTCCCTCTCTGCGGCTATGTTGGCGAGTCTGGAGGCAACCTGCTCGAAGTCGATGTACTGGGGCACCTGGACCTGAGCACTGACGGAACTGCGCGCGGCTTTAGCAACAGAGAGCCATGTAATCGCTCATGATGGGGATGGGGCCGATTGTCACCTGAACTTCTCCTGGAGTTGTATTCGTTCAGCCTCAGGCACGTCGTCCCAGTCCTTGACGTGCGTGATATCGATCCGGCCTTGATCGTCGCGATGACGGATCATGTGTTGGACGAGCGCCGCTTCATCTAGGGCCAAGAGCTGACCCACTGATATTTCCCCGTCCCTCGTTGCCTTTCGCGCAGCGGTCGTGTTTTTCTGGTTCAGATGTTGCCAGTGCAGCTAGAATGTTGGCATGTGAGCAATCGCTAGGATGGGCAGCCTACAATGGTTTACCATGGCGACTGCACGGGTGCCTGGAGGCAAGACCTTGAGTGGTTCGCACTTAGGTAACTTGACGCTACATGTAAGGTACTGATATCCTGTTGCGCATCTCATAATTTTGAGGCGCGTGCAAGGTACCTGGTAGGTATACTACAGTGGTACGCCCACGACTGCACGTGCAGGTGCCGAACGCACGGCGCCCTCTGCAGGGTACAGCTTCAGGGTACCGGAACCTGACTTAGCAGGCTGTTTGCATCCGCATACCACCACCAGGTACCCACCCACGTGCCACCGTAGGTAACAGACGCGCAGAAATATCCTCTGTTTCTGTTTCGTTGTGTGCTTCTTTTCTGGCTTTGTTCGGTTTGCCTAAACCATACACGCAGCAAGACCGCAAGTATCTACGGATACAGAGCAGCTACGCAACGCAGAGCAGAATACCGGGGTGCCCTTTACCTCCCTCCAGTTACAAACCGCCCCCCTTCCCCCCGCGCGACCTCTCTCGTATTTCCCATCAACCCGCCAGCGAATCCGTTGGCTCTTTCAAGTCTGTTCTCGGCAGGCGAAACTCGGTTTCGTCAGGATTCCCTGTTCATGTTCACTTAGCACGATAGCTCGAAAGAATGGCCAGACCGTCGCGAGTCCTGCTCACCATGTTCTCTTCTGCGGCACCGTGGACGCGCTTTCACGCGGCCTCATCGCTTCACTATCATTGGTCTCAACCTCGGGCTCACCCTGTGCTGACAGCGACGTCGATGCGTCAGGCCCACTATCGTTAAGGCCGGACTCCTCCTCAATAGTTGACTCCGCAAAAATAGACTCGCCAAAGTCGCTGTTTGTATATATAGGCTCGTCCATGGGAGGGGAAATCCCCCGCATCTGCGACGCGGTTGGCGGGGATGGCGCATCAGACCTCTGGAAAGCTTGACTGGGCGCCTCGTTCCCCCCGTTCGAGTCTCCAGAGATTGAGGGACTGGTTCGGTTGGGCGTGAGAAGGGTAGCCGTGTTATGTGGTTGGTTTTGTCTGCGGACGGAGCCTGTTTCAGTGATTGCCCCGACTCCAGAGCCCCCCTCATCGCTGTCAGTATCCTCGTTGCCAGCCCACTCGCCCTCGTTCTCCTGGCTCTCATTCTCCTGGATCTCATTCTCCTGGCTCTCATTCTCCTGGCTATCATTCTCCTGGCTCTCACTATCGTGGCTCTCATTCTGGCTGCCATTGATCTCGGGAGCCCGTAGAAGGCCACCACACAACAGCTGCGATCTCTCATGGCAATCCCAAGCTTCCTTGCGATCCTCGGGCCTCGTACGTAACATGAAGTTTAATAGAAGTGAAGCCAATGGATCCTTGGTCTTCTCGAGGTGATCTCCGAGGCGACGAGTTATCGCTTCACACCACTGCTTTCCGTTGCCTTCGTACTCCTTTGCGAAGTCTGGAAGACCACAGACGATCTCCGCGAGCACTGCGCCTAGCGCCCAGATATCCACGGCCTTGTTGTACCCGGTCAAGATTGACTGCCGATTCCAAGCTTTTTCCTCGAATAATTCGGGTGCCAGGTGGGTCGGAGTGCTGAACATATCATCGAGTTGTGGCCCGCTCTCGGGGACCCCCACATCTCCCAGCTTGACAACGATGGCGTCTGAGTCCCGATGATGAATGAAGATGCTATTGGTACTGATATCGCGGTGGGTCATGGGCGGATTGAGTCCGTGCAGATATGCGAGTGCAGAAGTTGTCTGTTGTATGCGACGAATCTGGGCAAATAAAATTTCCTTTTCCGTAAGTTGCCCACGTGACATGGCTCAGGCTCGGCTCAGTCTCCGCTCAGGATTTGCTCAGGCTCGCTCACCTTTGCTTACCCTAATTGTCATCTTTGGTAGGCTGCGCTGCAGTATGCTGAATTACTTCAACTCTAGCCGAGTGGGCCCAGAATTGGTCCCATAGATAAAGATGGCCAAAATGAGTTACTCTTTGAGGCCCAGTTTTCGTCCCTAGTGCTAGGTTCTGGTCCTACAGAGTTCAGGTTTTTGGCCTAGCCTATACTGGCATATGGTGTGAGACAGTACATAACTGTAACGCAAAGGCGTCAAGGGATAGGGGTAATCGAAGAAGGATCGCGGGGACAAGATAGTCAGAAGGTGCAAAGGTAGGTGTGTGTGTGAAGTTCAATTGGAGCATGGCCTTCCTCTTTACAGAGGCGCGGCCACCGGTCTATTTATGCTCAATCTCGCCTGTGGGTTCCGTCGGCTCCCGAGCCTTCTTCCGTGGCCGGAAACATGGGCCGTATCGGCCCCATTGCCGCAACCGGCACCGTTCCATGACCCGTGCAATCCAGCCCCACAGCCACTGGCATTCCAGCTCCACAACCGCATCCGTCCGGTCGGAGGTGTGCTCAGGAACTGCCAGCCTCCGGCTTGCCAGGGATCCGCTGGAGCGATTGACCTAACCGCCATTTACGCGGGTGGAACGTCTCTTCGAGTCAGACGGGCCAAAGCGACGCGCGCCTGGGTGTCCTCGATGTTGATATTGTAGACATAATCCTGCCTGGGCCACGACTCGAAGCAAAGATGCATATACCCAAGGCCGTATTCTCGTCTTGGTGGCGCCGACGTCATATGTGAGGACCAGTAGATGTCCTGTGCAATGCCCTCACCCAAGAACTTCCACGTCGTGAACACAAAGAGTCGTGCTTCGGGCCAGCCGGGAACAGCGTCGGGCACGATGCTGACGGCATAGTCGGTATGGCAGCGTGGACAACTTCGGACGGCGCCAAATGGGACACTGTCGGCACACATGCAGGGAGCTGCGTGAAACAGTGCACACCGAAGTCGTTTTTGTATCTGGGCGCTCGCTGCCAGCTGGGGGATGTTCTGGCCGTTCAACGACGTTATGGGAAGCGAGAAATCAGCAACTTGGCGAGGATCGTCGTCGCTGAACTTGTAATCGAGACCCACGCTGGCCATGTGCGGGACAAGAAACGGGTATTCCTCGCTCCACCGAAGATGACCGCAAATAGGATCGGCATGGGTGATGATATGGCCGATCTCGTAGAGAGTCTGCGGGGTGACGGTGTAGCCGGGCCCCATGTACGGTGCAAACACGTCCTGTTGCCGCATGATAAGGGTCCTATAGCCGCCGTCCATCTTGAAACAAGTGAAGGAGAATCCGCGCCCGGTGGATTGGCCAAAGGGCCTTACGAGATCGGCTGCCAGGTTCTTGGACGTAGAGTTGTCGACTTCGTACGTCTCACAGCGGTTATTGGTATCCTGATGAGTCTTCCAGATCTCGGCGACCGATGCCAGTTCGGGCAGTTGGCATCCCCCTGTCTGGGAGGAACGCCTGAGGGGAGCTGGCTCAGCCTCTCTGGGGAACTCTTGGGTTTCCACGTCACCACTGAGTTGCTGCCAGCCTTCGCCGCCGTCCAGGTGCCGGCGTATTGATGCCAAAATCCGCTGCATCGTGAGCTTCATCGTGACTTGCATCGATTCCCACACAGCAAAGACGATGGACATGGTGATGGATGAGGAAGAAAAATTGGTTGCTTTGTGCAAGGTCGCCGAGAATTTGTAGTCCGACCAAAACCCATTTTTGTGCCACAAGATACGGCCGGATGGATAAAGTTTTGGTCCAGTGGTAGAAGTGGATTGCATCCGGGAAGCATCTGTTTCGTAGTCAATAAGCTTCTCAAAAGCCGAGGTGGGTGATAACTCGACCTACCATTGACCTTCACCAACGAGCCTAAATGTCGACACCGATAACGACGAGCCGCCTGCCAATCATGGGGTCGGTGGTTGGAGAGTGGATCCGATAGCCTCGAGCGCTGATAGCCCTGTTCAGTCTCGCCCAGATTTGGTCGACTCCCGTCTCCAGCCTTGTTTCCAGTGAATCTTTGAGATCGACGGTTGCACCGCGTTCCGATCGCTCTAGTGCCAATGCCGGGTCGCTCGACCAGTGGAAGTGCTTGGAGGACTGGGGGGATTGAAAGTCTCAGAGCGATGGATGCGGTTCAAAGCTTCTGGTTTGCTGATCCTGCGAGGGTGCCGCAGAGTGTTTGTGGACTTGAGGACCGGACCGCCGATAACCGGGTCGATTCAAGAGTGAGAGAAACACGGCTTGCCGCTAATGGATGATGCCGCCGATGATGCCGTGGTGGGATGCCACCGATAGAGTATATCGTTGATGGGTGATACACCGGACTGCCAACGTAATGCATGATCCCGCTGATGAACGATGCCGTGCATGCTGATGTGTGATACAGGACATTGAGATGATGCCATTGGCGGTTGGGGTGATGCCGCTGACGGTTGAGGTGATGCCGTCGATGGATGGTGCCACTGATGTTTGGGATGATGATGCCGCTGATAGGTGATGCCGCTGATTGGTGATACCGTGGTAGTTTGATGCCAATCATGGTGAGAGGATGATGATGGTGATGGATGTTGCCCTTGCGTCTCTACTTCGCTTCATCGTATTGGAGGAAATGATGAACCCAGACAGCCCCAACGCGGAGGGGTAGAGTACGACTTTGCTGTCCCGCTTGCCTGACCGCCCGCTCTTCTCCTTGGCAGAAGCCCCATGGGGTGCCACAGAGACGGGTCGGATTTCGATGCACCAGCTCCCCAGCTTACCCGCAGGCAAAGCATGGATCCTCGCCAGCCATTGAGCCAGCTGCGCACATGCCCTAGTACAATGGTTCGCTGTGGTCGCGACCAATAACCTTCGACAGTGCGACAGAGGCGATCATCCTGCTCCCCCGTTTCCGAGTCCACCGAGCACTTCAGATCCAGGCAGGGTTCCTTTTTATCGTGGTAGGTCCACGCCTTTCCTTCGGGTGGTTTGGTCCACCCCCATCACCTAAGAAGACGACGCGCCCGGGCCCCGACCACGACCACGGGACGCCTCTGTGTGCCGGAGAAAGCCAGGGACTTCGGCGTCGGCGGCGGCGGCGGCGGCGGCGGCATTGGTGGCGGCGGCGGGAGGACGTCTGGGGGCGGCGGCGGGAGCTGGTGCGGCGACGAGGAGGGGCGGCGGCGAGAATGCGGGCGGCCTCCTCCCTGTCTTCGGCGGCGCGGCGGGCGGCGTCATCGGCCCTGTTGGCGTCGGCTTCAGCCCTCTCCGAAAAGGCCTGGGCCCTCTCTCTCTCGCGTCGAGCGGCCCGTCTATCAGCGAGAGCGGCTTCTCTGTCGGCGGCGATGGCGGCGGCAAGGTCGATCATGGCCTGGAAGGGGCCGGCGGTGGTCTCGACAAAGGCGGCGAGGGCGTCCCGAAGGGTGGTCTCGACGAAGGCCGCGAGGACGTCCCGAAGAGTGGGAGTCACGCCCTCCCCCCTCTCCCCCCTCTCCCCCCTTTCCCCCCTCTCTCCCTGCGCTCCCCGAAATCCCCTAAATCCCTGGAGCCCCCGAAGTCCCGGCGGTCCCGGTGGTCTATTGAGGGGTCAACGTCAGCTATCAAAGGCCTCTCCAGAATGTTCCTAGGCAATGGAGCACATGTAAAAGGGCACAAGGGGCCAAAAAACAGACATAACCAGGGGTACCGCAATCTCTGGCGGCCCGAACATTCCACCACGCCACACACACCGAAGCAGCAATCGTGGCGATGGCAACCATCGTGCCCCAAAACTGGGATTCCGGAGCGTACTAGGGTCTGGAATCCGAAGCTGGGCACGTGAACTCGGCGGCGGTGGTTGAAGTCGACATTTTTATTATCTTAAAAACAGCAAACGACACTGATCAAGATATGGTCATCGAAAAAGAGAGAAAAGAGAGAGAAGAGAGCTCGAGAACAGAACGGGCCGAGCAAAACTGGCCACTCGAGGCCTTCCTGGCTCTTTCCCAATGTTGAGGAAACTCGAGGAAGGCGTATCATGGGTCCTTCCACTCACAGCAACTCCTGCTAAAGCCTCACGCGCAACTGACTGGCCGACCTCCACACCCGTTAACACAGGACAAGGAAGTCTCCCCCCGATGTTCAACCGCTTCACTACGCTGCTGCCAGGGGCCATGACCGGACCGTCAAACGGCTAGTTGAACAGCACTATTTGTGGGGCGATTCAAGACCTATGGAAAACGTGTGCAACGAGAGATACACGGATGTGAGAAAAACCACAGAGTAGGGTGTTGCCTTTCGCTCCCCGAGCGTCACTCAACCCCGCGACCCTTGTCAAGGTTCTCTGAGAACCAAGGTCGTAACAGCTTATTAGCCCGAATCTGGGCCACGGTCCCAAATTTTAGCCCAGAATATACCAGTACATGCCCTAGGATGGTACATAATATCCCAGCTCGAATTTTAGGAGAGTACAAAATATCCCAGATCGGAATCTAGGATAGTACATAATATCCCAGCTCGGAATTTGAGATGGTACATGATATACCAACACTGATGGGATGGTATATAGTACCCCAGCTCGAGATTTAGGATAGTACATGATGATATACCAGCACCGATAGGATGTCCCACAGTATACCAGCACATAGTGTATACCAGTACATGCCCTGTTAATTGTTACGTTTTTTAGAAGAACCATGTGACCTCTCGTTGATACACGGGCGGCTAGCTGCTTACCTAGTGATGATTTGATTGGAGATCTACGATAGAAAGCAGCTAACCCAGGAGTCTACCACCCACCCCAGATGACCACGGCCTCCCGAACCGTGACAAAGGGACAGCCCCTGTGTAACAACCTCATCGCTGGTACAGTCACGTGAGATACTGTGCTTACAAGCGAATTCCAATGCGGTAAGTCACCAAAACACGGCAAGGCAAGAGCCTATCGTTCGACAAAATACCATGAGCGACAGTCCCTTTGTCACAATATCCTACACCGTAGATCAATCATTGGTATATTAATGCACTAGGTAATCGTCAATTCCGCCCTGCGAATTTCCCTCGTCTACAATGCTTTGTGGCAGTCCTATCAAGTCTCAGCTCAGTACAGGGATGACAGCTGTCTACACCTGGCACAACTGCATCGACAGATAATTGGCGGAAAGGGAGGAGCCCAGGTTTTAGGACCGTCAGTCCGTGCTGCCTAGGAACTGCTATAGGTCCCAGAATTAGGCCCGGGTCTTGCTCATGCAAATCAGCTACAGCTCACCCCAGCTCACCCCAGCTCAGGATTGCGAACGAAAAAGGAAATTTTGTGTGCCCAGATTCGTCGCAGACAACCAGGCTGTTTTGCCACCTGCACGCGCTCAGACTCGGAGAAATACCTCCCGGCTTGGAGATGTCCTTTAAGCGTTCCGCCTCCGACGTATTCGAGGTGTAGTGACCGGCGCGGCTCTTCCGGGGAGTCGAGAAATGCGACAATGTTTGACTTGATTTTCTAGTTAGAATGTAATACAGAACGAGCCCGTAGTAGAAGACTTGCGGCTTGAGAACTCACATGCGAAACCAGACGCATCGAGGCTGCCCTATACTTCCACAACTCAAGATCATAGGGATCCAAGGGCTCCTTGAGGATGTACTCTCTCCCTGTCTTGACGCTGAAGACACGGTACACGACCGAGCTCCTTCCCTGACCGAGCGGGCTCTTCAGCTGCACATCTTCGTCGCTGGGTGTCTGAGCCGCCGTCTGCAGCCGCGTCGGTTCGCGAATGCCGGTACCCTCGAGGATGTCATCCAGCTCGGCTGAACCAGCGCGGTACCTGTCCACTCTGTCCCGGAAGTCCTTTAGTTGCGGATCAAAAGGCTCGACCACGAGACGGAACTGGACGCGCGAAGTAGCCTGGATAACAATCGGTCGGTCGGCGCTTCGGAGGAAATCAGATCCCCCAACAATACATTCCGAGTTAACCAACGGCCCTACCACTTGGTCGCCATAGCGAACAGTGGTTCCGGTAGCCGATTTGAGATCTCTCACGACGAGAAAGTAGTCGTCGTTGAAGGTTAGGGAGAAGTGACGGTGGCTGACTCCAGGCACATTGGGAACCCAGATATCGGCGAAGGGATCACAACCAACCTCTGTGCCGCGCTCCCCCTTAGGGATCATGCTAAGAGCTATCACGAGGCCTGGGCTACTCTCGAGGCTGTCGTACTCTTCGGGTTCCTCTGTCTTCTCGCGTTCCACGCGACTTCGCTCATCATGAACCCGTGACGAGGCCAACGGACGCCGCCGCGGACGTGATGTGATATGTCGTTCCTCATTGTTGCTCGAATTGACAGCGGCATAGGAGACGTGATTTTCTAGATCATTTTCGATCGCGTACAGGTATGCGACGACGTCATTGTCGTGCTCTGCCATAGTTGAGGTTAGATCACTGCCGTCATCCAAGTGAATTCCAGATGGGCATGGGAGATGATCGATAGCTTTTCGAGAGATAAACAGCGGGAACGCACAAGAGAAAGACCAGTTCAGCTCGATAGACGTTATAGCCGGTTAGAGAGATTGGTGCCCGGTCGGACCTCGACGACCCTCTCGCCGCTATTGGTGATGGATCTTGTGGTGGCGTCGTAGGCAGCAACCCCAGAGCAGTGCCCAGCAGAGCCTCGCCAACCAAAAGACCAAGGCAACAACCTGGGTCACTTCATCTTTCCGAGGTGCCCTCGATTTTGAGACCAGCCATTCCCGATCGTATGGAAACGCTTATTCGTGGGATTCTCAGCCCCGCCACGACTCTGCGAGGTCTAAGTACATAAGTACCTGGGGGTGTGGGTCGTTTTGTCTCCCTTCGTCCCCGGCTCGCAAATCCTCGCTGAAGAAGCTGTTGGAGAAAGGAACATAGCCTAGAGCCTTGTAGGTGGCCCGGGGGATTGGCACGACAAAGGCGATGGATGGGCGTGAAGCCGAAGTGTCCCAAGGATTGAATAATTACATATCGTTCACAGCGAGGTCAATCGTCTAGATTTATAGCAAAGAGCTAGCAACATGGTCTGCGTCTGCCTTTGAATTGCATTCCTTGATGTACCTAGGAAACAAAGTCAGCAGTAAATCCAAGCGAAAAGGGTGACTTGAACTACCGGCCAAAGGTATTGCCAGAGCCTGGCCACATTGATGGGCGAGCGGATTGATTACACAAGGTACCTTTGATTGCTGTGGCATGTTGTCCTACCCTCAGCCGCTTCCCAAGGCCCTCTCCCCGTCTCGCCCGCCAGGAAGGCGGGGTCTTGCTTTCAATGCCTCCATGGATCTGAGGAATTCACCCGGATGTTACGGAACGAGGAAGTTTCGAAACGAGAAGGGCAGGTCAAGATTGGACGTGAAGATGCTTCCGAGTTCACGTGTTTTGTCTAGAAAAGCTGCACCAAGACGAGGTTCGATTACAGGCTTCAGATCCACTATTTCTGCGTACCTGCCCAGTGGGTAATGTAGCCGCTCCTGCTCTCACACACGACGGCGTGAAGGCCGATGCCAGGTGCCAGGTACCTTGCTGCAGGTGCCAGATGTCAAATGTCAGCCGCGAGTGACTGCATCAAGCTTTAGTTAGCGCAACGCCAATGTTCTCTCAATTTCCCAGACCGTTATCGGGGCGGGAAGGGAAGTCGCGTTGGACTGCTCATCATGCATGTCTCAGCTGTTTTTGAGTGTTCTGCAACGACACATCCGACTATCGGCACACGAGGCATCTCCCACCTCCCTCTTGACACCGATAATTGCCGCCGCCATGACCCACCACCATGAAGCCAGCGCAGACAGCCGCATGTGTCTGTCGAACGGTGCACAACCCCATCGCGTCCCTTTCGTGTATTGTAACAATTTCCGTCACCATTACCGCCCGGACAGGTGTGCCTGTGTCGCCCATGTGTCACTCGGTCAATCCCAGCCGAAAAGAAGGCGTCAAGGGGCCACGCCTCCCAACTTGACGACCGTCTCCTCCTCTCCTTGATCCGCATACTCCTCATCGGCCGTGTCCTTTTCCTCGTCCTGGCCGTCGAACCCCTTGTCGATAAAAATCGTCCCCCGCCGTCGGTTTTTGCACGCCACCTCGGCTTGGTCTGGAGACATGACTCCGGTGTCGAAGGATGGGAACTCCTCTGTTGGGGTTGTCTCCTGTGCTCGTCGTTCCATGTCTGTTTTCGTGCTGTTAGCTACTGCTTATCCCTCTTGGTTGGAGTAAACCTACTGCTCGCTGCCTCTGCTTCATACGGACTCATCAAGGATGTGTACGCAAAGGGGGAGAATGCTGGGTGGCCTTGTCCGGGCGTGTCAAGCCGGGGGATGCTTCTGCCCCCTTGCTGTGGCCGCGCCGTTTCCCGTGTTGACGCTGCTGTGTCGAACCTGACCTCGCGGCGGCCGGGGAGGGCGGCAGGCATAGGAGGGCGAGGACGAGGCTTCGACCCGATGGGCGGGCCTTTGTGCGCGCGGTGTGCGCGGCGCGGATCGATCGACTTGTGGCCTCTTCGGCGATTGGGGCTGGTCCAGTTGTGCACTAGGGCATTTCGTGTTACTCCTTTTCTGTTCCTCTGTTCGTTTTCTTTCTCGTCACGCGGATATTCGGAACTTACGAAATGACGGCGGCTGCGGATATCCATCTGGATGATCTGGGATCAAGTGATCCCTAAACCCTTGCCCTGCGATAATTCGTCAGTGCGGTTCATCCCGACAGAGAACGGTCCCCATACCCGGAGGTGGTAACCCATCGAACGACACTTCTAGTATAGACGAAACAGCGGGGGATGCTGCTTGGGACGATGAGGATGATGAAAGATGCAGCCCCGCTGGCGGCGGCTTCGTGAGCTTCATGTTGGCGTGAGCCAGTGGTACCGCGAGCGACGAGCTGGACCGAAGCGGCGAGTGAAAGCGAGAAAACGCGCCAAGATCGCCGTCTGTCCGATTCCTTCGCCGTGGCGCATTATGACCTGGAGACAGTGACTGTGAGCGGACCTTGGGAACCAGAAGGCCATTGCCGATTTGGGTAGTCGGGGTCGTCGTGCGGTGCAAAGTCACGGTCGTCGGGTCCTGTGGCTTGCCTTCGGCAGGTCCAAATGCTGAATCGCATGTTGAGTTCGACGCTCCTCGCACCCGGGACATGGGAAAGTCTCGTGCCCCTGTTGTTCGGCATTAACCTCTCGCGTATCTAGGTATGAAAAGCCAAAACTGAGCCAACTCACGTGTGAAGTCGCCCAGGTCCCGCTCGATCTGCTCGATGGACTCAATGGTACATGGTGGTGAATCGCGGTCTGCCGAGAGATTAGCGGTCGGCGAGTGTCAGCGGGAGAAAGTCGGGCATAGTAACTCGCCATGGCCAGAAGACGGCATTTTGGATCTCGTTGGCGGGGCCGCGGAATGGGATTCGGGTGGCGTTCAGATGAGAAGGAAGGAAAGCATGCCGGCGCCGGCGCAGCTCAGACTGGTCGAAACAGAATACCGGTTTGTCGTGCTCTTTGCTCACCGACGGACGCAGGTTTAGGTGCTAACCAACCCAGAAACAGGAGTCCAGGTGGATTGTTTTGGCTGGGGGGATTTTTTTTTGTGGTCGAGATCGCCGGTCCTTCTTCGCGCTCACACCAGACGCGCAGACGGTCACCCCCAAAGTGAATTCTGCCCGCATCATCTCATTCACACCACCATCATCTGGGCTCGCAACGAAATCGCTGTATTACCAAGTCGAACTCCCTCAAAACATGCCCACTCATTCGATGCCCATTAATTCGGCCTCCCCCCCCCCCCCCCCCCCATCCGCAATTAACACCACCCCCACCGCCAGCGGCTCGATAAACTTACACACGGCCCGCGTGTTTAAGGTCAACGTGGCGAACTCTCACAACCCTACTGCACCGGCTCTTACCGGACAGTATCGCATCCCCTTGAGCAAAGCCGGGCATGTTCAAGCCACTGTCCCACCTACGCTCATCGTTGAGGCGTCGGTGATGGTGGAGGACGTGGTGGACGAAGGTTTGCGGGCTGCAGCCCTCTTGCACTTTGAGCAGAAACCCCTTACTGGTCGCACTGGGTACGTCAGTCTGCATGTGGGGTTTTCGTAGGCGGCCGGCCCAATTTGCGTCTCTCTATCGGGGAGGAGCCTCGGTCGAGTGACGAAGCCGGGTGCCCGGCGGTCCGAGGCGTCGGTCGCCGCCGCGCAGCGGTACATGTTCTGGTACTCTTTGTGGCCGCATTCAAAACGTGTCTTTACGATGGCGCACATTCTGGCTGGTCACTTCGGCTTTTGATAGTGGACTAAAATGGAGTTCCTAGGGCGTCTTGTCGTAGGGTATGATCGTACGAGGCTGCTGAAAAGCCACTGAATGACGTTTGGGGTGTTCTTGGTTTCACTTGCGTTTACCTCTGCTCTTTCGAGATCCAGATTTCGATTTGGGCACTTGGAGGGGGCGAGGCCGTCTTTTGACGTCCTTTTACTGAGGCGGTCTTTGTGTGGGTGTGGCGTGGTGTCTGAGGAGAATGGCATTCATTGTTCCGTGTCTGCATTCAGGGGGGGCGTTTCGTTCTTTATGACCCTCGAGACACCACATCCACTCTTGGTCATGGCTCTGAACCCCTTGGTTGATTTCCATCAATAGCAGCCGCCTGATCTATTGTCCCTATTTTTTTTTTACTTCGGGTAGCACCGCATGTGGTCGGATGTCAACAAACCATTGCGCATCGATCCACAGAAGTAGTGCTTCTCGAATAGGAACCCAGCGCCATGTTTCTCACGCCCTCTTTCTCAAACTGGCAGATTACACACCAGTAATGGCCAACGAGCGGGCAAGTGCAAGCTACCTGGTACTTGATCTTAGCTACCAGGCGGTCAGTCAGATGGGTTGGACCGGGCAAGCAGCTGGCAAGGCATACCAGAGGACCCACGCATGCGAGAGGCGCCCGTTGATGTTGCTTCCCGCCAACCATGCCGGCCCGGGCGATCTTCAAGCTTTGGGGCACGGCAAACCCACGACAGATAAAAGGGGGTATACCCATGGAACAAGGGAAAACGATGAACCTTAAACGTCACCAAGAGCGTGGCCCCCGGCCATCCACGCGGCGAGAGCTGAAGCCTGAAGCCCACGGCCGTTCTTTGCTTTTGGCGATTTTTTTTTTTTTTCAAACCTTTCATCCATCCGCCCAGTCGCCACGTCCATCAATTCCATCAAGATCCACATTCTGGGACGCTGTTCCCGTGGGGTCTTGGCAGTTGCTCGACAGTTCATCATCTTTCTTTCCCCTTTTTCGTCTTTCGCTGTCGTTCTTTCTTTCCTGCCTTCCAGGTACTTCCCGCAGCACGTCCGCGTGTCCGGGAGACCATGTAGGAAGAATCGGCGGCCACTGAAAGCACGGAATAAAAGACCGTTACGGTTCTTGGTCTGCGTGGCAGGAGTCACATCAAGTTGCCAGAGCTCGATCCCATCTTCTTCCAACCACTTCAGCCGCTACCGACCTTCGAAGAAGATCATCAATAGCTCTACACCCTCGCCGAGCTCGCCCACCCTTGGAAACCGAAACCAGCGAGCGCTCGTCATCCGGCCGCACCACAGCGAAGACTAACATCGAGGCAACCGGAGCTTTAGATCAATAGTATCGATACATCGACTCCCCCATCATCGGCACCGCCATCATAGTCACCACCAGCCACAGCAACCAGCAACAATGTGCCTCTTCATCCAAGTCATCCTCAAATGCCCCCGTTGCAGAACCGTACAAGTCGAAGGCACAGAGGTCGACCACTGCTGGCCCAACACAGCGGGCGACGACGAGGAACCCAGCCCGCGCCCGCGCGGCTGGATCTGCTACCGCGGATTGGCATCGGCCACTAGCATAACCGAGATTAAGAGGGAATGCGCGGGCGGCTGCTACGATGACTTCTTCGACGAGGTCATGGACCCCTCAGCCCACAGCCCAATCGACGTAGTGCAAGTGCGCGTGCACCTCGAGACACGCGAACATGGGGGGTCGCGGCAGCAACAGATGCGGGAGCACCTGCTCATGACCGTGTACGGCGAGCAGGCCGAGGAGGAGGACCGCAGGCGAGCAGAGCTCCGCCGGCAGGCGCAGGAGCAGACGTGGGAGATCCGGGCCCGAGCCGGGTCGCGGCTGACCAGTATCGCGCGAGAGTGGCGCCAGCTGACGGCCGAGCTGACACGGCTTGAGGCCCGCGGGTCGGACTCGACGGACGAAGAGGAGGATTTAGGCCGGGCGGACGAGATCAGAAGGGAACGGAGAGAGATCGAGCGTGCGTTTACGGAGATGGTGCGGGGGCTTGTGAATGCCGGTATCGATGGTGTGCCGTTTCGCGGGCGGGACATCATTCTTACTAGCCGTGAGCCCGGTGCTAGAGACTCGATATCAATATTGTTGGAGTTGTAGGGCTAGTGGTGACTCTGGTCGGCCGTTGAGAGGGCAGCTTTGGTGCTGATGTGGTTGGTGGTTTGAGCGTCTTGGCTTGTTGCAACGGGGGGGGGGGGGGGGGCGTCGATTCTTGATTAACGGATCGGGTCGATGCTGCTGTAATTTTGAATAGGTACTGGCGGTTCAGTTGGATCTGGAGAGGATAAAACCAGCGGGATACATTGCTTTATGGGTGAGTAGCTCTCCTTTTTTGTATTAACAGTACACATGCTGCCCTGCCTGGATACCTCCCAGGTTGGTAGCAGCTTGGAGATAGCGAGATAGTCCTAGACTACATCACTATGATCGGAATAACTCCTGCGAGTATCATCGCCGTGCTCCAAGTGTCACCAACCAAGGTCACAGTTTTCTCGCTTCAGTTGAAATCCCCTATATAATCAGCATTCGGCGATGACAGTAGTCAAAAGAACAGTCCCGTAATACACCCGGGCACAACGCTGCGAAGCCACCCTCTGTGGCTAGACGCCGTTGAAGCTGACCGCCAATCTAGGTGCTGACCACCAACTTGAGTCACCCACAGCTGTCTATTTGCACCTCCCACGCTCACAAGATGTTGCCGGAAATGCATGCACACAAAACTAAAACACACAAAAACGGAATAAGAAGCTTTGAGCTATGGCAACGGGATGGGGGTACATAGGTATCCTCCAAACGGTACCGCTGCCTCCAGGCGTGGATTACGGTAGCTCACACACTACGTCTACTCAAATGGCGGAGTCTCGAGTGAGACAACAGTCTATAGTACATGTTCTTATCAACAACGTTGGGCCAGGTCAGATACACAAGCAACAGAAATAGGGGTAACCCGAACCCCTTTTCGCTTACTCCGCACCGACGAACCCACCCAACACAAAAAGCAGCAGCAAAACTCACAGATGGTCAAGCAATGTATTTCAAGTTGCCAATGACTTCGTATTTATATTAGCATACCCGCAGTTACATGTATCCATGCGTAACTGTAAGCATGATCCTCCAAGAAAGAAGAGTGATAAAACAGGAACCATAAGACAACTAGATAGATCTTCAAAATGAATGCCGCTGATCCTTCAAATCGTCATTTGTTCATCAATATTCCCATTCCCACTTCAAGCCACAAACACAACAACATCGCAACGCTCATAGCCAGATTGAAATAAGTAACCCAATATCTCATCCCACCATTCCCTTCCTCTCCTTTCAACTGGCCCGGGTTGAATATCCACTCAAACACCATAAACAACCCGGCCATCAACCTTCCAGGTGTTCCTACTCACCCCCGCCAACAAAAACCTCAATATCCCCACTCGTACTCTTCCCCCTCACATTCCCGCCCTGACCCTCCTCGCCCTTGCGCGCCAGCATCCGGTTATTATACCCCGGCCAATCGTGCCCAGACCTGATAATCTTGACGTCCTCGCCAATGACCCTCAGGCTCCCGCTCGTGGCCGCAAGGCTGATATCGCCCTCCCACGACGCCGGGTAGTGCAGATTGATATCCGCCGACACGCCGCGGTGCTCGCTGTACAGGCATCTGAATGGCGGGGCTGACATTGTGCGGACAAATGTCTGCGTGGAAGTGTCGACCCACAGCGGCTCGAGGACTTTGAGGTGCACGTTGCCGCTGGTGGTAGCGGTCTCGAGCCAGGCGCTCTTCTTGCCCAGGCCGGCGAGGGAGGAGTCGAGCACGGGGAGGAGCTGTGCGCGCACGGCGCCGCTGGTGGAGCGCAGGGCGGCGGTGGAGCTGAAGGCGAGCGCAGCCTTGATGTTCCCGCTAGTGGTGTGCACGTCGACGCGGTAGTCGCGCGGGGGGATGAGGCTCTCGGCTGCGCGGGCGGAGGAGCTGGTCGCGTCGTCGACGGGTTCGCGGAGCTCGACGTCGCCTGACAGGGACTTGACTGACAGCGTGGCGGGCTTGGGGTAGGTCTTGTCCGATGGCTTGGGGTCGATGGCGACCTTGATGGTGCCCGAGGTGGAGTGCAGGCCGAGGTAGTCGTAGAGCGGCCAGAACCCCCGGATGGCGGCCGAGGTGGTGGTGGCCTCGATGAGGCGGGAGTAGAACCGGAAGGAGGCCGGGGCGCCGATCTGGATGATGTTGTCGTCGTGGGCGTCGGCGCCGGTGGCGGCAGCGGTGATGGCGCCCACCACGGTGCTGAGTTTGGTGGTGTCGGCGACGTGGAGCGAGAGGTTGTCGAGGAGTCCGATGGCCAGGTGGACGGCCTCGACGACGACGCGGTCGAGCACGGCGTCCTCGGGCACCCATACGGTCGCAGTGATACTGACGCAGGCCCGGGTCACGCCAGCTACGCTCCAGGAGACCCCACGAGGTACTGTGACCAGCAAGGCCTGCTCCTCAGCATCCCATGCGGTGTGGACGTTGACTCGGTCGTCGCTGACGACGACGTCGAGGACGACTGATGGGCCGGGGGTGGAGGGGCCGGTGCGGCGGAAGAGCACGTGGCCTTGGACGTGGACGTAGTCGCCGTAGTGCTCGCCGTTGTCGTGGCTGGTGGTCTGTACGAGCTTGAGATTTTTCCCGGAGGCGTAGGATACGTCAAACGTCTCGGTTCGTCGGGCGATTTGAACGTCCGGACAAAGCTGTTCGGCTCGCCACTGAAATCCATTGTCGAGATCGGGGTATTCCATGCGGGGCTCGCCGGGAGGGCTAGGGTCTTTGGGTGGTTCTGTGTCCTTCAATGGATCGTCCTTGCCGTCGTCAAACTCTCTCTGTGGGAAGTGTTAGTCGGGATGAGTGAGATGGAGATGAGTCGATGGTGAGTAAGATGGAGGTAAGTTGGGGGTGAGTGAGCTTGGTTTATATCGATGTCTCATGATATGGAGGGGGTTGGGCTTCATTTGGGCACGACGCAAGGCATCGATCACACGCGAGGGCTTGGTCACCAATCCCATTCTTGGGATGGGATGAGAGACTTGGGACGAAGAGAACAGCATGACGTATGAAGCTTACCTGGTCTCGCATACCCGACAAGAGGCTGGTGATGAAGCCAACCGTGACAAGAAGAAGCAGGAGCGCAATCAATGCTACCTTGCAGTGCCTGAGGATGGAATGCGGCAGGCGTCTCTTGACCCGGTTCCTCCAGAGCGGTGATGCGTCCTCGAGGTCGTCATTGGGAGCTCCCATGCTCTGGGGCTCGTTGGCCAAGAGGCCTTGGGACTCTTCCCGGCGGCCCATGTTGCTGGCGATGTTGGTGGATTGGAAAGTCCTGTAGTTCGTTGAGTAGTCACTGGCGCTTGATAGTCTGGTCAAGGGCGACGTAGGTGACGGCGTGTACGCTGGGGGAGCGTCTGCCGTTACAATAGAAGAGCGGTCGTTGTACGTAGGTTGTCGCGCCGTGTAGGACGTATATGATGTTGTCGTCGTCGATGGGCTATATGCAGATGACGGCTGGTGGTACGCGGCCGTGGGGTGTCTGGCAGAGTCTCGGCTGGGCCGCGGCGTGGAATATGTGGAGGCGTAGCCAGTGTGAAGACTGTTTCTAGAAGCTGCGGCAGCACGGTGGTCGACCGCGTACTCGTCAGGGATGGTATTTGAACGATCTGTGTTCGCTAATCTCTCCTGGTCTGCCTCCCGAGCTTTGCTGTCGGCGGTGGTTCCTGGTTCCAGTGAAGGGTCTTGGACCCAGACATTGGGCACGCGGGGGACGTTGAATGCCGCAGCACCATCGGCAGGAGCCGTGAAATACCCGTCAGTCGGAGAGTATAGATGGGAGTCCGTGAGGCCTTGATCCTGGTCGTCGGGCTCATAATTATGCTGCCGCACGTTTCTAGAAGCTTGCCCTATGTGAGACAACTGCCGTGGGTGGTGGTAGTGTTGTTGTTGTTGTTGTTGTGATGACCCCTGAGCAGGGTGGCCCCACTGATTCAAGTCATCGTCGATGTGTTCCAGGTCTGAATCGTCGTCCACCATGGAGTAGAGGTTGTCAGAGTACGGCATGATTTGTCCACAGCCTGGCAGGGCCGTGTGAAACTATCGCCAAGTCGCCAAGTCGCCAAGTCTTGTTTCGAGGAGGGCCCCAAAAACTTCTTCAAACGTCTTGTGTCACCGCTATGGCCCGGTATGACGAAACAGCACTTGCAAAGATCAATCAACACAATTGACGGGGAAAATAAGCGTCCGCGTCAACAAAGCAAACTACGACGACAATGGCGTGAAAATGAAAAGAAAGAAGAAGAGGAAGAATATGCGTCGGTGAGAACACCCGAGGTGCAACGACAAATAGACTGACTGACAAATGAACGAGAGTGAGTGCTTCATAGGGCTTCCAGGGTCTCTGAGCCGGGAGCCGAACTGGAGGGGAGGAAGGGTGCACGGAAGGCGGGGTGATGGACGGGCCTCGTCAGCACGACGTCGAGGCTCGAATTGTTGCCAGGGGTTTGGGGGGGTTTGCAGTAGGGATACCCGCCAACAGTCCCAGAGCCCCAAGCAGAACAGGGCTGCGTCGTTGCACTTGCTCGCAGGACATCACTGAAGAAGGAAGTTGTCTTGGTAAACCAACCCAATATCTCCTTGGAACCAAGCGTGGCCTGATTAGGAAGCTCGATAAACACGCCATGAAGGATGAGTCGGTCAAGAGCCGTAGCCAAGCCAATGACTCTTCGCTTCTGCTCGATCCTCCTCAGGCTCGAGGCTGGGGGGGTCGATCAGCCAATGTGGTGCCCGGTCTGTTCATTGCAGTCAAGGTTCTGTGCAGAATCCAAGTATGCGGCCTGACGACCACCGCCGCCCAGTCCATGTCGTGATCTGCAGCCGAGCTCTGCAAGGTTCCAGTGCGAGAAGCAAGCTAGAAGAAGGATGCGAAACCCCGCCTTTCTCCGGTCCCAATATTCTCTCTCTCTTGCATTAGGACAACGTCAGTCTATCAATTGGGATGGCAGACGCGTACTTACCATGGAACAGCCTACGACACCTGCAGCTTGCCAGACAGACCAAGAGAGCCCAGATCAATAAAAAAATGCAGCAGGTGACGACGCTGAGTTTGCCTCGTCGACTTCTGAACATTCAGACGAAATGAGCGGCTCAACCAACAGACAAATAATACAATACCCCTAGGATGCCAAGACCGCACTTCGTCAGCTCCTTAAAAAAAAAAGGAAAAGCTTGATTGATTGACTGATTCCACTGGGACCATAATCATTCATCAGCAGCCGGTTGCCGACATTGCGCCATAGCCATCGCCATCGCCATCGCCATCTCCAGACCATCTCGCTGTGGAACATCCGCGTATATTTCTTTTCGCCCACTCTTTGGTCGCGAGGACTCTATTGGTATCTCTCTCTGCCGACGTTTCAAACGCCATGGGCTATGTAGTGTAGCCTCATACAAACCCAGTTCAGCAAGCAAACGTCTTTCCTATCCAGGACGCTGGAAGATGATGTGCAAAATTTGCTTCGCTCTCGCCAAAGCGTAACAAATGTGAAGTAGGTCTCCTACTTGGGTGCTGTGGGAAATCATCCAGAATCGAATATGACGGCGTTTCCCTCACCCCTGTTTATTAGTGAAGGCCAAGAAGCCTCTTCATGTTCTCGTAGCACACCCAGGTGATGCTGAGAGCGGGCGCGACCTTGAGAAGGTTTGGTGTCAAGCCCTTATACAGACCACGGAATCCCTCGTTGCGCACCGTCTTCGTCGCCACATCCACAATGCCCGTGTAGGTGGGCGGGTGCATGGCCGTGCCTTGGGTCTGCAGTCGTGTGCGGAGGACGTTGAGGGGATAGACGAGCGACGCGCCCAGGGCTCCCGATGTGGCGCCGAGGACGGCAGTGGCAATATTTCCCGGCGGCGCATCGTCTTCGTGGATGCCATAATAGCGCGCCTTTGTGCGGGAGTAGGATTTCTTCAGGAACTCGAACGTCCCTATGTCGATGGCGCTGTACGGAAACATGCCGAGAAGTCCAAGCCCAAGGCCGCGGTAGGCCGCACGCAAGCCGCCCTCTGCCCACATGGTTTTGGCGGTTTTTAGAAGAAGCGCGTTGCCCTTGGGGCCCCCTTCGACCGTCTCGCATTGAAGTCTGAATTTGAGCGTGTCGATCGGGTACACGCAGAACTGAGCCGTCATGCCGCCCATGCCGCCAGCGACGAACTTCGATACGGTGCTGATCTGTGCCGGGTCTTCGTGGCCCTCATAAGTCGCGAGAAACCTTTTAGATGCTTCATATGAACCGAACTAGTCGAGGGTCAGTTGCTACATCCTAAGTCACGTAATTACTGCCTCGTTCGTACAGCTCAGTTGGAGATGACTTACTCGAATGGCGGACTCTGGCATGATCTTGACAACATTGAGCCCGTTTCCTAGAAGCACATCAGCGATAGCCCAGCGTGAGGTTGGCAGGTTTCTCGGCTCTACTCACCCGCAAAGAAGGTGCGAAATCCGCCGGTGCTCCATAGTCTCCCAATGGCATTAGCAATCGGGCCGCTGGCTTTGCGGACAGCAGCAATGGGTTTCCCCTCTTGCAAAGCGTCGGCCGCCACACCGGCCGCCGCGGCGGGCTCTGTGTTAACAAGAAGATAGACCTTTAAACGATCAAGAGGAGCGGTAGCAGTGCGTGACACCCCACCAGATATAGCACCGGCGAGGAAATAACCTGGTTCGGGCAGGAGATCTGTCAGTCTTATTTTCACATCTTCCTCTTCAGCCATGACAGAAATTTCCGGGATGTCACGCTGCTCCGTGCCGTCGAATTGTATTATCGGGATTTGAGCGGCGGCACCCGCCGTGGCTTGGTTGGCGACGGTGGGCGCATTGCTGTATGTGTAAGTATTGGAGGAGGCGGCGTTCGCTGCCATGTTTTTTGACGTGTCTGACTCGAGGTCCAAGGTGGGTGGCGGTTGAGATGCTGCTGCCGAGTCCGAAATAGGTGCAGTTGGTGGTGATCGGGGGTAGTAAGTCTGGTCGGGTCTGGCGAGCTTCAAGAGAGAACCAAAGAGAGCTTGGAGAAGGAAGCCGGTCGTACCTAGACCCTCAAGTGTTTCTTCGCTCACGAGTGAATCGCCTTCTGCGTTAACCATAACAGTTGAAGAGTAAAAGGAGAATGCAGCTGCAAGTGCCGACCCGTCATGGTTGGTTGTGGGGACGAACAAAAGGAAGTCTCTGATCCGCCATCACAGGGTTAGCAATGCTTTATTTTATACGAAACAAGATTCACAAGGCTGCCGGCCGCAAACTTTAAATAGAATGCGGCAGACTCGTCTCAAGAAGCATGCCTCGTGACCAAGACATATCAGATCGAAGCCCTGGCGCAGTGCATTGGGACTCGTGACAAGGGAAACTTACCGCCACTCGTCAAACGTTATGTAGCCGTCGTGGTTCATGTCGATCTCGTCAAAGAAGTCGGCTAGCCTTCTCATGGGGACAGACAAGCCGGCACGCTGGAAGGCGGCGCGAAGCTCGTCCTTGCCCAGGCGGCCGTCCCTGTCTCGATCGATGGAGCGAAACAGCATGAGGAGTTGACGCTCTGCAGCCTCAACGAAGACTCGAAACTCTGGCACGTTCGGTCCCTTCAGCATCCAGTTCTCTCGACTCGTTCTCCTCGCGGGGTCCTCGGGTTTGGGTGTCTTGGTGTGTGTACCCACCTTCGTACTGGATCTTGCCATCGCCGCTCGTGTCGACCACCTTGATGATCTCCTTGAGCATCTCGTCGGCATTCTTCATGGCTACACGGACGCGACGCAGACAAGGTCAGCAACCAGGTATCGAGCAGAGCAGAGCAAGCCTACGGTGGTCAATCCTCCTCAACCCTTTCTGCAGACCCTTCACATCAAGCTCCCCATGACCGGCCGTGTCGAGCTTTGCCCAGAGCTCCTCGACGCGCTTGTCCCGCTGGTTTTGCGACTCGGCCATCTCCACCTCCAGCTCGGCAACCGCCTCGGTAATCTTCATGCCCGGGACCTGGTTATCATGGTACTGCTGTGTGGGCTGCGACGGCAATCGAGGGCGGCGCTGTGGGCGCTGGCGGGTGCCTGTGTAGTTCCAGGTGCAGGTGCAGGTGCCGGTGCAGATGCAGATGCGCGCAGGTCGTCAGGCAGACGAGATCGATAAGGTCGGGAGATGCACAAATGACAACCTAGGCGCTTATGACGTAGGTAGGGGTAGCCGGTGAGGGAAATAGGCCGACGTCAAGCTAGTAATGCGTGGTGGTGGTTGGCGGTTGAGAGAGATGTCGTATCGCGGCGGGTGGTGGTGCTACTGGGCTGGGACTTGATATCGATACGGCATTCTTGTCCTCGCGAGGGCGTCCCGTCTTCTACAGCGGCATGGCTGGTGGTTTTCCTGGTCGTCGGTCGCAGGCCAAGGGGCGTTTAAAAAAAACAAGATGGAAAAAAACGGCAGGGGGAGCGAATTGGAATTTGGCAAAACCCGGAGCTGCTGGAGCTGGAGCAGGAGCTGCTGGAGCCATGCAAGAGTGGTGTCCAATTAATTCGCTGGAACTGGGCACTGGGTATTGCTTGCTTCCACAAGACCGCGGCTGTAACGACAGGGGAACGGCGGGGCGGGAGGGGCCTTTGAGAGCAAGTGAAGAACCAGCCCCACCCATCAAACAAGCACTTGCAGGAAAGAATGGCCGGTGCGGGAGGCCCGTCATTGGAACCAAGCGCGCTCTCATTCGCCAGACATTCTCACTCAACAAGGCTCGCTGTCACTAGCCGATCGCCGATAAGCAGCCAATCCAGCCTTCCCGCAATCGGAGTCGATAAGCGCACCGTTCCAGCGCATCACCTCAGCAAGGCATTCCGTACTGTCCGTCCAGCATCCAGCGTCCGGCGTCCAGCTTCTCCCGCAACGGGCGACTTGCCCTGGTGGGCATCTCAACCAAGCCACGTCCGCCGTCTCCCGCAAATCCGACAACGAGCAGCCATCAGCAAACAGAATGGCGGCCAGCTACTGGGACTCGACGCAACGCCGGCACTGGCAGTTCACCAAGGAGGAGCTGGCCTCGATGCGCCAGAAACTCGAGGATGAAGATCCCGGGCTGGTGCTGATGTTCCCCCTTCCGGAGCTGCGTCACCTCAACATCTACTTCAACCAGCGTACGTCTCTTGTCTTGCTCCTCATCTCGTCAATTCTGACCCCAGGGTGTCTGCCTCCCCATCCACAGAAATCAACCGCCTCGGCAAGCGACTCGGCGCCCGACAGCAAGCCATGGCCACGGCCCAGGTCTACCTCAAGCGTTTCTACTCCAAGATGGAGATCCGACGCACGAACCCCTACCTCGTGCTCACGACCGCCTTCTACCTAGCCTGTAAGATGGAAGAGTGTCCGCAACACATCAGGCTCGTGTCTCAGGAAGCTCGCTCCTTGTGGCCCGCGGACTTCCAGACCGACGCCGTCATCCGCATGGGCGAGTGCGAGTTCTTCCTCATCTCCGAGATGAACTCGCAGCTCATCATCCACCAGCCCTACCGCACCCTCACGTCGCTCCAGGCCGACTTCAATCTGCTCCCGGAGGAGGTCGCTCTCGCCTGGTCCGTCATCAACGACCACTACATGACCGACATCCCGCTGCTACACCCCCCACACACCGTCGCCCTGACTGCCGTCTTGCTGGCCCTGGTCCTGCGCCCCACCAACGTCCCGGGTCAGGCATCCCCAGCCGGAGGCGCGACGCCAGCAGCAGCGTCGCAGGGTATAGCGGCGGCCACACAAGCATTGGCCCAGGCCCAGGCACGGCAAGCGATGGCGGGCGGCAACGGCGGTGCGAATGCGGGTGCAGGCGGCAGTGCTGGACCTGGTAGCAGACCCGGCACGCCGGGTATGCCTTATCCAATTTCAGGTACGCAAGGAGCCAACGGCATGCTGAGCAAGAAAGTGCCTGATGCGCGAGTAGGCAAGGTGCAGCGCTTTGCGGCTTGGCTGGCCGAGAGCACCATTGACATTGAGGCTATGGTGGACTGCACGCAGGAGCTCATCTCCTTTTACCAGTGCCACGAGGAGTACAATGACAAGCACACAAAGGAGCAATTGAACCGTTTCGTCAAGGCGAGGGGTCTCTGAGCATACTAAGGCTGAGTTGCAGGCACCTGCTTCGGTTGGGTTTGTTCACATCAAACATGCCACAATCACAACCGCAACCACAAACCGACTACGCGTGTACAATCACGCCCGTATAATCCGGATTGGTTGTACTGTACACATCGAGTCCAGCGAGACCAAGATGGTGAGTGCAAGCAAGCGACCAGTCGACATCAGTATACCCCCAAACAAGAATGCCCTTCAACACACATACATCATAAGAACATCAAGCAACCTTGACCTCACCCACTGCTGCCTTCTTCGCTATCCACGCATTGATATTCGGCATCTCCGTATCGACCACGTTCTCCCCCCACGCCCGTTCCCCATCATCATGGACGGTAGTCCTCCTCATGTCCCTCCTAAACACCCCATCTCCGCTCCACTCGCCGGCGCGATGCAACACCGCCCTGTTATCCCAGATCACAAGGTCCCCCTCCCGCTCCCACTTCACACTCACAACAAATTCCTTCCTCTGGCACCACGCATTCAGGAATTCCACCAGGGCCTTCGACCGCTCAGCACTCATTCCCTCCCCCTCAAGGTGGTGCAGATGCGCACCGACATACAACCCTACCCTCCCACTCGCCTCATGCACCTGCACAATCTTATGTCTGGCCATAGGCGCCGCTTCGACCGGATCCATGTCAGCGAAGAACTCGGGACTGCCCAGCTTGCGCGAATGCGCCATACTGAAGGCGCCCGTCCAGTCGTCGCGCAGCAGCTCCGCCTTCATGTCGTCGGGCAGACGGTCCCACGCCGTGCGGCTATCGGCGAAATCCGTGTTGCCGCCGGTCTCAGGAGGGGGCAGCTCGACGGCCCGCAGCAGCGAGAAGGACGCGCGCCGCGGGTTGAAGCTGCTGTCAGTGTGGAAGAGGCGGTTGCCCCGGCTTGAATGGGCCCGCGGGCTGTTGGCTGGGAGGATAGCGCCACTGGTGTCGAGGTTGGAAGCGTCGAAGAGCTCGAGATGCTCGTAGCGGAGCGCGCGGCCCGGCGTGAGAAAGCGCGCGATGTTGTCCAGCGAGCCGAAACGTCGCGAGAAAGAGACGTGCGTAGCGTCGGTCAGGGGCGTCGAGCGGAAGACGCAGAAGCCGTACTGGGAGATGGTCAGCTGGGTTGTGTGGAGGGCACGATATATGAACTATGAACGGGCTGTATCGAGATGAAAGCATAGCGCCTGCGTGGAGCAAACGGCTGGCCACCATCGTACATACCTTGGCCATCGCGGCAACTATCTCATCGAATTGCTCATCGGTGCTGTTCTCAAAGTCGACGCCAGAGACTTCGGCCCCAAAGGTCGGGTGTAGCTCCTTGACCGTGATGGTCTTGAACGGCGTCGTCTGTGTCAGAACGCCTGGCATTTTGGCACTGATGATCCAACCCGCATGTGGGTATATATAGATCCCGGGATAGAAGATATAGACACGTATATAAAGTATAATCCGAAGAATGAATAGAATAAACACTCGCAGCGGTCTTGATCCCAGTCTCTTGGCAGTTTGGACTACTTATATATGGCAGAGGGACGATGCTTATTATTCACCATTCGTTGATACGTTCCCATGGTCTCTGACAAGCTCTCACGCGTATATTCATCTACCGGTTGCAATGCGGGGATGCGGGGATGGTGATGATGCAGACCAGGAGCCTTGCATTCGGCAGTAGTAGGACGTGGTTATCCATATGCATGTCATCCAGTGTCGATCGGCTGGCGGTTGGTAAGTGAATGGGTGGGCAGGTGTACCGTGTCGTTACTCGTTACGGAGCTGTTGACCTTTTGTGTGACGTGACGGACGGCAGTGTTGTTAGATGGTAAGTAACCTAAGAGTAAGGTGTTGAGGTGTATGCCCAGGGCAGTGCTCGGGTTCCGGCTCCCTGTTGGACTTTTGATAACGCTCCTGTAGCATGCAGACAATAAACAAAATACATGGATACGTCTCTGTTGGCCGAGTAAGTAGGTACCCAAATTAATACCTACCTAATCATAACATGACTATGGGTTCTACAAACCGGATGTTGGATGATTGGTAAGTCCCGGGTTCAGTTCTGGGTTACCACCGGTCTGGTTCAGCGTGAGTGTATGTGAGAGACAATCGTGTAAGCCAGAGAGATGGCGACCAAATCGGAAAATATTGAGTCGTTTCGGAGCAATATAGTTATGGTTCGTTTGCGCTGCTGACCATGGGTCCGTTTGTTTTCTCCAACTTATGCATCTTACATCACTGGCGGGCGGGTCCATGAAGGTGAGCATGAAGAGGTTTGGAGTTGTTTTTCTTGCTTTCTCTTTCAGGATGAGGTGCATGAGCTGCTGTGAACCAGTCGTTCCCCAACTACCCCCCTGGAACCAGTGAGCCAACAAACAAATAGACCAAACCACGAACCAGAGAAACCGAAGTTTGGAGCCGAACAAAAGATGTCAAGCCTCAACGAAGGACAGCGAGGTAAATAAGTAAAGGAAGGTAAATAGGTAAAGGTAGATAGATAGGTAAGGTAGGCAAGTAGGTAAGTAGGTAGGTAGGTGGCTATTCTACATGTAGTACAGCAGGATTCCCTCTTCTCCTCTCCCCTTTTCTCCTTCCCCTCCCCCCCACTTTCCCCCTTTTCTATTAAACAACCCCAGGCAAGGCAGACAGACAGAACTTCGGTCCTTGTCCGTTTACCCGTTCCATCGGATCAAAAGTAAACCAAGACACACCCCCACCCACGTACAAGCGATCTTGCTTCGCTTGCCTGATTAGAGAAAACCAGATGGTGCGTTGAGATCTGGCGCCTTTTCCCCCATGACCCGCTCTCGCTAAATGTTGACGTTCACAAGTTTCTTTACACAAGCTCTCCGCTCAACTTCACGGAGAGCTTTCTTATTTAACAATTAAACCGGCGGCCGTCGTCGGAAGGAGCGGCTCTGGAGGTGCTAGTTCTTCTCAAAACAAGGAAGACAGGGAGGAAGCAGGCGCTTCCTACCTAGCTACCAAGCCAGACTGAAGAACAGCAACATGTCCATCTCCGCCTCCGTCCTCTTCCATTCCCGCCGCTCCGGGTCTGGGCCCGTGTGCCGACCGGCACCAGTCTACGAGCGGCCGGCAAGCTTGTTCAGGATACCGGAGCCGGCAGCCTCGGCCTTGGACTTGTCGTTGTCGAAGATGGCCAACAGGCTGTTCCACACCTGGCCGGGCTCCTGGCTGGCATCGACGGCCTTCCAGATGCCTGTGTTCTTGTAGTAGCCGACGACGGGGGTCGTCTGCTTGTGGTAGGTCGCCAGGCGCTTCTTGAGGGCCTCGGCATTGTCGTCGCTGCGCTGGACAAGGGGCTCGCCGGTGATGTCGTCGGTCATGGGCACCTTAGGGGGGTTGAAGGCGGTGTGGTAGGAGCGGCCGCTGGCGGGGTGGACGAGACGGCCGGTGATGCGTGCTACGAGCAGCGCATCGTCGATCTGGAGCTCGACAGCGTGCTGGAGTGTCTGGTTGCGCGTCTTGAGCATGGCGTCGAGGCCTTCTGCCTGGGGCACTGTGCGCGGGAATCCATCGAGGATGAACCTGGGCGTGGATCTGGTTAGCATGCCGAGAGGGGAGTGGGGGACCGTTTGACCGGGTAAAGTTGTGAGGGGATAATAACATACCCGCCCTTGCACTCGGGGTTGTTGTCGAGCTCCTCCTTGATCATGCCGATGACGATGTCGTCGCTGACGAGACCGCCCTGATCCATAATCTTCTTGGCTTCCCTGCCGAGGGGTGTCTTCTTGGCGACTTGGGATCGGAGCATGTCACCGGTGGCCTGTGGTGTCGCAACAAAAACAACTCGTTAGCTGGCTGGACGAGCGGAGGAGAGGAATGGCGAGGTATTCTGGGGCCAATTGACGCACCAGATGACAGCAGTTGAACTTCTCCTTGATCTTGGGCGCCTGTGTTCCCTTGCCTGATGTTTGCGCGCAGCGCTGGTTAGCTCCGTGGCCTGCGGTCTTGCTCGTGGTGGGACAGCTACGTACCAGCACCGGGGGGTCCGATGAGGAGCATGCGGATCTCGTCCGTGGTCTTCTTGGAGCTGGAGCCAAACTGCTTGGTCTCCAAATCTCTTACGCGACCCTCAATGGTGTCGATAATGCCCTGCAGGCGCTTGACTTCCTCGTCGAGGTAACCCATCTTGACTGTTGCGACTTCGGGGGTGGAACTGCCTAACCGAGGCCTGCAAGAGGTTAGGAGAAAGGTCGAGGGACGAGCGTCGGCGAGCTGTCGAGGCGGGAGAAGGAAAATAGGAATTGACCACAGGTCAATGGGGAAGAGTAAGATGGCGGAGGGCGGTGGGAAAACGGGGGGAGTGTTCAAGGTCAAGTACAGGACGACGGGGGGGAAGAGAAGGAGGGTCGAAATTTGGACACGAGCCGGGAATGTTGGACTTTTTTTCGACGGTCTCCGGAGCGCGCAGCAGATTCGCAGAGCCAAGACCAGGCACACCTCACCTTTGCAGGGAATAGGTTGCGACAGAGCGGTTGCGTTGTTGGGGGCAGGCACGAGGCAAGCAAACGGGGGAATTCCCACTCCGGTCGAGTCGCGATTGATTAGGTGCTTCAGTGCCGACTTGTGTATATTCTTATGATTTGTATTATTTTATATCATTATTCTCGACCTATTCGCACAATCAAAAGCCTCACGACTCCTGCATTCGAGACGGCGCATTGCAGGTACCTGGTACATTACTTCAAGCAAGCTGTGCTGTGTAGCAGCAAGCACCGACCCCAGCGGTCATGTTCCTCTGCTCCGAGGTACCTCTCGGCAACCTGGAAGAGGTTTCCTTGTGCTTACGGCAACGTGCCTGCTCCCAGGTTGCTTGTGCTGCGACGTAGTGTACAAATCGGAGACCGTTCTCGGGCAACCAGTGGCGTGTGGTCTGAGTCGGTTCTCCAACTCCGGCTGAATGGATGGAATTGGCGACTTGCAGCTGAACCGCTGGACCTCAGTGCCCTGGCAGCCTGTGTCGCTCTTTGCCGTCAAGGTGCGGGTGCATGGCATGGCCCAAGCTCCCTGTTGGCCATTAGCCGTATGAGGCAAGGCGGCGGACGAGCGGTGTTGAGAGCCTGGGTCTGGCCAGTCATGGCATGGGATGGTATTTGTATTTCTGGACCACTCTCATGGAGGTGAGCTAAACATGTTGAGACAACCTGGAATGTCCAGTGTGCCCGTTCTATCAACTACTGTGGTAGGCCCATTCGCCAGCCATGCATGAGGTGCACGATGCCGTCCCGTGCTGGATAACTCTCTGAAGACCTGCCCCAACGCTGCATTGATTGAAACCAGCAAAACGCCATGTCCATACGCCGAACGAGCAATAATGAAGTGATACAGCGTCATGATTCTAGGCCTTCGCACTCCCTGGAGCGCTGTCAGTTGTCTCCTCGGCCCAGATGTCCTTGCTCTCCTGTTCGACTTCCCGCATGGCCGTGGCCACCTCCTCCAGCTTCGCAACCACGTCCAGCACTCCCTGGTTCACGCGCTGGAAGTATCGGTCGTTTGCTTCGCGTCTCTTCCTCGCCAAGAGGATATCGACAACGGGCTCCTCATCCTGCTTCTCCCCGAGCTTCTCCTGCCCTGTCGCACCCACCCCGCTGCTGACGGGTCTCACACTGCCGGTCCCAGTGCTCTTTGCGCCGCCATCTGTGGCCGTCCCGGCCTCCGTCTTTCCCGCACCGTCGGCGCCCGTCTCGGTTCCGGATGCTCCCCCAAACTTCGTGTTTCGTGTCTCTCCTAACCCACTGCCGGTGGTCTCTATGGCGTCGTCGGCCTCGCTTCGGGCCCAGGCCTGGGCAAGTGCAATCTGGGCCATCCGCAGCTCGCCCAGCTTGCGGTCATGGTCGGGCCCAAACACGCGCGTACCCCCGCCGGCTGAGAGCTCAACTTCCTCCAGTGTCGCCTGCATCTCGGCCCACAGCGCGTCTGTTCTATCAGTCGTGCGTGTCGAATCGCCGCGAAGCAGTGAGGGCGGGATGTTGAGATCGAGGTTGGGCGCGTGTGCGTGTGCTGCGCTGGTTGTGTAGCTGTTGCCCCGTAGCACGCCAACCCGACGTGGCTCAACAGGTGACGTGCGCGAGCCTCCATCGGTCTGCTTCTGACCGCCTGGCGGAGGACCTCCAGCTGTAGCCTGCGCGCCAGGCGGCGCCATGCCTGTCATCCCCGGCAGCGAAGCATGTGAAGCGGTGCGCGACGGGTGGAGGAATAGTGCCGGTGGCGGGTCCCGCGCCTTTGACTTCCCCTTGGTGAGTTGTGACATGGCTACATCTTGATGCGCAAGGTTCGGGCGACGAAAGTTTTATGGCTGCATGTTTTCAGCAACGATAAAAGAAGACAGCCACTTCCGCGATGTACGTAAGGAAGATGTACCTATGTACCCGAGGTACGTACGGGATAGTAGCTCACCAATTGGTCGGCGGGCGGCAAGTGGGCATGCAATTGGCGGGGCCAGTGCCTTGCGAGCAGCCCGTCTGCATCTCAGCGGGTCTCCATACCATTGGCCCACCCACCCAGCCGCCCCGCCGTGCTTTCTAAATTTTCTGCCTCAGGCAGCCTAGGGTTTTCTCACCCTCACCCTCCCGTCGGAAACTCGGGTCTAGCCAGAGAAAATTGCCCTGACCGTGACTTCCTTTTTTAACACGAACGACCAGACGTACGCGACCACCCCATAACTCGGTACGTAACCTCCCTGCTGCTGCCCCTCCCACCGACGACGGCGTAGCCATTGCCAAAAATTCGACAACTTCATTTCGAGCACCCCAAAACAATTGTCGGCCGCGACTAACATCCATCTCTCGAAGCAATCATGTCTGGAGGAAAGCCCCGTGGCCTGAACGCGGCCCGCAAGCTGCGCACCAACCGCAGGGAGCAGAGATGGTCTGACCTGCACTACAAGAAGCGTGCCCTCGGCACTGCTTTCAAGTCCAGGTGCGCACCCCCGACGACGACGACGAAGAGCAGCGAAGCAGACGGAGAAATGTGGCGAATGGAGATCATGGGCTAACGTGCAACGACAGCCCCTTCGGTGGCTCTTCCCACGCCAAGGGAATTGTTCTCGAGAAGGTCGGAGTCGAGGCCAAGCAGCCTAACTCTGTACGTTGAAATCCCACACAACACAACGCAACGCACCGCGAAACTGCGAATCCCCCGATACATCGACCGACACAAGCTAACACACACCCAACCAGGCTATTCGCAAGTGTGTCCGTGTCCAGCTCATCAAGAACGGCAAGAAGGTCACTGCTTTCGGTACGACGCTCCCTCCCTACCACGATTTCCGAGAAAAGACGACGATTATGAAACCGAAAGATGGATGGTTTAGGATGTGAACAAGGGGCTGACCGTGGCGTGTTCTAGTCCCCAATGACGGTTGCCTCAACTTCGTCGACGAGAACGACGAGGTCCTCCTCGCTGGATTCGGTCGCAAGGGCAAGGCGAAGGGTGATATCCCCGGTGTTCGGTTCAAGGGTTAGTCGGCAAACGTCCATCTCCGTTCCGCCCAAGTCATAATGACGTACGGCACATTTCTCTCCGAGACGATGCTAACTCTCAGATACAGTCGTCAAGGTCTCCGGCGTCGGTCTCCTCGCTCTGTGGAAGGAGAAGAAGGAGAAGCCCAGATCGTAGATACGGGTAGCATGGAAAACGGCACGGTTCGGCATGAGGAGTCAGCATGGCTTTTTTACGTGGGCATTCCATTTTCAGGTTAGGGAAACCTGCATGGTAGACATGGTCAAACAAATCAAGGATCATTGAAACCAGAAGCCAGACGTTGCCCTTGCCTGGTATAGGAACTGGCATTTTTGTGATGATGGTTATTGCTTTGCGCTGAGGACTCGCGCTGTGCCGCTGGGCCATTTCGGCTTATATGACAGGTGTTATGGTACATGAATTCACACAAAGATCCGCCGCCTACATCGGCATCAGGCTGACATAGACCCTGACTCCTGAACAAGCTCCTCCTGCTGTACATACTTTACAAGATAATCGGCCCCCAGGCCCAAGCTGATGACGCCCCCCGTCAACCAGCACCCGTTTACAAACCACCACCAGCAATCCTTGACGCTCTTTAGGTTCACCCTCTTGATCATAATGCCCAACGTGACCAGCGCCCCTCCACAGCTGCCGATGAAGAAAGCCGGCCCAGCACCGGCGGCAACCCCCGCCCCGGCAAGCAGCGCAACCTGGGTGACGGCCAGCCCCGTCAGCACCTGCTTAGTCTGAGCGTCGTGCTTGAGCGCAATGCTCTTGATGCCCGCCTTGGCGTCGTCCTTGATGTCCATGTGCGCGTAGATCATGTCATACAGCACCGTCCAGGCGACATTGGACGCATACAGCAGCCCGGCAGCCGTCAGCGCCGCCTGGTTCTGGCTCGCGAGCAGGTCCACGCCCAGCGCAGGGAACCCCATCACGGCGCCCCACGAGAACGTCAGGCCCAGCACGGCCTGCGGATAGTACGTCACACGCTTGGCCAGCGGGTACAGCGTCACCAGCACCAGGCTCGGCGTCGCGTAGTAGAAGCACTCGAGCGGGAACTGCAGCAGGATCCCCAGCCCGGCGAGCAGCTGGACGCCGGTGAAGACGACGGCGGACTGCGGCGAGACGGCGCCCCGCGCGATCGGCCGGAGACGCGTGCGCGTGACGTGCGGGTCGAGGTTGCGGTCCCAGAGGTCGTTGATGGTGCAGCCGGCGCCGCGCATTATGAGCGCGCCCGAGAGGAAGAGGAGAGAGGTGGCCAAGACCGGAAGCGGCGAGGGGATGGAAGGGGCCACCATGGGCGCGGCCAGGAGTGTCGACCATAGGCAGGGGAAGAAAAGGTAGATCGAGCCCGTGGGCTTGTCGAGGCGGCAGAGCTCGGCGTATGGGACGAGGGCGGATGGAAGGACTGAGAGAAGGCCGGCTTTTGGCGGGGCGTATGGTGGAAGCGACGGGGACGCGGATGGGGTGGGCGGTACTGTGGCCGTTGAGAGTAGTTTGCGGGTTGCATGGTAGGATACGCGTGGTTGTTGTAAGCGGTGGTTGCTATTGATGGTCGTTGTCGTCGTCAGGCGAGGTGAGCAGACAGGCCTGGCGACGCCTATCAGATGCCGGGCGAGTTTGGCATTGTGACAGATGACCCGCCGGGATGAGAGGGCAGAGAGTAGACTAGGCATTGCTGTGACGGATGAGGATGTAGGTCCCCTCGAGGCTTTGTAAGTACAGGTAAGTTGACCCGAGGTGAAGGACTGGAAGGGTGTATGAGCAGCTGCTCCACGTCCGATTGGTTTCGTAACACTCACCGTGTAATTCTAGAACTCTTATCACGGTTATCTCATGACGATTTCTCCCGTCTGTGAATTAAAGTAATATCATGTTAAATTTTATGAAGCTGTCGATGAGCGAGAATCTGCAATTGATCCCTCTCTTCTGTTGCTTTTGGAAAGCAAAGACATTGAAACCCAACGGCGAGGCCATGGAATTTCACGACAGTCAGCCTTACACAAATTTCGCTAGCCGCACGGTATGTACTAGCGCAAGCTCACAACCCGGCTAGCTCGCAGCTGCATCCCGCTGATTAGCTCAGGCTGCAAGCTCCCATTCCCCGCGGTGGGCTGACTGCCAAACGCGTCCTCTCCCAATAGCGTGCGGCAGTGATCGCCAATTGGCCTCCACCCACTTTATCCAGCTTGTTCATTCATCGCGCCCCTAGACAGGCCTTCACTTAAGCTTCACATCGCACGCATTTCCCAACTTCCTTTTGCTGCCATACAGAGGCAGGCGCGCGGTAGGCTCTCTGCCAGATGGCGCGTCATGTAATCACTTCTTCTTTCTTCTTTCCTTGACTAATTCCAATTGCCCCCTGTCAACTCTAGAGGTGCACCCAGTCGCATCACCCACCGACCGCGGCTTCGCCTTGCGCGCCTCTACCTCGACCTCGAAAACGACGATCCTCCCGAGTCGCCAAGATGCCGACACCTTTGCACCCCCAGGCAAAGTTCGATCCCATCCCTCCCGACCTCGACTTCCATGCCCTCGTCGACCGGACACCCAACTTCCAGTGGGTCCTTCGCATATCCGCCGCCCAGATCCGTAACATCGGCCCCCAAGAGTTCGAGAGACTGGTACATCTTCACGTCATCCAGGGCGGCAAGCCTCTGGTCATTGAGAAATGGAACGACCGGCTACCCAAAAGTCTCTTCAGCGGGGAGTGGCTGGAGGCAACGTACAACAAGAAACGTGAGCTTTTCTGCAAATGCCTTCCCACCATGTTAGCCTTGCCTAATGCAGCTGCGCAGAGGAGAATGTCCGCGATATCGTCGCCCAGACCGACATCCCCATGACAATAGGGCACTACATCCGATCTATGAAGCAGTTAACAAATCAGTGGACACCCGCCAACTTTCGCGATGACCGCCGACAGAGACTGTACCTCAAGGACATCGACTGCCCTCCCGAGTGGCACGAACGTCTCCAGAGAGTTATACCACCTAATCTTTTCTATATGAACGAAAATGTTGAGGAGCGGACGGGCAAGAGGCACGGCGAGGACATAGACATGTTTCAGGACGAACGGTCGGCTGCTCGCGCGGGCGATCTCATGAGCAGCTTGCCCGAAAGCATGCGCGCTCAAAACCTCATGTGCTACGTTGGCCACGAGGGCACGTATACTCCCGCCCATTGGGAGATGTGCGCCAGCTTGGGCCAGAACATCATGATCGACGCCTCGGGCGACGAGAACGGCGAGAAACCAGGCAGCTCCATATGGTTCATGACCGAGACCAAGGACCGCGAGGTTGTCCGAGAATACTTCCTTTCCATGCTCGGCCACGACATCGAGATTGAGAAGCACTTTGCCCAGATCAACGCGTGGAAGAAGGCGACCTTTCCTGTCTATATTGTGGAACAGAAAGTCGGCGACTTCATTCTCATTCCTCCCCTCGCCCCGCATCAGGTCTGGAATCGCGGCACAAGGACCATCAAAGTGGCATGGAACAGGACCACGGTTGAGACATTAGGATTGGCTCTCCACGAGGCTCTCCCCAAGGCCCGGATCGTCTGCCGTGATGAGCAGTACAAGAACAAGGCCATCGTCTACTTCACCCTCGAGAAGTACTACAAGCAGATCCTGGATATGGAGAAGAACGCCGACATTGGTCTGCTCGGATTAGGTCAAGACCTAATCAAGAACTCAACAAGGATGAAGGAGATGGCCTCGGACTTCAAGGTCTTATTCCAGCTTTACACAGAGATTCTCCTTGACGAGATGTTCGCCACTAAGGAAAAGGATGTCGAGTTCATCGAGTTCGACTCCAACATCACCTGCTCCTACTGCCGAGCCAACATTTTCAACCGCTTCCTGACCTGTAAACACTGCGTGCGCCAGCTCGTCAATGGCGATGAGGACACGTATGATATTTGTATGGAGTGCTACGCTATGGGGCGATCCTGCTTGTGCGTATCGAACCTTAGTTGGTGCGAGCAGTGGAATTGGTCGGGTTTGGTGGACCGTTACGAGGAATGGCGTGCGCTGATCATCAAGAACGACGGCTACGTTGATTTCAACTCTTCCCCGCTGCCGTTGGAGCTGGCGAGACGGAAGCTTGGCAAGAAAGTGGTCGCGCAAATCTGCCAAGAGCAACTCCGTCGGCGGCCCTGGAAGGATCTTACGAAGGTCGATAAGCCAGACGAGGAGCCAGAGGCGTCAGAACCCGAGATTGACGAGAACGGCCGACCCATCAAGAAGAAGAAGAAGCGTCGGGCGAAGAAGGGCGACGTCTACAGATGTCACGTCTGCCAGCACAAGGACTACACCTACAAGCTTGCCTTCTGCTCCAATCCAGGCTGCACAGATGCGTACTGCTATGGTGTCCTCTACAGGGCCTTCGACTTGATGCCTCAGGAGGTGATGCAGAACGAGAACTGGCTGTGTCCTAAGTGCCTCAAGATCTGCAACTGTGGCGCCTGTCGTAAACTATCCAACGGCAACGACCCGTATATTCCCAAGAACACTCTCCTAGGTCACGATACTCGGGTGGTTGCCGATGATCGCAGCGTTGAGACTTTGGTTGACTTCCGGGTGCACAACCTCTCTTGGCTGAAAAACGTTGGCGATGCCGGGCGCAGCGTATCCAGCAAGCGGATGCAGAAACTTCAGCAAGCCGCAGAAGCGGAGAAGGCCAAGGGGGCAGATATAGCCGGGGAGATACCCGCATTGCCCGATGGAGCGCTGGCTGATAGCATGGACGCAGCCATGCAAGATTCTATTGCTCATAGCTATGGCGAGGAGGCAGACGTTCATGCACTGGTCGAATACATGAACGGCGCTGACGGGCAGGAGCAGCAACAGCAGCAACAGCAGTCGCAGCCACAGAACGGCGAGGATTCGAGGCCGCGTGCAGAGGTGGCCGATATGTCACTCGACCCAGCTCAGTCCTCGTACCCTGATCCCTCTGGCCTTGGTCACGGCCATGAGCGGATGCTTGGAATGGGCTACTATCAACAGGATGACAGTCCTGACAGGATTTTATTCGACCCTTACCAGATGCCCACTGCTGAAAGCATGGTTATTGACGACGAACCCGAGATGTCCGAGTACCTCAAAAAGCAGCTCCGCCTAGCTAAGAGACGGGCTCGCCACGAAGATGAGCTCGATCCCGATTTCCAAGGTCCCAGATCACACCACAGGAAGAAACCGAGAATTGAAGTCGACGAGCAGCGTGATGGCCAGCAAGAGGCCTTGAACAACATGGATCCGGCCTTGTTTGGTGAAGACGTTGATGCCCCGGCGGATGAGGATGCGCATGTTGAGCCAGAGGTACAAGCAGATGCACAATCCGAAGGTGAGCCAGCAGCTGAGGAGGCTAGAGACCCGAACGAGCACCGTCCATATTCTCCCAACCGACCCTCTCTCCGGCACGCGCAACCTATTCGTTCATACGCGGATCCGGAGCAGGGCGGGGAAGAGTTCAACGACATCTTGATCCCAAGATCCCAGAGGCCGCCTCCCGGGATCACAGCATTTGACCCAGCCAATGCCGCCAAGGATCCTCTGGATCTAGCTTCGGCTGCCATCCTCGCTATTACTGGTAACGGCAGTGGTAGCGGTGGTGATGCTGATGGAAACCAAGCTGCCAATAAGCTCGATTCAGCTCCGCCTACTGCTACCAAGAAGAAACGCGGGCGTCCACCTGGTCGGCCAACCGGGCGGCCGCGCAAATCCGATGCCGAGCGAGCAGCCAGTCCAGAACCACAGCCGCAGTCGCAGCCCAAGAGCACTAGCAAACGGCGTGGGCGTCCTCCGCGCTCGTCGTTTGCTGCTATTAATGTCCCAGCACGGCGTGATAGCGACAGCGATGATGACGTATCAATGACCAATAATGGGGAGATCGACGATGAACTCACGCGGGCACTCAACAACTTTGATGAGGATGGTGAATTCATCCAGCCTGGAGCTTCATCCCCTCGGAACACAAGAGCCGAACCCGCTGCCGCTCCAAAGAGAAGGGGTCGCCCGCCTAAGAACCCCAACGCCCCGCCCAAAGCGACACCGGCAGCATCAAAGGTGACAGTGGAGCTCTCAGCCAAACCGCTTCTCTCCATGGCGGAACGCATGAGGCTCAAGGGCAAGAAGTTCAAGATCGGCAAGCGTAAGAGCGCCGAGGGGGCAGGGGCACAGACAGGTGGCGGCGGCGGTGGCGAATCGGCCAACGAAAGCACATCGGCCACGGCCACTCCGCTGAGCAAGCCGACGGGGGGTGTTTCTGCCGCTGCTTCAAGAAGCCAAACCCGAAGCCGGGGACCGTCTGAGGCTAGGAGCGTGGACGAGGACTTTGATCCAACCGCGGAAGAGGAACCTGTCTCAGAGGCTGAAGCTAGTCCGCAGCCTGAACCTGAACCCGAGCCCGAGCGGGAGCAGTCGGTTGTCATGGCCGACGATGACGATCAGCCCTTCAACTTCGACAACGACTCGTTTGGAAGCATCAGCCCCGCTCCTGCAAAACGCGCAGCAAGTCCAGTCAGGTCGCCATCGCCGTCACGCTCACAGTCCCAGTCGGAGGATGAAAGCTACCATTCATTCGACGAGGATCAACAAAGCCCGGAACCGCAGAAGCCGTGGACGAAGCTGGCCGACGCTACGCCTGAGCCTTCGCCTCCTCGGCCGGCCCCGAAGGCAGCTCCTGGCCCGACGGTTGTCCGACTGATGGATACAGAGTCAGAGGCCGAGGGCTCTGAGTCTGGATCGGAGTCGGAAGTGGGAAGCATCGTGGATGAGGAGAGCTCGGGCTCGACGTCGTCGGACTCGGGAGATGACGAGGATATACCGGCGACGAAGGCCGTAGGGAGACCGAGCCTTGGAATGGGCTTAAGGGGAATGGCTACTAGAGGCAGGGGCAGGGGAAGAGGGAGGGGACGCGGGCGGGGGAGAGGGATGGCTTGATTGGGGTGAGCTGATGGGATTGTTTTGTGGGTGGGTCGATGGGAGTCGAGACACAGAGAGCTATTGCTATATTATGCCTGGTTTTGCATTGGAAGGAGTTTTATCGTTTTGCTTTATCTTTGGGGGAGAAGGGAGGCTATCCTGTATGCTGGTTGGGTCACAAGAGAGGCCGAGCTGAGAGGGCCTGTTGCTGACTACATGTAGCTTTGGCGGTGTTGACGGTGAGCATTGCCTTGCTTCAAAGAGTTGACAGTTGGCTGGAAGAGCAGATTACAGGTCACGGAACGAGACGGGCGAGGCGGATACCCCATATCGGTTGATAGTCTGGGCTTTTGCCAGAGAGGTTGAAAATAACTACTGAAGCACCTGCCTCCGTTTGGACATTGAAAGTGAGGTATGCAATGCGGTTTGTATAAGTTGTGGCAGGTGGATCACCATGTGCGTGCAAGGAAAACGAGTCTCGCCGCCGCACTACTGCACATGGAGTACTCTACAACCTGCCGCAGAACCACCAGTCCCTAACATACTGTACGTGGGTACACGTTCAGCGCCCATCATCCCTCCTCCTCCAATGCTGTCGTCAAAAATACATAGTTGCAGTATAATCCCGTCTGCCTGGCTTTATTTTGTTTTGTCCTCTCACAAGCCATCATGCATGCTCGTCCCAGCCTTGCTCTTCTCCTCGGCGTGCCCCTTGGTCCGCTCCTGCAGCCTCTTGATGGTGTCCTGGGAGCTGTCGGCGCCGCTGCGGTCCGCCTTGATGCTCTCCTCGCTGTCCGACGCGAGTTCCGGCTTCCAGTGGCCCTTGCCTTGCTTCTGCTTGGAGAGCGAGTCTTGCTTGTGCTTTTCGTTGTCGGCGTTTGGGTCGGCTTTGGGGGGCAGGTGTTAGTTGGTGGGTATGGTTGTGAAGGAGGAGGGGACGTACAGCTTGCGCTTTCCTTTAGTGAGAAGGAGGCGGTTTGCGAGAGGGAGCGGCGGGTTGATGAGATTGTGACCTGTCTGGCTGCGCGGGTGAGCGCTGTGGATAGGAGGGTGCGGGACGACATGTTGGGCTGTTGTTGTGGTGGTGGTCTTGGTAATGGGCGACTTGGTGGGACGGGAGAGCTGAATCTTTTGGACTGGATTGGTTTATTTTTTGTTTTGTTTTGGAGAATGAGCAGCACGATAAAAGTCCACGGTCCGTAGAAAAAAAAAGTATTTAGTATGAGCTCGAGGTTGGGAAAGCAGAAGGACAGGCAAGAAACGAGGTCATGCTGATCGACGACGAATTGGCTGTGACGTCACCATGCGACTTTGCGGCTTTCCGTGCCTTCCCTACGGTAGCCGGCACCGGCAGGTGCCTTGCCTTGCCTGTTCCCTGACTGACATTGGACGATACCTACAAAGATTTGCTTCTGATGCTTTTCAGCGAATAATCTCTTGGTATTATATATATGCATTTTTGGGGTTTTTTTTGTTTGTTTTGATTTTGTTAGTCCTTTGGAGGTCAACCATCTGTGATTGTACGGACCGACGCAGTTCGTCCCAATCCAATCCAATTCCAGGCAATAACAATGACCAAACGAACTGGGCCCCAGATCCCAAGTGGAACCGTGACCACTGCTTCCCCAGCTTTTTCCCCGTGCAAGGCGAATGCAGTTCATCAGCCTGGCGTAGCACCGCCGGGTTTGACGAAGATGGGCAGTGTACAGAAAGACTGGCCCAAAGCATGATTGGTCTTTTTATTCTGTTGGTATTCTTCATTGGGGACGACCATCTTAGATAAGTCCCACTGGAATGAATGCCTGCCCGGCTTGTTCGGTCTTACTTGAAAGCCACGAGTTTGTCCCTTGGTGCAGAGTTGCATTGTCAAACGACAACTCATGGCATTTCGGGTTCGCTGTTCTGAGGTCGGGAGCTTCCGGGGAGACAAACAGACGGAAAGACAACAAGACACCAAAGCGGATGCTGAAATGGAATTTTGCCCTCTGTTTCACTAGCAAAGTAGGGGACTTGACATGACGTGGGCTGAGGCATCTAGTATAGCACAAAGATAAAGTCTCGCCCAGCGTCATCAAGGCAAAGTCTAGTCTGGTCAATACGTACCTAAGTTCGTCCAAACTCTGGGAGAGGAAGAGGGCAAAGAGGCGGGGGCCACCTTCTCTTGTCCGGCCCGCGCGGCCCCACTCCCGGCGGGACAGGCATGGGGAGAAAAGACCTGCGGAGTGCGGAGGAGAAGCGAGACGCGGTCGGACAGCCGGAGGGAGGGCGAGGTACACGTTTAGTGACGCTGACGCCGCGACTGTAACAGAGCCGGAAGGTACCTCCTTAGTGACCCTTTTGTGTCATAACTGCCACGCTTGCTTTGCCTTACTTCTCACGAGATCCGTTCAGCTGCGGCTGTCTCGTGACGGGTTTCACACCGAACTAAGGGAGGGCAGTTGCGACTGTCCCCGTCTGCCAGAAGCCTCTAGAAGATGGCAGTCCAACAAGACACAGTGTACTTTTCTCTGACACATTGAAGATTCCACATCGAAAGTCTCGCAATGGCTTCAATAGGAGGAGGACCCTTCGAACGGATTTGAACCCTTCCTTCATCTTCAAATTCAACTTGCTCTACCCCACCACGGCACGGTGCATCACGTCACCTCACGGCACGGCGCCGAAGAAGAAGCAATACCGGCAGACAGGTCAAAGTACCTCAGGTACCTCCACGGGTGTATGTATCTGGGTGTTATCCATCCCATGCCACGCTGGACGTCAGCATGCACCGTCGTCAAATAACAATGCCCTGAGCACTACGGAAGAGGAAGCAGAAGTTGTCCCGGAGCACTGTCCATCAAGGCGGCACAGCACGCACTCCGGGAATTCCTACTTTCTACGGGTCAAGCGTAGGTCTGACCCGTCTGTCTCTCCTTCGGGCACTGCATTAGCGAGCGCATGCGGGCTGCGCTTCGCTGTGCCACAAACTACCAGCTGGCCCTGGCTGCATCCCATCCGGGGCACGAGATCGGTCGCGGCGGTGCCTGTCTCTCCTTCTTCGGTGCGGGCATGCCGTTTACCGGCCATTCACTCGCGGCATGCATGGGCGACCTCACACACACACAACGGGGAAGAAAAAAAAAGAAAAGAACGAGAAGCAAAAAATGGCTTGTTCGCTGCTTTGCTCCCTTGCTTCTTTCCCCGCGATAAAAGTAGCGGTGTGGCAGTGTCGTTCCGCCGCCAGGCCATGTCCGCACACACCAATTGGCCCAAGTCCCTTTTAATTCTCCGTAGTGGAATGTCTCGCCCCCTCCCACCTGCCTGTGCTGGACGAGCAAGTGTTCCTTCAGGGCAGCTAAGGCAGGTCGGGTGTGTGGGTATGGTGAGGTGTGGTGTGGTGTGCCCTGTAACCAAACGGTCCGCAGCGTCTTCCCACGAGCGACCTGCCTCTGCTGTTAGTGCAGAGGAGTGGGGCCCTGTCAAGATCTTTAGCTTGGCACCCTTGGTTCCTTTTCTGCCACAGTGCGTGGAGCGCGACAGTTGCGAAGTGCGAACGGAACGGCGGAGAGCAGCAAGGCAGGGGTTCACTGACTCGCGGCGCAGCCCACACCCTTCACCTCAGTTTCCGTTCCTTCAACCCCACACGCCTCCGTTCGGCTTTTGACCGTTCTGGGCAGGGTAGTGGTGCACCAAACAGAAACCCGGACAGTGACACAAACCTCACCCCGAGAGTTTCATTCATTCATTTGATTCACCCTCTGCCAGACGGTTTCTTCACTCTCGAGCTTTCGGGGTTGCACTCTTTCGCTCTTGACGTGCTTAGGCGCGGTGCCCGTGGGGGTAGTGGCGGCTTGCTTTTTAGTCTTGGTCTGACATTAGCAGCAGGCAGAGAGTTCGCAGAGAGTTCGCAATATCCATGCATTGACACCTTGACGACTTGCAGAACGCCGACTTTCAACGACGGATGGGTTTTCAGTCTGTCTGCATTGAGCCATTGAAGCCCAGTCCAGCCCAGCCCAGCCAGACCATGCACGCCATGCCTACCGGGGGGGACAAGATTGGAACTGCAGGTCCAAGGGTTGACGGGTGAAGAAGGGGGGCTTTTCCCACACTTTCCCCCTCGCATCAAACGCTTGGCTCAAGGCTGTGTACATGGAATTCGAGGTTTCAAGGGGGTGCTCTTCTTCACCCCCTCTTCTCAGGAACATGCAGGAAACGGAAACAAGTTGCACATTCATCGTCTTTCATCATCTCTCGTTTCTCAACAATCCTGGGATTTCCATAATTATTTCCCCCCCCCCCCAGGCCGATACGGGATAGGGCAGGGTAATCTCCCATCGGGCTTCGCTCATCAGTTCGCCTTAGTGTACTAAAATAGCTTTGCCTCTTTTCTTTTCCCCCCTGCCCCTCAACACCCCGCCCCGCCGCCGCCGCCGCCGTCCTGTGATTAGCGGAAGCGCAGTGGGAGCTTGCATTGGGAGCGTTGATGGCCAATTGTCTGTCTGCAGGCCAGCCTCTGCGCGATGGATCTGGGCTACCTAAGGCATCACCTGCCAAATGGGTTGGATATGGAAATGCATAGGGAGTGATGCACGTTTACCACTAGTACACTACACGTAGGTACCCTACTGCAATGCAGAATAATGACGGGTAAGGGATAAAAGGGAAGAATGCGAATATGGGCAGATTCCAATCCAAACTGAGACGGAGGGGAGGGATAGGCGGCGACCGCTTGTGGTTTGTGAAATTCAAAATTCGCCCCCTTTCGTCAGTCCCCCATCCCCTTCCCGCCTGTCCTGTGGAGACTTGTTCCTGGGCCGGAAGTGGGGGAGGTTCATCCATCCATCGTGGCATCGACAGCTGTCAGTGAACTCTGAACGGAGTGCGCCTTTGATGGAAACGATCAGCAGTGTGGGTGGCTAGACTAGATCATCGACAGCAAACTCCGGGTCGTTACGGTGTGCCACGCAGATCCGGTTGAATCCCATCTCTGTGTCTGGCTGTCTCTCGGTCGCTCGCCGATGGAACCACCGAAATCGTCTTGAAGGGACGGGAACCGACTGGCAAGTTGGCGAGAGACGACATGAGATCCGGCGGGTTTGTCTGGCCACACCGGAGATAAATCACCTTCGGTACAGCCAGACCCACGCTCCAACCATACCTAATCGATCACGAGGCGCGGCGCACAAGGCGGCTGCTGGCGCAAGCCAATGGGCCTTTGCAGCCAGTCGTCAATCAACAGTGAACAGCCAAGCAAGGGCTCGAGTTGGACGGATGCACGGGCTGCATGGAGCGTGCGTTCAGTTGCAGCTTTCAGGTAGATGCAGCATCGTGTTGCGCGGTGTGTCGACAGGCAGAGAGGCATCCAATCCAGGCAAAAGGGTTCGAGGCAAAGCCCCCCGCCGGTGGGTGTTGTTGTGTGGGAGGGTGGATGAGTGCGGTGAGTGGATGGGTGGATGGCTCCCGCACATCGCTTGCTTGTCTTGCCTGGGGCCAGGTCGGCCTTGGAAGACGAGATGCAATTGGATTTTGGGATGGCTTTTGATGAGATGGGACGAAGGTTCTGACTTTCTGATAGCCAGCGCCACCATCCGGCCAATCATCGATAGGCTATCCCCAGATCCTTCCAACTTGTGTTCTCCCGCCAGTTTCTCCCAAGCCCCCAAGTCCCAAGTCTCATGGATGGTCCGTGATCCACCCCTCGATGACGGGCAGGCTAGGAGCAGGCAGGCAGGCTGACAGGCAGGCACGGCGGGGTGTGTGGTTTGAATGAGGGCGGATGAGAGGCTTCGCTAACCCGTCATCCGCAGCGTAGCCCGTACCCCGAGGGCAGACTCGCTCCTTCCTTTGACGTTGTCCGTCCTCCATGTTTATACTCCACTAAGTCCCAGGGCTCTGCGGTCGATGACAGTCAAAAAGTATAATCCGCTGTGAAGTCAGGAGACATCGTGACATCCAAGACGGGAGAGACTTGCGCCTTTAGTTGAGTGTGATCGAGGTTGACTTTGGATCGGCCCTGGATCCATCCCTGGTCGGCATCGGCGCAGAACCCGACTGCGCTGCGTGACATGCCAGAGACAGAAGCGACCAGCGGTCTGCCGGAGGGTCCAGCAAGACCTCGTGGTGTTTTACCATGGGTTGCGACAGCCAAGTCACCAGGCGAGAGCCAGTCAGAGCGTTGCTGACGGGGGCCTCCATCCTCACCACAGGGCTGTATGGATGCAAAGCCCGCAGGTACCTCTTCACTGCGAGACTGCTCTCCATCCTACGCACACCCCCAATGGCCCGTGCAGACTGTATGGAAACCCGTAACCCGCAACCGTATCCTGTATTCTGTCACCCGCAACCCGTAACCCGTAACCCGTACGGCCATGGATGGAGTGCGCATGCCCTGTTGTACCGCAGTAATAACCGAACGGACCAGGCAGGATCAGGACCAGGTCCAGGCCAGTTGCACCGGCGTCAGTTTCATCGAAAGAGCATCTATTCATCTATCCATCCGCCCATCGTCGTGTTTTGCCGACGGACTTCGAAGGCCAATCTACTTGTCGATAGAGGCAAAGAAAGCCAGAGATAACGCCGGGTCGAGTCTTTGTCTCTTGGCCCGATGCGGCGCGGTCAAAGACGAACGCTCATCAATCTCGTCGGGCCACCTCGGAGGGACACAGAGACAAGCATTGAAAAATCGGGAGTGGCGGATGTTGCATGAAAAGCATGGAGAACTTGCACAAAAATCTGCCCCAGCACAGTCCCAGACTGCGTGGTTGGAGCGGTTTCGGCACTGGGTAGCGACTTGGGGAGGGTCAGGTACCTTAGCGTTCACCTGGAACAAGGCAAGGCAACGCCAGCCAAAATTGCACACAACAGCAGCTCCCAACAAGACTAGGCCGCATCGCGCCTAGTTTCAAGGCAAACATCCAATGGCATCACTCGGGATGCCCCACCCTTTGACGCTGGCCCGCTGGTCTTGCCACCCGTTCGATGAGTCTGTGAGCCGAATGGCCAGTGCATTTTGGCCTGGGGGGGTCCTGCCTCTCTCTTGCAGGACTAGCGTCTCCCCCACCCACCCTCTCGCCCACGATCTCGTCGGTGCGTGTCCAACCCTCTCCCTCTTCGCCTGCTCTGTTCCGATTGCAGACCCGTTCCGTTCCTCTCTCTTCCACCTTTGCCACTTTCCTATTTACCATCTCCCCATCCTACCAACCTCGCCAACCCCCAAAGCCCCCTTCCCCGCGGAGTCAGCCCAGATCAACGACCTCTAATCCGTTAACCTACAAGCAACACCACACTACCTCACTTTTTTGCCGAACCTCTATCGTCCTTTCGCCTTCCGTCCACATACCAGCGAGTCCTTGATCCAGGTTTTATTTGTTATTGTTTCAAAATAGCTGGGGATAATAGCGCACATTCCCGACCGTAAATCACCCACAATCACCAACCACAACGTCCACAAACCCTCATCTCGTCCCTCTCGCGGTTTTGACCTTCCACCAAGACGGCCCTGCATCCACCACCAATCAAAATGGCTTCGTACTACCACTACAACGCGCACCAACAGCATCCAACACCCGTATCCGCGTCTGCGCTCTCCCACAGCCACCACGGCGGGCGCAATCGGAGAGCTCCGAGGCTGTCAGTGTCGCAGAACTCGCATAAGCAGTTCCGTGGCGTGCGGAGTATGAAGGAGCTCAACGAGACCGTGTCATTATCGTCCTTCCGCATGAAGTTCGAGGCCGGCCGGTCCTTCGACCTCGAAGATGACATGGAGTTCTGTCCGGGCTTGTTGACCGAGAGCGATGTGAGTATGCTTGATGACGGACAAATCACCCGAGACTCCATGGGACACGGACATGGAGCCTATGTGTTTTGTTTCCCATGATCCTCTGGGCTAACATGGTGCAAAAGCTCGTGTCGATAAACAGCGCATCCTCGGAGCGGTCAAGCTTGGCGAGTAACTCACCCCAAAGTTCGCCCACGCAACAACCAACCACGGTCGCATCCTCCTTCTCCCTCAACTCGACATCACCGCCCTTCATCTCGGCAAACACGTACCACAACCACCACACCGGGCTGAAGCTGCACCAGCCCGCCGCCACGCGCGCCCGCAACGCCATCCCCATCATCAACCCCGCCACCGGCATCAGCATGTCGAGCCCGCCCCAATCGGTATCGCCCGCCAGGATGCAGCAGCGGCCCGTCCAGCGGTGGTAGTTTGGTTGACGTCTTTCGCTTCTGTGATGCAGACGAGACAAAGCCAAACATAGCCGTCGTCGTCGTTGCAATCGGACTGTAAAATTACCGCTCATTTCAAATCATTGCAGTTGTTCATCTTGGCGGGCACCACCGACACACATTCGCAGCAGCCATCGATTCTTCTCTCTTTTTCCCAGCAGGCCGGGCGGCAAATCAAAGATTCGCAATGGTCGACCGGATTTTCGACTTCTTGGCGACTTCACTCACACGATACCCAACCTGTACAAATATCCTTAATCGACATACACGCTCCTTGTCTGAAGCGACGGATATGGATCGTTTTCGGATGGCGCGCTTTGGGAGATGATCGATACCTCTAGCGCTGTTGTTTTTGTTTCGAATTTACCAGAAAAAAAAAGTTTAGCTCGGTGCCGGTGCTCCGACCTCGAAAGATGGGAGCTGTTTTGATTACGACGAACGGGCGTTTTCTACGGGTGGTTTTTGGCATTACCCCCCATCATACTAATCACTTTTGCATCGGTGTCTCACGACGGGAGTTCATCATTTTGTTTTGGCTTTGCGACTCGGTCTCATTTTTTCGATACCATACATCGGGGGGGTTTGGTGTTCTCCTTTTTTCGTCATCGTCACAAGGAAGCGGCGACTTTCGAAACCAACATGATAAAAAGTCTAACGGTCACACACGGGTCCACGAGTTTTTTTTCTTCCAACCAAAGAGAAAAAGAAAGATCGACAAATCATATAGAACGAGTTGGATTTGGGGAAGGGCAGGGGTGTTTACAAAGCAACGCTGTTGGGTGTGGGTTAGGGCACTTTTGCAAACCTGGGTGTTCTCGTTCTCTTTTTGGGGCTACATACGTATATGGGCGCGAAATCTTTACGGGGCGACGGCGGGGACAGGCTGGCTGGCGCGTGTATGTTTGGCAAAGACGTCCTTTGTGCTGTTTTTGTTGATATACGCGACGGACTCGGGGGGCGGGGTTGGTTGCCTTGATCGCAAGCTGGACTGGAATTTCCGGAACATTGGGGATTGGGCGGAGTTGGTTCATTTTGCTGGTTTTCTTTTTTTTTTTTTTCTTCGTCTTATACTCTTCATGTCATCGGATCTGTTGTTTTTGTTAACTCTGCGTTCCGGCGAGGAGGGCCTACGCTGTACCAGAAGCGAACCAAGGGGATTTTATATCATCTTTTTTTTCTTCTTGTCCTTTTTTTCTTTTTTCTTTTTTTCTTTCCGAAACTCTTCTCTACGGGGATTTTTGCATCATATCATCTCAAGGGGAACTTTATCTGGTCGGCCGGGGCGTAGTGTATGTGTTGCGTCTATCGTCTCTTGAGAGAGAGATGATGAAAAAGATGGCACTTGTTAATTCCACGGAATCATAAGCGTTTATCTTAACTTGTCTGCATATACTTGCTTCGTGATGGGAACGTGGAGTGATTTGTTCAATGAATAAAGAATAGATGAATGAATGGTATGCGTGACGATGGTGTTTGTCTTGCCCTGTAGCGGAGCGGTCTTTACCCCTTTAGCGAATGACGCTGTCGATGGATAGTGTAGTGATATCTGGTCCACCGAGACCAGTGTGATGGATGGATCCTGCTGTATGTTTATGTCAACCTTCACTGGTTTGGAACGTATTTCCCTGCCTTGTAGAATCCGTTATCTAGATGAGGCTTGTATTGTTATATTGCACGTAGCCAGCCAGTTATACTTGTTGTACTGTGGGAGCCGTGACGTGCTGTGTTGTCATGACATGATGTAAATATATGGCTTGCCATGCTTTGCGTTTCTTGCCGGACTTCAAGCGGGATGGATGGATGGATGGATGGATGGATGGATGGGTACAGGACAACTGGGTACTGGGTTACAGTTATGTATATCCTAGGTAGTGTGTTTCCCCCAAGAAGATAGGTACACAATAACATGAAAATCCAATGACATTGTCTCAGTGAGTGACCGAGCCTCGGCTGGTTAGGAAGTGTATGAAGCGAAGTATGGAAGTTGTGCCGGTGTTCATGGCTGGGTTAATTGTATATACGTGCTAGACTTCATACCCGCGGTATCTATGCCGTGCTTTGCTTGCGGCTTAGAATTACAAGTTGGCGCCGGCAATGAAACTGCCCGCCTGCCTGCCTACCTAGGTTCTTGTGTGTGTATAAGGTTCGGTATCCGCGGTGTCTCCTTGATACCGGATCTGCTAACTGCCTGACTTTCCGTTCTACCTTTGACCAGATCAACTGTCATACGAGACCAAATAAACCAGGGAATAACCTATTTGACGTGAGTCGAATAAAGCCCTTAAGATTGCCTACCTTCCTACTCGAATCGTCGGAACAAACTTTTGAAACTGTGCTAAACTCACCCATCCCTCATCCACGTTTACTCAAGAAGAATCAGGAAGAAGACTACCTTTTGAGGTAAAAGATGACCTGAACGACAACAGGGCGAGCCAGCTGGCTGTAATTAATTACCACAGTCCAGAACGATAGGTGGTACCGAGTGGTGTTGCTGTACAAGTCAAGTCAAGTCAAGTCAAGTCAGACCTCTCTCTCTCTCTCTCTCGGAGGCAACGAAAAGGGGCTCGCCCACTCCTCCAAGAACCGCACCCGCTCAAGCACCACCACACACTGATAAATTCATTCCACACACACACACACACACACACACACACACACACACACATTCACATCAAATCACGTAAAATGCTACAACTGGGGGGAAATCATAACGGCTCGCTCTTCCTTCTACACGTCTCTCTAGGAGGCGCTAACTCGCTAACAGCCCCCTTCATTCTCCGCTGTCGCTCTCTCCCACGCATAAAAAGGAAAATAAAAAAACAAAAGCAAGACAATACATCTACCAACCACATCCGCTAACCGCCACTACCTGACCACGAGGACCACGATTGATCCACCCCTTTTCATGCTCCCGCGCCATTCCCGCCTTCATCTTGGACTTGACCTCCAATAATCTGCCAACATCCTCGGATTCTCATGATATGGGGACCAGAACAACAATACGTGTAGTCTCAACAACAGCTTCAAGGCATCGGGACCACAGGCCTCACTCTCATATAGCAAAAACCTAGGCCGGCCAAGAGGACCCTGCCGCAATATCAGCCAGCCAGAGCCCGTCCCATATCCAGCCTAGCAAAGGCGTGCATTCCCTACAGAAATTGCGCTCGCAGTTCCGGCAAACGTCGTGGCGTATGGAGTTGTGTTTGAAATTGCATTTGCAGCATTTCTACGTACTGCCAATCATTTCTGCAACCGCGGGGACGTCCGGGGAGCTGGCGACCTCGGGTGCTGCTTGAGATAAACCTTCACCCTTCTGCCTCTCACCTTCACCCTCCTCACCCTCAACTGTACTCTTCTGGCTCTATCCTTGAGTAAGCTTGCTCATGGCAATGAGACGCTTAACTCCAACCTGTGACACGCATAAAGTCAGTACACGCTACTATATGGGGAGGAATATACGGGACGACCTACCATCCACTGTCCGCACTCCTCCGTCTTGTCACGCTGCAGCTGGACCTGCAAGCGAGACGCAAGGTCATAGTCCTTGGCGGCCAATGCCCCGGCGATGTGGCTCAGCTGCTCAATGGTATCGGATTTGAGAAGCTCCTCGTTGTTCAGATGATCATAGAGAATGTTCAGCCTCTTCTGCGTGTCCTTAACCTTATCCGCAAACGACGCGGGTGCCTTAGCCGCCACACGCCGCATGTCCTGATCTAGCACATTGACTACCTCTTGGGCGTGTGGTGGGATGTGTGATCGGTCGCCGGCTGGGTGTCTCGCCCTCTGGGGTTGGGCAGCTTGGGGTGGAGCAACAGAGCGCGGCGGTGGTCCTGTAGCGGCCCTAGCAGCTTGGGGAGGTCCCGCGGATGGCGGAGGGCCTGACGGCGGTGGCGGGCCTACGGGTGGCCGGGTGCTCTGAGGAGGCGGTGCGTATTGATGAGGAGGCGGCGCCGATTGCTGAGGGGCGGAAGCATAGGGGTTCGATTGGGGAGGGGCAAGTGGGGAAGGAGCTGGCGGTTGCATGTATTGCTGCTGAGCTGCCGGCGATGGCGCATATCTGTTTGAAGGAGGCGCGCTAGTAGGAGGAAGGTTATACGGCGAGGCCGTCCGGGGGACGGTCTGGGGCATCATAGGAGACGGATAGCTAGGTTGCGCTGCCGGGGGTGCGTACTGGCTGGCGGCGTTTGACGCTACCGAGGACGGTCTAGCGAGATGCTGGCCAGCATGTGGTGGCCCAGCTTGCGGTGGTCCGGCCGGGGGGGATGCCATGTTACGAGGAGGCGCAAAGCCCTTGGGAGGTGGCGGAGGGGGTGTCGGCGCGCTCCGCTGGAAAGTTCCCGTGGGCGGAGGGGATGCCAAGTTGTTCTGGCCTGGAAAGGGGGCGGTGATTGGAGCGACGCTCGGAGTGTTTCTGCGGACCGGAGGCTTTGTTACCATTGGAACATCATTCCAGTCCCCGACCGGCGTCTTGCTGGCCTTTGGCGGAGGAGGAGCCAGGTTTCTTGGAGGAGGCTGCGAGAAATTCTGGTTGGGCGCATTGTAGCCACTGACAGCAGCAGAAGGTCCGTATCCCGGACCTTGGGGACCAGATGGCCCGTATCCGGTGGCCTGAGGGGCATATGGTGAAGCTCCTGCAGGCTGATATGGAGATCCAGAGGAGGGACCATATGGGTTGGGTGCCGGGGCCGAGACTTGGGACGGCGGGGCGTAGGGTCCCACTGGAGCCTGTGTCGGAGGTTGATATGTGCTTCGTGTTTGAGGCGCGTATCCTCCGGGCGCAGGCGCCGCAGAGGCCGGGGCCCGGGAAGATGTCCGAGGAGCTGGAGCCGGTTGCCTCGTGGTTACCTGAGGCGCGGCCTTCTGGGTGGCTAGCTTGACGCGGTTCCGGGCAACCTCGGCTGCGGGGTATTTTGTCGGGAGCAGGTCCAGATATTTCTGGGCGACGGCGAGCTGGCCGTGGGCGGCAACAATGTCGGCATATTCGGTGTACTTGTCGTACAGTGGAGCGAGCTTCCACCCATCTGTGAGGTTCTTCTCGGAATCTGCAAACTTGATGACGTGGCGGAAGATGGTGACCTTCTCGATGAACTGTTGCAGGGATCTGGCGTGGACAGAGAAGGTGGAATCGTCGCTTGACTTCTCGATCCCGGCTTGCTCTGCCTCCTGGAGCCCGGCAATCCAGATACCGACCACCTTTTCCAGCTTGGAACCCACGAGATAACAGAACGAAGCGTCCTTCCTGGATCCCGAATCGTAGATTCGGTCGCCGAGGGCCTCGCAGAGATCCGGGAACTCGGATGGATCCGCAAATGTGCACAGGGTGACCATGGTCTCCTTCCAATCCGAGAGATCCGCGTTGTACACGACATCCCAAAGATTCTTGCCTACCACCGAGCTGATGAGCCGCAGGTAGCTGGGGCCCCCATTCTTGTCCGCAAGATACGCCGTTTGAACCTTCTCTACCAGATCCTTGCCACCGCAGTTAGCGATGATAAAGGCGTCTGCCATTCTGCCCGCTTTGAGGCAGATGGATACTGCCTTCTCGAAGTTGCCCAGCATGATAGCCTTCGTGATGCTATCTTCGAGAGCGGTATTGCCCTCGCTGAGGAGGTGGAAGGGGTTGTCCGTCTTGGCGCCCTTAGTAGCCGCAAGATCGGACAAGAAGTCCTCACCGTCATCGACATCTGCCCACATGCTCACCACGCGCTTGTGCTTCTTGGGTGCAGAGTCCCCATTGGGCTTCAGAGACGGAGATGGCGTGGCGGCGGTCTCTTTAGACTCGGGGACCTCAGGCTCTTCGGCATCGTTCGAGTCGTCGTCTTTGGAAAAGCCTAAATGTTCAATGATCTTGGTGCGCCCATCTAAGTTGCTAAGCGTCTGCAAAACCTGCCATTCAGACTTCTCCTCTTCAGTCTGCGCATTCTCGATATGCGACTCGCAGATAGCTGCAATATCCCCGCTCTTGAACGCTTCCTCAAACTTCTCAGTGGCAGAGCCAATGTCAGAGTCCACAGAGAAGCCTGAGATTTGGATCTTTGATGATCGCGATTGGCCTGCGGGTGTGTCGTTCTTCTTGAAGATGACCAGCTTGCCTCCGTAGCCAAAGGACACGCCGACAGGGCGCTCGAGCCAGGTCGGGGCCCTGGGGAGAGAGAAGGACGCTCCTTGAAGCTCCGTGGGGGCTTTCGAGAAGAAGTCGTCGTCATCGAGGTTGTTCTGCGTTGATGGCGCAGCAGTTGGGTTTGTATTCTGCAAAGTCTGGATGGTGATCTTTCCATCGAAGGACGCGGTGGCCAAGAGGTTCGGGTTGTCGGGGTTGAAGCGCGTCGAGAAGGTCCAGTTGGTAACCTCAGGAAACTCGCCGTAGCGTTCGCCAGTGTGCGGGTTCCACACCAAGGTTCGGTTGTCCTTTCCGCACGAGACCAACAAGCCGGCGTCTTGCTGACACCATGACAGGGAGAGCACTCCCTGCTCGTGACCCTGGAGGGTCTTCTCGGGCGCCTGTGAGTTCCTCAAGTTCCACAACAGTATTGCCGGCGCATTGTCGTCCGAGGTGGCAGTCAGGAGGCTTGTCGAGTTGTTGGGGTCCCAAGCTATGGCGCTGACGGGCTTGCGGTTGTTGTTCAAGGTCAGGGAGGCCTTCTTCGTCTTGAGGTCCCACACGGTGACGAATCCTCCAGCTCCGCCGGTTGCCAGGATGTTTGAGACCTTGCGGTTCCAGGCGACGCAGTCAATGTCGTCAGAGCGAGCGGCGGCGGTGCCGAGGCGGAAGGGGGTTTCGGTGTCGTTGATGTCCCAGACATAGAGCTCGCCCTTGGCACCGGCCGTGGCAAGAATCTGGGGTCTGAGAGGGTTGAACTGCAGCGACTTGATGGGTCCCGTGTGCTTGGTAGTGCGCGACATGAGGGCGTCTGCCTCGCCGGCAATTAGCTTCGCGGCGTCCCACAGCTCCAGCGCTCCATTCTCCATGGCACCAGCAATAACTCCTCGAGGGTGGTCGGCATTGGGGAGGCCCCATGCTATGTCGTAGAACCTGTGGCCTGTCAGCTTGCGCGACGCGGGACGAAGACAAGACTGCCCATTACCTGGATTCAGTGCTGATGCTGGTTATGGGCTGCAATTCCAGGCCCTGATCCTGGCTGTCTAGGCTGAGGTCCCATAGCTCGAGCTTGGTCTCGTCCGAGAAGTCGGCATCGACAGCGCCTGAGCGGGTGCCAGTCACGAGGATCGGGTTCGGGCCAGTGGACCAGGCGAAGGCGGCCGTTCGGGGGATTTCTCGTAGTCGAACCATGGCGTGGTCGTTGACTATGGGCGCGGGCGAAGGTTTAGGAGTGGTATGCAGATGCGCAGGTGTGGATGTCGGAGTCGGAGTTGGAAGTTGGAGTTGGAGAAGGTGGTGGTTGCTGGATCAATCGGGACAGCTCAGCGAGAGACGGGAGGGAACGGCGCAAGGCACGCGCCAGGAGGGTTCTGATAAAAAAGGGGATGCAATTGGGTCTATGTTGGAATCAGAACACCAAGAGCCCTACGGCAGGCAGCAAGTGAGCCGTGGGTGCAGTCAATCTAAACGCTGGCATGGAGGTATGGTGTTCTTGTCATGGAAGACAGGTCGTCTGGAAGTCGCCCTGCCTCTTGCCAGATTGCAGCTCTCAGTGCCACTGACATCCAGTTCAAGCAAGGCCCAGTCAATGCTGCTCTCACAGGGGAAGCCCAGCCGCCACAGCAGCTTTGTGCCACTCGTGCCTTCTCCCGCAGAATTTGGCAGGGATCTAACCAGATGTGGGGGCTGGGGGTGGCACCTCCCACCCCTAACCCTCTGCCCCTTTTTCTGTCCTGGTTTTGCTTTTGCACATGCAAATTCCAGCATTCAACTGAGCAGAAGGAAGGTAATAAGGGCAACTTCAAACCAGAGATTCTATTAATTGGTATTGATTCACACCAGACTTTATCTGGGAACTGAGCGGCTCGTCTGTCAACGGGTAACGTCACTTGAAGGTAATCCTGCCTGGAACGCATGCATCCATCGATCGCGAGGAAGTGGGACTGTGTGGGAAGGCGGGGCCAGTATCCCACCTTTTCGATTTCCAGCTTTACGGTTTAGCTCAGAAGCGGACTACAGAAATCCCACGTGATTTGATTTCTTCTCACATTGAGAACAACATCTTAATTGCTTTCTGCCATGTACCAGTTAGTTTTACGGGAACGATATGTGTTCACAAGGGGAGGCTGTAGCTATCTCAAAAGATAATAAAGCCTGAAACCTGAGAAACTTTTGCAGGCTTGGACTCTCGTGCTCGGCCAATCATCTGTGCCCGACTTCAACTCAGTTAGCCAGCACGTCCCTCTATCAAACGGCCTTCTTGACCATCGTAAACCAAGACCTCCAAGTACCAACTTTCCGCCAAATTCCGCCAAAAAAATAAAGATAAAATGACAGACACTGCCCGCTGGAAGGCAACGGTGTACATAGGCGGCCTCGCCCCCGTGGTGACGTCGGCCAACCTCCACGACGCCTTCATCCCTTTCGGTGAGATCGCCGATGTGGCCCTGCCCAAGAACGAGAATCCCAACTCAACCGATCCGCACCGCGGGTTCGCCTACGTCGAGTATGAGGATGCCGAGGACGCAAAAGAGGCCATCGACAACATGGACCAGTCTGAGTTGTTTGGCCGCGTAATCAAGGTCTCCGCGGCCAAGGTGCCGAAGAACGCCAACCAGGGCCTCGGAAGCAAGACTGCCCTGTGGGAGCAGGTAGGTCATTTTTTTCTTCGAGCAGTCATGACATCTTCTGCTTGGACTGAGACATGAGGCTGACACTCTTTGCAGGAAGGATGGCTCGCAGAGAATGCCGTGAGCGAGGAGGACCGCTTCACAGCAGAAGAGGCGCAGAACAGGCCCGAGGACCCGATGCAGGGCCTCGAAGGTCTCGACGTCGCAGGGCCCAAGCCAGAGTAATCAAGAATTACGTACAGCTTTGGAAAGTTCACTGATGGAAAAACAATACGATGTCCCCTGCACCATTTTCCAGTCACCGACTTCCGGGATCGTTTTCTTCTCGGCCATCCGACATTCAGCCAATGCCCTTGGGGGTAAGAGCACCCAATCGCAAGACACAACAGCCATAAACTGATTCTCTGAGAAGGGATATGCCGATATCCCAAATGGCATTTCAGGACAAAAGGTGGGGGTGGGAGGAACACTCTACGATTTGATACCCAAGGAAAGCTCCGTGTAGCTACGGCGTTGATAGAGGCAAACACAACTCTGCCAGGTCAGGCAAGCCCGTTTTCCGGTTTGTTTACAGATAGAGAGGTCTCTGGGGATATCTTGATAACCATGCAAGACCTCGATTTCAATGCAAGCCAACCTGATCTAATCATCATGTACAAGGGTCTCCACCGTCCGGCCCGAACCGATACCCATCTTCCCCAGCTGAGGGAGCTGCTTAGTGGTGCTCCTCGTGCTCCTTGGCGGCGGCGGCCTCGGCAGCGCGGTTTTGGCGCTTAAGACGGATGGTCTTGTCGGTCATGAAGTGACGGAGGGAAGAGTAGCCGGCGGCGGAAACGGCGAAACCGACGACGACAACTGTGTTTATAGGTAAGATACCGACCGGATAAGAAGCTGCGAGGACTAAAGAGGCGCAAGTTGCATGGTGAGAGTCTTACACAAAGGCCACAGCTCGGCGGGGATCGACTTAAGGCGCCTCAGGCGTTGCGAGATGGTGTGAGCTATTTGTGAGGACGATTGTCAGTGTTGGAGGTCCGGGTTTGCCCGCTGTCTACCAGCACCACATCACCACCAGCCCAGCTGAGCAGCTCCAGTTTATCGGTACGACCAGTCGTCGCGCAGGTGGTTTCCGGCAGACGATGTAATGTCGCGGGCTCAGAAGTTTTTTCTCACGTACCAGCTTGCTCCTCCTTCTAAGCATGGTTATGGTTAGCCCTGACCCAACCAAGAGAAACAATTGCACGCAGCAGCACAACAGGAAACAATGACGACAAGCAGGGAGGGAATGTAGCTCACAGGCACCGGGCCCATCAGGCGCGTCGTCGGGCGGAACATGCGAAGAGCTCGTGTGGCGTTCATGTTTGCGGAATTGAGTGGAGAGGTGGTTTGAGGGGTTGTTCGCTGCCGGGGCGATTGGGACGGGCAAAAGCAGAGAGCTTCCTGAGTCGCAAGGTGAGGTTCTTGAATTGACGACGGGTCGAAATACACTCCGGATTGGATGGATTGAGTGGACTGGCTTCTGGGCTGGCGGGAGCTCGGTTCGGCTGGCTGGCTGTCAGTGGGCTGCACAGCTCGCACAGGCCTGAGCTCGTGTGTGCTCGGGTGAGTCCACCGTCCACGTCCAACTGCGGATTAGCGCCAATCGAGGCCGGGCAATCAGGACGAAAGGACCATTCCATCCAGGAATCCATCAGCCCACCAGCATGCGGGCAGCCACCACCACTGAAGCTCCTGCCTCAGGCCCAAACGAAAAGGGTCCAAGCTACGGGTGCTGCTGTGGTGGTAAAGGCATGGGAACAGCACTGCAGCGATCCACTCAGCACTCATCATCGACCGACGAACTCCGAGCCCAGAGCAGAGCTGCCTCCCACTTCCAGTCTCCAATCTCACAGCTCCCCTTTGAAACCACCACCTCGCCCTCCACCACCACACGCCACTCCCAGGCCAATTGAGCTGCCACCGACCGGTTCGCCCCAATACCAACCGCCCAACATGTCCGAAGACGAGCGCACCACCAAGCCCTTCAAGTTCGTCACAGGTACGCAGTCAAACCCACCGGCCGTCGTCGCTGAAATTCCCTCGAGCGCCGGGAAAAAAACAACACACATTGACGATGATGTGACATGGCCTGATGTCGCGAGAACACCCCGTTTGCTAACATTTGACCTCTGCAACAGCTGGTATGTCAATTCTCGCACCCGTCGTTTGCCTGGTATCGGTCGCCACGAATCAATCTCAAAAGAAACCTTCTCTCGCCTCTGTCGGGGAGAAACGTGACGATCCAACGTGGGCCCATCTGTCGCACTGAGATGAAGGAGAGACACGCACATGGAGAGAAGCTACGGACGTTTTTTCAAACAGGAGGAGAGAAGCCGCGTACGGGATGATGCATGCACAAGTGCATAGCAAGCAGAAACCGGAACACAGCTGTCGCGAACCAAACATAAGATGAAGCGCCCAATCTAACTGTCGAAACCCTCTAGGTGTCGACGCGCGTTTCCCCAACGTCAACCAGACCAAGCACTGCTGGCAGAACTATGTCGATTACCACAAGTGCATCAACGCCAAGGGCGAGGACTTTGCCCCTTGCCGCCAGGTCAGCCACCACGTCTCCACGGCTCTCGAGAGGAGAGAAGACGAGAAGACAATGCTAAAATGTGTACACAACAGTTCTGGCTCGCCTACCGGTCCCTCTGCCCCAGCGGATGGTACCAACGCTGGGACGAGCAGCGAGGTAAATCACCACCACCACCACCACAGCCTCGCTATCCATGAAAACGTATTGTACAGCGATCACATGCTGACTGAACTCTTTTCCTACCCACACAGAGGCCGGAAACTTCCCCGCCCGTCTGGAGTAAGGGAAGTCTTGCTGGTGGTTATTGCTAAGAACGGGGCAAAGGGGTGGGAGTCGTCGACGCCTGGATCCGCTCACGCACTTTATTGTTGTACTAGAACTCTGGTAGTATGGGGAACTGCACATAGAGAGGAAGAAGAAACCCGGGTGTTGATTGAGCATTCTTGACGTATCATATGCAGTGACATTACGCGCGCAGGAGAAACAAGTTTATATAACCGAAGGAGAACGAGAGAGAAAGAAGTCTTGGGTATAAAGACCCGAACTGAATGCAAATGGTATCATATTGTTTGCTGTTCCCTGATAGTAGACACCCTACCAAAACGCCAAAAAAGCAAAACCCCCCCTCCGCCGCTGTTAGATGTTATTCGCTCCAGTATCATTCATGGTCGCTCGTTACTCGCTCCATTTTCGTCACACGACAGTCGATGACAGACCTACTGCCCTTGAGCATCCCCTTTCTTGGCCTCCTCCTCCACTTCCTCCTCGTCAGAGCTCATAAACTCATCGTCCTCATCGAACCCAAAGAAAGTCCTCGCCTTCTCCTTCTCCTTCCCCTTCCCATTCCCTGCCGCAGCCGTCTCAGGTTCAGGTGTAGTATCCATCGACTCACCGCCCTCCTCCTCCTCAATCTCCTCCAATCCCAACCTGGCACTCCCCTCCGATGAGGACGCCGACGACGACAGACCCAGTAGGTTATCCTTTAACCCTCCAGCCTTGATCGCCGCCGCGACCGCCTCTCGCGTCCTCTCGCCCGTCTCCTCCTTGGCCTCAACCCACTTCCCGTCCAGCGTGCCGCGCGTGCCGTACTTGATCTCCTCCTGCTTGCGCTCGGCAGCCGCAACGATCTCGCTCCACCGGGCGCGCCGCTTCTCCTTCTCCCGCCGGTCCATCTCCGGCTTGATGGCCAGGTACTCGGCCAGCGCCTTGGCCTCAGTCACAGTGCGCAGCCGCCGACCGTCCAGGTTGCGCGAGGACCCATTTTCCTCGCCGCCGCTGCCCTTCTTGCGCTTGGATGACATGCGTCCGCCTGCCGCGCGGAGCTGCGAGCCGAAGCCGCCCTTGCCGCCGCAGAGGGGGAGGGAGAGCCGGAGGGAGAGGAAGTCATTGTCGAGCGGGGAGGGGAGGAGGGAGGAGAGCGGTGCGGGGGAGGAGTAGGAGAGTTGTTTGTTTGCGTGGGTTGTGAGGAGGAGGCGGGTGGTTGTGGCGGGGAGAAGCGAGGAGAGGTGGGATTGCAGGGCGCTGATGGTGGTTGTGGGCGGGAGGGCGAGGGAGAGGGTTGGTGGGAGGCCGGTGCCGGCGAAGGTGGTTATGAGGACGTTGATCATTGTTGGCGACATTTTCGCGGTTTGTGTTTTGGATGGTTGGAGGAGGAATTGGTGAAGGTTCGAAGCCGTCGAGCTGCCGTCGATATGTGTGGTGGTGTGTTAGGTGGGTGGCGGACCTGGTCCCTCGCTTGTTCGGGTTGTTATTGCGATATGGGCACCAGTCTTGTCGACAAGTGTTTGACAGAGAGTTGATATATCTCCGATTCTAGTTCGAGATGCAAGGAAATATTAGGTTCGGAAATCCGAATCGGTTTTTCGGGTGGGCAGCGTTTCGTCTTGTTTGAGTTGCTAAGGCGGGGGATGATGGTTTGACACGGGTCGCCTGTACGCCGTAAGGTTTGCAACTGCGCCAAGGTTCGCGGTTCGTCGCTGTCAGACTGCTTGGAAGGCTGGGTCGGCTTATCGAGCGAGGACCCCACACCAGCCACAGCTCTTTTTGCGTTTACGCCACAGCGGCGGTAGCAGGCCCCGCTAAAGTTTTGGCATAGGGCAGGTGCCACCCACACAATCAATCGCTAGATCAGGAATTTCGAGCTCAGGACCTCTCGAACCCGCCGACACCCTCCAGATCAGATCAACCATCGTCAATCGAGCCGAAACGGTCAAATCGCCAAGATGCTTATTCCCAAGTCTGATCGCAAGGCGATCCACGAGGTATGCCAAACCACCGCCGTTTTGCTGGCGTCGGTCGGGCTCAACTTTTTGAACGGGGAAAAAAAGTTGGAGCTCGATCGGTGCGGACGCAATGATGCTGGTGAACATTTAGCTGACTCTCCATTTAGTACCTCTTCCGTGAGGGTGTCATGGTTGCTGAGAAGAAGTACGTCCACCGAATTGCGAAACCTACCCGTCCGAGGGCCTTCTGCCCCCGCCCTGCCCGATCTCTCCCATACCGAACACAAACAACATCGACGACCACGGCAGGAGCAGCAGCACGAGCTCGTCTCGTCTTTTCGCCGCCACAGATGCTAACATCTGCTTTTCTAGCTACGAGTCCATCCACGAGACCGGCATTCGCAACCTCTTCGTCATCAAGGCCCTCCAGTCCCTGACCTCGCGCGGCTACGTCAAGACCCAGTTCTCGTGGCAATGGTACTACTACACCCTCACCCCTGAGGGTCTCGACTACCTCCGCGAGTGGCTCCACCTCCCCGCTGAGATCGTCCCTGCCACCCACATCAAGCAGCAGCGGTCGCACGCCCCTCCCCGTGGCATGATGGGCGAGGAGACCCGCGAGCGCAGATTCGGCGGCGAGGGCCGTGGCGGACGCGGTGGCGGCCGTGGCGGCGGTGACCGCGAGGGCGGATACAGACGCCGTGATGCCGGCGAGGGCAAGGAGGGCGGTGCCCCCGGTGACTTTGCTCCTTCTTTGTAGGTTACCCCTCTTTTCTTCGGCCAACCAGCCAGAAAGACATGCTAACAGAACGACAGCCGCGGTGGATTCGGTCGTGGCGCTGGCCGCGGTGGCCGTGGCGAGGCTCCCCCTTCGTAAATGCGGAAGGCAGAGTACCTCTCTTCTTTGGTTGCCTGAACCGGCATGATGGCATGGCACGACATGTACTCTAAGTCTAGAGTGACGGGTCGACCAGCAAATCACCTACTCGCCAGGGCCCTTTGGTCATTTGCGTCAGGAGTTTGGTGGTTAGGGATCATTCGGAAAACTTCTACATTCAGGGCTCACCATTTGCGGTAAAATACGATTTTTACTACTTCCAGCTTTTTCTCGTGATACTCGATGAAGGCTTTTGCCGCGCTCCCGAGGTCTTCTGGGCTTCGGGATGTCCGGTACGGCTGCGGCGATCAACCTTGAACTTTCAGACAGGGAGGAATCTAGAGCCAGAGTTGTCTTCATGTCCAGACATGGAATCGATGCGGTTGAGTGCTCTCCTGACGAAGGACGATGTGAGAGGAGTAGCAATGGAAAATAAACATGACTTTGACATGTTGAGAAGATGCTCTCCCCGTGCACACTGCAGAGAGATAATGTGTCCCATGTTGTACAAGTTGTGGTCCATCAATTGGAGTTTATGCATGAGCATCCCACCGCTACCTTCATTCCCCTTTTCATTGCCCGTTCCCCTGCGCAACAACACCCAGAACGCTAGACGCTTCATCCACCCCGCCTCTTTTGCCAATGACGAGAGCGTTGTCGCTCAGATACAGAAAGCGAAGCAGCCACCAAACCACAAGCATGCCCTCGTACACCTGCTCCCGCAAACTTGTTCGTCCCCTCGCAAACACAATGGCGCTCGGCATGTCAAAAGCAATGCCGGCATGCGTTCCCAATGTTGAAGATGGACTTGGGTCACCCGGCTTCTTGCTGTATCACGAATTCCAGGGTAGATCGCCTGCACTTGGAGGGCAAGGCCATCTTTGGCTGTTTTCCCCTGGAAGCAAGACGGACAGACTGGTGGGCTCTCTGAAGGGGATGTGGACATCGAGGCAGGTTTGTTTCCGTTTCCATTTCCGGTTTACATCAGCACTATGTGTCTCGACATCACACGGGTAGTCAACCAAGATTCCACGCCCCTGATGCAGATACAACAACCCTAAGGAGTTGGCGGTTGTCAATGCGCCTCAGTCAGAGTTGGAGTTCACATATTCCATGGGACCAGTCCTCTACACCTAAATTGCTGCACTCAGTTGTTCATTTTCCCATCAGTGCAACTATTACCCTCCCGGGAAACAGCCCTGTGGGATTCTTCTCTAGATCACGTTCGGTAGCATGAATCCCGGCATTGCATCTTGGCATTGACGGGATGTGACCTCCGCAGCAGACAACATGCTCATTTCTGCTCGAGCCGCTGACATATAGCAGCACATCCTCCCCGTTCGACCTTGAAGAGCCATGCAGACTAGAGCACAGTCCGGTGCCTCTCGTTAGTCCGAGGCCATAAAGTCAGCTTGGAATGACGTCTTGAAAGTTGCTCAAAAGGGAGCAGGGAGGTAGACAAAGCGAGGTCCTTACCTGCAAGCGAATCCTTTCACATCCCAGCCGTGCTGACATGCTTGCCGGTTATACACATCAACAGCGCATCGTCCAATTCCCCCCTAGATGCGAGTCAGCGTCACTTTGGAGGCAGAGGAGACCAGGAGCTTTTGTCAATAAACCTCCTTTCCTGTGACGTTCGTATCCATTAGGCTTTCATGAATTGAAGTCAACATATAATCGTTTCCCTTCGTCCAAACTCGAACCATCTCATCTTCCCCAACTCCGTTCTCTCCTATCCTCTCCAGGTCTAATCCGTAACCACAACACCCAACCGCCAAGATGCTCTCCACCATCACCCTCTTCACAGCGCTCACCCTAATCACATCCCTCCTCACCACCACAGCCACAGCCACAACCATTCCCACCTCCACCCAAAGTCCGTCCTTCCCCTTCCCACCTTTCTCCTCCCACACTAACACCCCTTAAGCAACAAACCCCCAGCCACCACCACTATCCTACGCCATCCTCCTCTTCCGCGCCTTCGACCTCCTAGACGTAAACGGCCCCCTCTCGCCCCTCCAACTCCTAGCCCACTCCTACCCACTCACCCTCTCCCTCCTCGCCCGGACCCTCGACCCAGTAACCACCCGCCCGGCCTCACCATCCATGAACCCACACAACGCCTCCTTCTGGCCATCCCTAACACCAACACACACCTTCGCTACTGCCCCGGAAAACCTGGACGTGCTGATCGTGCCTGGCGGCCTTGGCTCACGGTCGCCGGACCTGGAGCCCGAGATTGCGTATCTACGGGCTGCGTTTCCGAAGGTTAGGTATTTGATCACAATTTGTACGGGAGCTGGGGTGGCGGCGCGGGCTGGTGTTTTGGATGGACGGAGGGCGACGACGAATAAGCGGGCTTGGGGGGAGATTACGGCTATGGGGCCTGGGGTGCGGTGGTATGTTCTGTTTCATTCTATTTCTTCTTTCTCTGGGCTGATTTGGATTGGCGTATATGCTGTGGCTTGTGTCGTTCGTCTGTCTTTTCTTGCCCTTCTTGCTGTTGTTCGGAAACCCACTGCCCTTTTTCGCCCCCAATTTCCATAATCCCATCACTTCCAAATAAGCCATCTCAGATCGTGTAGCAAATTGAAAAGAACCATCGAGCTAACACTATCTCTCACCAATCAACAGGGTAGCTCCCGCCCGCTGGGTAGTCGACGGACATATCTGGAGCTCGTCAGGGGTAAGTGTCCCCCTCCTCCTATTTCACATATCCCGACCGACATTGGAAAATTCGAGGCTGCCCATTGAGCCACAGACACTAATCAACCGACCCCACAGGTAACGGCTGGACTGGACCTGATCTACGCATTCATCAAAGAGATGTACCCCGACGGCCACGAGCTCGCAGCAACCATAGCCGGCGGTTCCGAATACGAGCCTCACAACTCGACCTACGACCCCTTCTCCAGCCTGTTCAACGTCCCGACACAGAACCAGTTATAGAGAATTAAAGCAGCTCTTGATAGTACTTCTCCCCTCCCTTAGCGTATTCACTTAACAAACGCGCGAGGCCGCCTTGCTTAAAAAATAATCAAATATATGTGCTCAGTCGAGTATGTGTACGTAAACCACTAGTGCTATCAACAGACTCCACAGACCATCCTTCCTCCTAGACTTAGACTTTTATGAGCACGGCTCTAGGTTGTATCTAGGCGAATAATATGTGCAGACGAACAAAGCAATTTCCCAGTTTTCTCCTCCACCTTAAGTAACCTGAACAATAAACGAGGGAATTCTTAAAGAGTGACTTTTCCCCACACCAACACACGCAATAGGAATGCGTGCCTTGAGATCTCTGAGACTTGCGGCCGCGAGAATCAAATAACAAGACCTAGAAGCAGCAGGACCGTGACAGAATCGGACAAATGCCCTCTGTCACTTGGCACCTGCGGCTAGGGTCCTCAACCTCTTTCAAACGCCTTGAAAGACGGACAAAGAACGAGTCAGCGCAAAGCTATACCTATAAGGCAGTGGCTCTCGCTGATCTGCCATTTTTGCTTTCTGGCAAAGTGGCATCTGCGAGACTTAACAATCATCTCCACAGATAAAACGTATTTCAGTATTCAGCCCCTCCACATTTGAGTATGTGGCTGTTGGCTGATAGGGGGCCGTTTGAAATGCCCGTCGCATCATGGCCTCTCTTTTCGCCCCTACTTTGAAAATGTCGGAACGGCATAGAGCTGTGGCTTTGAAAAGAGCTTCCCAGATGCTTGGTTATTCAAGCGCGGTCCTTGTCCAACGTAGGGAAAGATTCTCTGCGATCGGTCGCATCTCCTGTGCCGGAGGAGCTGGTGTTGCCGGACCCAATCTTAAAATAGTTGAATATGGATTCCCACGAGTCAACATTTATATGCTCGTAACCCCGACCCTCGGCCCGCTGCTCGGCATACCATTCGGGCGTAGGAGTAAACTCGTAAGTCATGTGCGTCTGCAGGCTACCGTCCCTAGCGCGCGCACGTGCGAGACGGGCATCCTCAAACAGCTTGTTGGCGCACTTGGACCGCTGGCCAGGCTGTAGCTTTCTCGAGCCCCTTGGCGGGTGGAATATGATGCGTGTGTCTTCATCCTCCGAGTCCGAGTACTGACTGTCTACCTCCATGGCGTCATCCCCACGTTGGTTGAAGAACAGGGAGTTTGAGTGACTAGAGGCAGGTGATGCTGCGTTCTTGGCGGAGCCCGAGCCCGCCTGCGATGGTTCGCAAATGACTTGTCGGTACCCTCTTTCAAGCATGTGCCTTTCCAGCGCCGGAAGGTGTTCTCTGGGCTCGGTAAGTAGCTGCTCGAGGAATTTCAACGTCACGTCAAAAGGGTATGGGGATGCGCATGAAGGTGGATAGACGAATCCTCCAAGCCACACCCGGTCAACCCACGTTCCCGGGTTCTTCGCTGCGCCGTTCTCCCGAAGATACTGGATGACCTGCCGCTGCATGTAGATAAGGTCTTTCTCGGCCGGTATCTGGGAGCCTGGGAACCGAGTTCTTGCATTACAGTCCCATATGATAACCTCACACCTGGTATATGGTCTTTTATGTGGGTTGACCGGCCGATAGATGGCAATCCACGGATGTGGTCTTGTTTTTGGGTCTGTGGGACGCGTATCTGGGTCTGGATCCCATTCACCTGCAATTGTGTAAAAGAACCCAATGTATGTGTTAAATCCACGGGGATGTCTGCAGTAGGTCGGGTTTGTGAACGACCACGTGAAGGAAAACCAGTCGCTGATCCTCTTATAGAACATCTTAAAGTCGTGGAAGTGATCCGCCATCTCGATGCTTTCCCACGAGACGGGAAACTGGTATAGCGTCATATAGGTATGGTTTCGGCCGGGCCCATTGATAATGCTTTTCAGGAAATTCGTGATGACTTGGCTGTCGTCAGAATTGGCGATGTCACTCTTGAAAGACCATGGCGCCGTCATGTTCTCTCCACTTCCATCAGCCCCCAAACCATTGCCGATAGCCTGGGTGCTCGATCCGTTGCCGTTGCCGTTGGGTTCAGCCGGTGGCTGGACCGCATCAAGCTCTTGCTGGACCCGCTCGAGTACAGCGTCAGGGTCATTGAGCGTGGCTTTGGTGTACTTTGGAATGGGAACAAGCCTCTCGCCTCGCCTGGATCCCTGGAACCTGATTCTTGGGCTCGAGCCAATAACGTGGAACTTTCGAAATTGGTCGAAGCGCAGCGTGGACCACCAGCCAAACCAGTTAACCAAGCTCTGCTCATCGTTCGGGTCGATGGCTGGGTCCGCATACACGAGCGAGTTGTTGTCTTCTTCTGTTCCGTGTGCGCCCGACTTTGTTATCCGAAGATTATGCAACTCTGTAGCCAAGGTGGCTGTGCTGTATCGTTGGTTGCAGTCGGCAAGGCTCAGTCCACAGAGATTCGCACTTATCTGAATCTCTATTGGCGTCTTTCCGGCAGTTCTCCATAGGACATCTCGCGCCTCTGATTTCTCGATTGCCAAATCAAGCAGGTATGCGTGTATGTTGCACGCGGTTACCAGCCTATAGTTGAATTTCTTGGCCCATTTCGAAAGAAACCAGTCGAAGAACTCGTAGGCTCGTTGAGGCTCGGACACGAGAAAGCTTGGCGTGACAAAGATTGCGGTACGATACGGGAAGATCCGAGTGAAATGCATGTTCCCGGGCGCCATTGCCGCTGTGGTCGACAACGACGGATAGAGCGGAAGACTTTGGATTGGCTCGGAGAAGCACCAGTACTCGTCAAGGTTATGAATCAGATAGTGATGAAGGTTTGGAAACCGACGCACGCTCCACGCAAGTCCCTCATGAACAATGACAGCACCCGGCTGCACTTCCGCACTAGCCCGAAATGCAGCCCAGCTTCCAGGGTGGTAGCAGACATAGATCTGGCAATCTGGATTGCAGGCACGCAGCCAGTGGTATAGTGCAAGCATGGTTGTTGCTCTGTTTTCTGGAAAGGCAAGAAAGAAGCTGTGAGTTGGCGGTTGTTTTTGATGCTGAATCGGAAGAAGTTGGGCATAACTGAAGCCGAAGAGCCGCGTTACTACACTTTCTCTGGCAGAGGTTGAGACTATGCCGTCTGCTTCCGACTGGCCAGGCAGAAGCGGCGAGGGAATATTCAGGGGCCGGAGCATGCTCGAACAATCCGCAGTGGACTTGAATATCATATAATGAAGTGACACTGCCGAAGGGCTCGGGGGATCGTGATGACTAGGCTCGAGTTTCCACTCTTCGCATTTTGGCGGGTAGATGAGAACATTATACTCCACGTTGGGACAGTAGAGTCCAAGCAAGCCCAGAGTCAAGTACTCGGCAACCGCCTCAAGGACGGGCTCACCATCTTTGGAAGTGATCGGTCCCCAACAGAAGCGGGACTCCATTAAGACAGGGCTCTTCATGACCATTGTCGTGGAGAAGCAGCTGTGGTGGAATTCAAGAGTCTCCTGCGCTAGGAAAGTTGAAAGCCACTGCTGCGGCAAATCCCGCGGCAGGCCGTTGAAAGTCGCCTCTATCGGAGCAGATTCTCCCAAGACCAGTTTTTTATCCGAGCTTTGTGTGAGTACCTTGGAGCGGTACTCAGCGAGAGATAACCTGGCCTTGGTTGTCCCGAGGTTTTCAAGATCTGCAGGAGGCGGGCTGCGCAGACGTGGTCGCGCTGTCGGTTGGTTTGGAGGTGGAGGAGAGGGTTCATTGCTAGGCGAATCGATATCCATCGGCTCCGGTTCTTGAGCGGAGGGCGCGTCGTCGTTGTCTAAAAAGCGAACACTCTTTCTCTTCTTTTTCTCCAGTCCCATTTCCGTCACCACAGCAACAGGCTTTGGTTCTACCGGGGGTGGCTCTTGATTAGAAGAAATCAATGGAGCTGCAACCTCTGTTGATATTTTCCTGTCGCCTGGTGGTCCCTTTGTGATCTCAAATGTTGCAATGTTTGTGATATCAGGGGGGCGATCTTCTTTGTCTCGCGCTCCCTTTTCAGCCAATCTCATGTACCTAGCCCTGGAGAACATTTTCGGCTCCTTGGTAGTGTCTGACATCACATCGGAGAGTCCTGCCCGGCTTTTCCTTCTCCGTCCACCAGAAAAGATGTTCCCTGTGGGCTGCTTTGTGAGGGCGGTTTTCTTTGCCTTGAGCCCATTGGAGGATGCTGGTTTTGTGACTCGACCAGTTGCGGTAGATTTGGGCAGTCCAGCAGTGGCAAGAGTAGAAGTAGTAGTAGTAGTAGCCAATGATCTAACCGGTCTCCTAGCCGTGCCCTGATAACCCGTGGCGGAAGTCCGCTCAGTTTGTTTGCGAGAAGCTGCAGGCACCGTAGGCGACAAGGGCTTTTTCGTCTGCGCAACCGCGTCTTTTGTTGCAGCTGCTCCGGCAGTCTTTGTGATACTTGCTCGTCTTGTCTCGCTGCGATTCTTAGGAACAGTGGCCGCCGGCGTGGTATTGCCAGACGTTGTACCGACAGAGCCTGGGACACCCTTGAACATCTTTTGCTGCGGTGTAGGCTGAGGAAGTAGAGCAGGCGGAGAACGCAGCGTCGGCAGCGGACGCTCGGTGGGCGGTGGGGGGATGGATGGATGTTCAGACTGCAGATTTGTCCTTTCTGTCGGTTCTGGGCCTGAGCCTCCGGGCGCATAGATATCTGGGTCCTCGATCGCCTCTTCCTCGCTTGAGTCATCCTCGATACTGGCCACAAAGTCGGCTTCGTCGAGAGGCGGAGTCTGGGGTAGACCTAACCTTTTCCGCTTCGCATTTCGACGGCGATGGCGCTCTCGTTTTGCTTCGTCGGCTTGTTTCCGGGCAGCATGATAGGTTTCCACGTCAAAAGGCTGCCGCTCGCCTCTTTCAATTTCTTGTTTCTTCTCTTCCCAAATCGCCTTCAGTTCATCGCCTAGATTGCTCTCGGGTTCCCATGATGCGTCATGCAGAGGAAAGCCTGACCACTCCACAAGATAGTACATCTCCCCCGATTCATGTTCCTGCTCTGCAAGAATGTTCTCTACACAGAACTCTTCGTCAGAGTCGTGAGCATCGGGCGCGGTTGATGTGAGGGAGATATTATCGTCGCTTTCATCTGAATCGGGTGACACCCGCTCTGTCCCGTGTTTCCGGCCCGCCTGCTTGGACATCCTGACAGATTTCGATGATGGCGAGCCGATACTGGGAGGTATCCGTCCCGGCCCGTGCAAGCAGGCTGAACTAGTAACGAGGGGGGTTGGTGGTGTTGAATGTGTTGGCACTGTTGGTGAGCAGCGGTGGCAAGAACCATGTTGATTGATGCTCTCTCTACGGGTCAGATGCAACTCGTCACATCAAGTGCTGAGGAGAGGGGGGGGGGATCCTGTCGCGTGTATCGACCAAAATGCCGAAGCCCAACATAGGGGCAAAAGAATGACACGATGGCGCAGCTAATACATGATTAGCAATAGGTAAAGGTGCTCGATGTTTGATTTTATTATGGTACAGGAATAGCCCAAGAGCGACATCAAGACGAGAATAAAAGCGCAAATCATGAATGAAGGGTTTAATTGCGTGAATAAACCACGGTTCCGACTGAGAAACGATTCAATAGCGACCTCCTGACGTTCGTGATGCTTCAACCGCAAGATGAATACCCGGTATGGAAAAGAAATGGCAGCTTCTCACCTTTGAATAAAAAGGGGCAATCAAAGTGCGAGCAGCGGTCAAGACGAGTGGGTTTTCGCTTCAATAAAGGCACTCGCGGGCGCGTTTTCGTTCAACCTCAGTCGAAACGGATTCCGGTCCGAGGGCTGCAGACAAGGGAACGCGTCTCCGGTTGGCAGAAAAGCAGAGGACGTGGAGTTAAGAAATCGGGGCACGCAGAATCCGCGAAAAACCAAGGTTGGACTAGGGAACCTAATTAATGTCCCACGTAACGCACCTTACCCACCTTAGGCAGGATCGCAGGGCAATGCAACTCTAGGCTAAGGAAGTTAGCTGCCATTGGCTAACGTCGCACGTGACGAGGCATCGAGTTTGGCAAGCCGGAGGGGCGGTCGAGACCCGGCTTTGGACTTCCCCGAAAGCTGAGTGGCTCATCTGTGGATTTTGGTGATGAAGTGAGCGAGGTGAGCAAAACATGCACAGCGAGCAGCCCCGCGATTGCATGAACACGCACTGGGAGGCTAGGTGAGCAAAAGGTGAATTCGAAAAGAGGGTTTGGGAGATTTCTATAATACAAACACATAATATTTTTGCCCTTTCTCGCCGGGTCCCACGTGCAGAGCAATCAGCCTATCGCTTCTTCGTGCCTGTAATTCAGGTACCTGCCGACCTGGAACCTTGGCCACCCGACCGACCTCCAGTCCATCCGCGCACTCGGTTTCATTAGGTCTGCCTGGCACCTAATCGGTTCCGCACAGGGCATCTCGCAATATTACAGGGCGACCCAAACACTGCCACCCGCTCACGATTCGCTGGCATCCAATTCCACCCGCTAAGGCACTGGCGCTGCGTAAACCACGGACTGGACCCGCTCCTGAGAGCCGCACCGCTCCTCCTTGTCTCTCGTCGACCGCAGCGTTCGCTTTGTGCATATCAACACGCACCTTATCGCCATACACCCAGACATCTCCAACTAATTTCGCTTTACTTCCCAACCGCAACCATGGCTAACGACGAATACGATGTAAGCTCGGCCCTCTCGTCGCCGCCGTGCCCGTTGCTGTGTCCCGCAGCACATCTCTTCCCCGAGCTGCCCTTCCTCTCTCCCTTCCTCCCTTCCGAGCTGCCCCCCGGGGCGTCGTGGGCATGCGCTGACCACCAGCTTCAATAGTTCCTTTTCAAAGGTGCCTCCAGATCCCAAGCTCCGAAATCGACAGCTGCGAAACCGTCTTGTCGTCATGCTAACCCCTTGTCCCGCCAGTGGTGCTGATCGGAGACTCCGGTGTTGGAAAGTCCAACCTGCTCAGCCGATTCACCCGCAACGAGTTCAACCTCGACTCCAAGTCCACAATCGGCGTCGAGTTCGCCACTAGATCGATCCAGGTCGACTCCAAGACAATCAAGGCACAGATTTGGGACACTGCGGGTCAGGAACGGTATCGCGCCATTACCTCTGCCTACTACCGTGGCGCTGTCGGCGCTCTCCTTGTCTACGACATCACCAAGAGCCAGACCTACGAGAACGTCACACGATGGCTGAAGGAGCTGCGGGACCACGCCGATGTCAACATTGTTATCATGCTCGTGGGCAACAAGAGCGATCTGCGACACTTGAGAGGGGTCACGACCGACGACGCCAAGAAGTTTGCCAGTACGTCCAGTCCGGAGAGATAACGACGGGGGCGCAGAACAGGCTGCAACAAACTAGCCACCGTGGCAACCCCGCTGACGAATCCATCACAGGTGAAAACGGCCTTTCCTTCATCGAAACCTCAGCTCTCGATGCCACCAACGTCGAGCTTGCTTTCCAGAACATCCTGACCGGTATGCTCCGCCCCCCTCCCCCACGTCCCAACTAGCATGGCCAAGACTAATTCTAACGATTTCTCTCTTCTTTCTCCACAGAAATCTTCCGGATCGTGTCGAGCAAAACCCTCGACGGAGGACCGGGTATGGAGGGGCCCAACCTGGCTGGTACCAACATCTCCCTCAGCAAGCAGGCAGACGACACACAGGCAAACAAGGGTTGCTGCTGAGTTTGAGGCGGGACCGACAAACACGGCCGGTCGTAGGGTCGGGATGAATACATGGCGTCACATATGTCTGGTATGAAAGGGGGCTTTTACGAGCATCGGGGATACGAATCTGCTGGTGGCAACCAGGTCGTTCTTGATGGATTTTTAGGGGGTTCATTCTAGCCTTTCCTTTGTTCTTCCCCTTTCCCTGTGCGGGCTCTTTGGGATTTCGCAAATGGTTTTTTCTGGCCATCACTTGTGTATGGGTTACGACGTGCCTTTGAGTTAGCTGAATGAAGTTGGGGCCATGCCCTTTTTTTGCTCCTTTACGGGCCGACCTTGCTTGGCCGGCTGATGCCGATGCTATTTTGGACCGGACTGGACTGGCCGTTGTAAAAGGTGGAGGGGAAGGTGGAGGTGGAAACGGGTAGGGAGCAGTCTGGGGTGGAGATTGAACGACAATGGCCAACTATGACATTGGCTTATTTTTCGAGGAGACCAAAGCTGGCCCGAGACGAAATGATAGGATGTGAATGGGCTGTGGATGTCTGTAAAATTGATATCCAAAGGTGGCGCACGACACATTGTCACATGGGAATACCACCTCCTAATTGTTGCAATGCATGATGCCCCTGGGCGAGGTAGAACTCGTCTTTCTACAACCTCACCAAAAAGAAACATCCATTCTTGACATCCACCCATCGGCGGATGCACACTTTGAACCCCGAACTTTTTGGTTATTGAGCTGCCTAGGGGCTTGAGCCTGGAGCCTGGAGCCCAAGTCTGGAGCCTGGCACCCTGGGACCAGGGAGAGGGGAAAACCAGCCAGGATCGTCCATCCGAAACAATCGCGATTAGGACACCGCCTTTCGATTCGGCGCTAAGATAAGGTCTTATCGGCGAGTGGGGCTCCAGTCGACCAGCGATTTTTTTTTGACCTTCTGCAGCGCAATGGGCAAGACAAGTCAGCTAGGGTCGATCCGTGTGTTTCCAGCAGCATCGCCATCCAACAACTTCACCCTCACCACCCCGTTCCCCGACCGCCGACCAAGATGGCGTCCGTATACAAGACCTTGTCGAAATCGACCGGCAAGAAGGCCCCCACAGACGAGAACGATGACGCGCCCAAGAGCATTACCAAGAACAAGCAAAGGGTCCTCATCCTTTCGTCCAGAGGCGTAACATACAGGTATGCGATGCAATGCGAATGCAAATTCGGGTTTCCAGCCGGCTCGGTCGCCGCATGCTGCCTCTGCTGACACTCGACGGCGCGCAGACACCGACACCTTCTCAATGACCTAGCAGCAATGCTTCCCCACGGCCGGAAAGACGTCAAGTTCGACTCCAAATCCAAGCTGTACCAGCTAAACGAGCTGGCCGAGCTATACAACTGCAACAACGTCATGTTCTTCGAGGCACGGAAAGCAAAGGATTTGTACATCTGGATGAGCAAGGTGCCCAATGGCCCGACCGTCAAGTTCCATGCGCAGAATTGTAAGCGCAACCCGCCAACGAACCCCCGTACCGCGACAAGCCAACACCGAGAGACCGTGATTTACTGACAGGAAACCCCTTTTCGGCAGTGCACACAATGGAGGAGCTGCACTTCACAGGAAACTGCCTTAAGGGCTCGCGACCGGTCCTCTCCTTCGATCTCGCCTTCGAGCAAGAGCCCCACCTTAAAGTCGTCAAGGAACTCTTCCTGCACATCTTTGGCGTCCCCCAGGGCGCCCGCAAGTCAAAACCCTTCACAGACCACGTCATGGGCTTCAGCGTAGCGGACGGCAAGATCTGGATCCGGAACTACGAGATCCGCGAGGTCGAGAAGGCAAAGGGCGAGGAGGGCGACGAGGAGGCGGCGGCCAAGGCGAAGAAGTCAAAGGGTGGCGACAGGGAGACGGACGTGGCGCTGGTCGAGATCGGGCCCCGGTTCGTGCTGACGCCCATCATCATACAGGAGGGCGCGTTCGGCGGGCCGATCCTGTACGAGAACAAGCGCTTCATCTCGCCCAACCAGGTCCGGTCAGACCTGCGCAAGTCCAAGGCGGGCCGGCACAATGCGCGCGCGGAGCAGGAGCGGGACAGGGTGGCCAAGCGGGGACTGCTCGGCCTCATGGCGGGTTCCAAGAGGGAGCCCGACGCGTTAGATACCAAGGAGCTGTTTGCTTAGAGATGACGGCGATAATACGGATTTGTTTGCTTGTTCGGCTGGCTGGCTGGCGCGCCCTCTTTATTTCTATTGACCGACTTGTGCATATGCACGATTCCCCCCCAATGCTGAAGGGGAGACGGATCTGACATACTGAATACAAAGCTTTCTTCAGTACAGTCTAAGAAACGCGTTTTCCATGGATCAGAAGGACAAACATCCTTCTTGGCAAGCGTCTACGACGTATGGAGGGAGCACGGGACCTGTTGGATTAACACGGGCTGTACGCACGGGCCTCTTTTCATGCTCTTCAGCGCCATCCAAAGGTGAGCCAGCCAAAGGTGAAGGCAACACAACGCTGTCCAGATTGGGGATCGCCATGTATCACTCACTCGCCCGGTGCGACACTTGATCCATTTCCCGACAGGCGAGGCTGATCGGGAGTCCGGTGGGTGGTTTCGTGTGACGGGACAGGGGTCGTGATAGGGCGGTTCCGTCATGCGTCATCCAGTTTGTAAACAAGCTTTCGCCCTTCGTTCTCATTTCCATTTTCTTTTCCTCTTTCTTCTGCAATCATCGCAAACCATGGCAAAATCACGCCCCCAGCCCGCCTCGGCGCCAATGGCAGATCATCATCATCATCGACGCGCGCACTCTAATGTGCTTCTTCGCGGCATGGGCAGCAATGCCGTTTTATATAGCCCCACGGTCGGGGTGGATGTCGTGTAGGGCCCCCTTGGTGCGAAAGTTGTTGGGACGCGCCTTGCCTGTGGTATTGAGAGTTCTTGATACTGACCTGGGTGGCGTGGGGTGTTTTCGTTTTTCTGGGCTTGTTAGTTTGGGCCTTTTTGACGTGTGAAGGAGGGGGATACATTGGATCCCGGCGCGTTTCCGGACAATTTACGTGCGTCTGAGTATCGCGATTGGAAAGGAAGACAGGCGGTCAGGGGAGGTCGTGAAAAACGGCGAGTTTCTGGTTCATGTGCAGATACATGAACTGGGACCGAATTGGAAACGAAGCTACGAACAAGAAGATTTGTTTGGTAAGTGGGGTATGAGCCTGATAATGATGAGAAGATGGTTTGCTAATGTGTAAATAGACAGAGGGATATTCTGGGATTTGTTTTTTGACTCTTCCGAGCAAACAGAAACATGAGGACCACCAACATGTCTTGCACGGTTTCGACAAGGACGGTCGTTATCCCGACCCTGGAGCTCGATGACTTGCCCATCGAGACTGTCATTGGAATTCTCTCCTACCTGGACGTCGAGTCTCTAGCGGCAATTTCCTGCACCAACAGTTGGTTCAGCCGCCTCGTCAAGGCGAACTGGGTGCATATTCTTCTTCCCATCATCAAGCGGGACTTCACCCCGATTGGACCTTTATTTCGCGTTTTTGATCTCTGTTGCGGAAGACCCGCCGTGGCTCTACAGGCGGTTCGCGAGGGTGGATTTTATCTGGAGGATCCGCTGGTTGGGTCGGGCAGCAACGAGGAATGGGGAGCAAGGCTCTACGCGCACGACTTCTTGGCCGTGTTTAAAATGTGCATCACGGTCAAGCAGTGGGAGCGGGAGTTCAACCGGCTGCGCTTCTTCCAGCAGCCGCAGCAGAGCCGGGTGCTCGAGGCCCATGAGTTTGAGCGGCTCCGCCACGCGCTGTATGCTTGGTGGATGTATGCGCGCTATTTCCACGGGGGGATCTATCCCAGCAGCGACGGGGAGTCGGAGGAGCAAGCGAGCTTCTGGCTTAGGCTGGCTGATCGGTGGGATACGCGGTGCAACTTCATGCGGAAGTATTCTACTTCCCAACTCATGGAGATGCTCGACATGTGGGCCACGATCCGGGCGGCTGTGGAGAGGAAGATCTGCCCGTCGGCTTCGGATCTCCGGCGGCCGGAATACAATCTCACGCCGGCCGAAGCCGCGAGCATCGGCTGGGGCGAGAGCGGGGAGAGCATCCTCATCCGCAACACCATGATGAAGCTCGCCCCTGACGAGATCCTCCACCTGCTGGTTTCTAGGCACCGGTACACGACAAAGGCGAGCCTGGTCCAGTTCATCCTGCTCAAGAACCCGGGGATTGAGCGGAATGTGGAGACTTTCTCGTCGGCTTGGGACCTGGTGATGGATGACCGCGAGGGCCTGCTGTTGGAGGAGAAGGGTGATACGGCGCTTGATCCGGGCAACTACTTCCCGGCAAGTCGCGTCTACCCGATGGCGTATGGTGGTGTTCTGGACTATGCCACACCAGAGGTGGAAGGGGTTCGTGTTGAGTTTAGCAAGGATGGGGGTACGGGTCTGCCTTACTCTGTTGATGACGAGCGTTTTCGCTATCGCGATCTTACGTGGCGTCTTCCAAGGGGCAGGCTGATGCCGCGTCCGCGTCCGTTGGAGGGGCGTTTGTAAGTTTTTAGCAAGTACGGTAGCTGGGGGCCTTTAGTCTGGTGGTGGGCGATGTGCCATTGGGGTTTGAAGTGTACGATTTGTTGAAGCGCAGATATATTCAGTCATATGTTGAGCATGGAAGTGAAGTGTTTGGTGCATTTAGAGTTTGATTTTTGGTGTTGTGAAGCGCGCCGTCACAAAAACCACTGACCTTGACCCTGAGAAACCGCAACAAGGAAACCGATACTAAACAGCGCTTTGATCCCTGTCATCACTTCAAGCCGTAGATTGATGCTTTCCATGATTTTCTCACAAATTCCTTTGCCTATTGTTGATGCCTGGTCTGGATGAAGAGGACGGAGGTGAACTCTCAATAGTGCCTGCCACCGTAGCGGTATGAGACGCCAGTGGGGGGCGAGCCGCCAAATTGCCCGCCAGTCATTTCGCGGCTTCAGGCCGTTTCCAGCCAAAACACCACTTCTCAGAACGCCCCAACACCAAAGAAACCGCCCATCTTGCGAGGCATGCGCAGGCGCCCGTGCAGCCTCATTTGACACTATAAGTATGTTATTTTGTTCTCCTGCTTCTGCTCTTCATTTTGCGCCTAGCGGCTTCTGTTTGTTTTGCTCTTGTGGTGCGGCGCTGGCGTCGGCTCGAGGTGCTGGATTCGATCCTGGGACGCTCTGTGGACGTCTCATAAGGTCCATGATGCTTGTTCAGCCAGGCACCTCGCTCACCTCACACACAACACCCCCTTTTGCTGCGCGCTCACCGGCCTTGGTCAACCGCTTTCACTTTTTCACCCACCAGCCATTGCTGTCTTGGGTACCACGCCCTCGTTTGTTGTCGAGCGCATTAAACGTTGGTGCAAGTCTCCCGTGGTCCGGCCCAAGTCCCGAGGTTGCTCTGCTGAGCCAGGTCTGAAGCCAGATAGATGGTGTTGCCCGCAACATTCATCGACTGCAATCCAAGCCCGAAGCTCACCATACATCACCAGAAGCGAACAACAGTGCTCCGGTACATGGATTAGGCCTTTTGGGTCTCGTGGAATATCCCTTTTGAGCACCACGTGCGTTACGGCCTGCTGTTATCTCTTCCATCTCATCATTGCTCTCCTCGTTGGTACGGAAGCACGTGTCGCCGTCTCTTAGCTCCTATCATCACCGCGTCTTTCATCATCTATCAGCTTACCGTGAGTTTACGAACTAACTGGGGTCAGGTCACACGAGTTGACGGCAATATAGCACACATTTGCGGTTATCAGGCCATTGAGGGACTCGGCTCGACATGGACGACATCGACAATGACGTTGTCATGGACGAGCTGGTCCATCCCGTTGCGGCGGCATCAAACGACTCCTCTACCGCCAATGGCTTCTCCGCCTCAAAGTCTTTGGACGGCTTTCTAGGCTCTCCGAAAGGGGAGGATGTCGAAGAAGGCGAAGAGGAAGCCATTGAAAGCGCCTATGCTGCATCTAGGCGGAGTCTTGCAACCGGGTGCTGCTACGATGATCGGATGAAGCTCCACGCCAACGCCGACTTTGGTCCCAATCCACATCACCCCGAGGATCCCTCGCGAATTGAGGCCATCATGATGACCTTCAGAAAGGGCGGTCTCTTATACTCCGGATCTGACGCCGATCTTGTCGATATCGTACAGTCAAGCCCCAACAAGTATTTATGGCGAATTCCGGCACGCCATGCAACCAGGGATGAGATAACCCTCGTACATGAGCCCCGACACTATACGTGGGTTGAATCTCTGAGTGACAAGAAGACGCACGAGCTCCGTAAGCTCTCTGCTGTTATGGACCAGGGCAGAGATTCTTTATACGTCGGAAGTATGACCTTCGAGGCCTCGCTGATCTCGGCCGGCGGCGCCATCGAGACCTGCAAGAGCGTGGTCCAAGGCAATGTCAAGAACGCCATTGCCGTCATCCGTCCTCCCGGTCATCACGCCGAAGCCGATGCCGCCATGGGCTTTTGCCTCTTTAACAATGTCCCTATCGCGGCCAAGGTGTGCCAGACCGAATACCCTGAGCTGTGCCGCAAGATCCTCATCCTCGACTGGGACGTCCATCACGGCAATGGCGTCCAAAACATGTTCTACGAAGACCCCAACATCCTCTATATCTCCATCCACGTCTACCAGGATGGCCACTTCTATCCCGGCAAGCCGGACAACCCCCTGACTCCTGATGGTGGCATCGAAAACTGCGGTGCGGGCGTGGGCTTGGGCAAAAACATCAACATCGGCTGGCACGACCAGGGCATGGGCGACGGGGAGTACATGGCTGCTTTCCAAAAGATCGTCATGCCCATTGCAAACGAGTTCAACCCCGATCTCGTCATTGTCTCTGCAGGTTTCGATGCTGCTGCTGGAGATGAGCTCGGCGCCTGCTTCGTTACGCCGCCATGTTACGCCCACATGACGCATATGCTCATGTCCTTAGCCGGCGGCAAGGTGGCTGTATGCTTGGAAGGCGGCTACAATCTGGAAGCTATCTCCAAATCGGCTCTGGCCGTGGCGCAGACGCTTATGGGCGAGTCGCCACCGAAGATGGAGATCCCGAAGATTAGCAAGGAGGCAGCCAGGTTGTTGGCTAAGGTCCAAGCATACCAAGCGCCGTACTGGGAGTGCATGCGACCAGGTATCGTGAATATCCCGGAAATGCAGCTGCAGGGTTCGATGCGACTGCACGACGTCGTCCGCACGGCACAGAGGCATGCCTTGTCGCAGAAGTACGGCATGATCCCGCTCTACATACAACGCGATGTGCTCTTCAAGTCGTTCGAGAACCAGGTATTGGTGACGAGGGGTATACATGCGGCGAGGAAGATTCTGCTCATCGTCCATGATCCGTAAGTGGAATTGAGTGGTGATGATATTGGTCGTGGTTTGGCTGACACGTTTATCGTTATCTAGACCCGAGTTACACGCGCAACCTGATCCCTTGGATAACACCGTCGAGCCGCACAATGCATGGATGGTATGTAGACCTGCGGAACCCTTCGAACCAGTGGCTGGGATGACTGGCTTACATCTGCACCAGACCGATGGAGTGCAACAATACATCGACTGGGCTGTCGGGAAAGGTTTCGGCGTCGTCGATATCAACGTGCCGCATTATATCTCACACGGGGATGTATGTATTCTTTCTCTCTTTCTTTCCTTTCTGCTACTTTTTTTGCGACAGACTTTTGCTGACGTCCCTGACAGGCTCCGGACCCCTTTGCGCCTCGGGTGGATGAGCGGGCAATGCAGGCACAGATCCAAGAACTCATGTGCTACGTCTGGGACAACTACCTTCAGCTGTATGATGGAGCGGAGAAAATTCTCCTGATGGGCGTAGGCAATGCGTATCTTGGCATCAAAGTTCTTCTCATCAACAGAGGTGCGCATGTTCCTTTCGCGTCTTAATATTTTTGTCCAAATACTCACAATCGGCCAGATATCAAATCACGCATCTCGGGGGTCGTCAACTTCGTCAACGGCAACCTGCGACCTGTCAAGTCGGACGTGGACCAGGACCTCTCGTCGTGGTATAAAAACAACTCAAAGGTTTTCGTGGCGAACGATCACGCCTGCTGGGCAGACCCGGATCTCGTGCGCAAGGTTGGGAAGCGCCGGTTTGGCACCGTCATTCGTAGCAAGATGAACGGTCTCACGCGAATGATGACCGAGCACCTGCCAGATGTGCAGGAATGGGTCTTGGAGCGGCTGGAAGGGGAGGTGCATGGTGATACTACGGAGGATGATAGTAAGACTGCGTGATTCCTGTTTTCCTCGTGCTCTTCCTAAGGGTTGCTTCTGCGGCCCGCTTCTGATTCTTCTACCCATGGCGGCGTTGGATCAGAGTCTGAAATGGGCTCTGGGGTCTGGTCTGTATAGTAACATGGTATATACGTATTGTGTGATTTGTGTTGTTGGATGGGTTCCCGACGGGTCCGTTCTTGGTCTCGACGTTGCTCCCGAAGAATCGAAGCGCTTCAACTTTCAAGGGGTTTTCACGATTGACTACTCCCGTATCTGGAGCGAGCTGTTTGCGAGATACCAAAACAAACCCCTCCAAAAAAATTTTTTAAAAAAATATACTGTGACAGTACTCCTGATTACCTCATAACGAACTTGTCGAAATACCTTCCCGTGTTGTTTACGGTGGGGACTCGAACTCGGTCAACAAAACAATGGCAAGTTGCCTGCCGCGGCCCGAGTGCTGCAGGGGTGCTGTGGGGCAAACTGCAGGGCTCAAGCAGGGCACAGTGCAGGGGTAGTGGCCGAGCCGCGTGGGGTAGACCCACCTTTCGGCGAAAGCGCGTCGCTGGACCGTTTGGCCGCGAACTTTCTCAGCCTCCTCTCAGAATTTCTTCACCTTGCAACCTCAACAACACCACGTCTCGCCTCCCCCCGCCCAGAGACCCTCGACCACCACCCTCATCTCCCACGCCCGAGAGCGAGAGAGCGCGACCGATTACGAAGTTACAATGGACCGCGATAGAAGTAGAAGGTTAGTGGGGAAATACTGTCGTTGTTGTTCGTGCTGGTTGTTCGCTTTGTTCCAATTGCTGTCGCCGTTCTCAAGTGAGAATACGACAGCCAAAGATATGCTGTGTTATTGTTGTTTACGGTGCTCCTTTCTCGGTGTCTATGTCTCCTACGTCTTTCTTTACGATGTGATGATGCTGTGAATGGGATCATGGAGTGCTTGGAGAAGCTGGGACAGAGTGCTTGCTTGGATGCTGGAAGGCAATGGTGGATGCGATACGATGCGATATTCGACCTCACCGACGTCGAACCGCGACATGATCGAGCTCGTCGACTTGCACGATATGACTACCTACCCCCGCCGTTGGGTCATTCGAGTACCCGCCCAGTTTCTGCTTGACGGCCACACGGTGCCCTGGTTGCGCTGCGAGACCCTCCCTCCGAGACGTCGAAACGCCCCCGTTATCTGCTCCCCCGCTCCCCTCGAGGACAACATTGAAGGGCATGCCCGCAGAAGCCGCCGTTAGCCAGCCCAACAACCAGAACGGCAACGAAGGCGGTCAGCACATCTGCGAATTTGGCCGTCAAAAAAAAAACATAAACAAACAACTTTCGGGCTGCGCAGACCAAACACCAAACACCAAACTTGCCTTGCACATTTTCTCGATCTCTCGATTTGCCCCCATCACCTTCACTCGTGCGCGCACGTTGCTTTGTTCGAGATTGCACTCGCAAGCCTTCTATCACGACCAAGATATCTTTTACGAGCAGCTTTTGCAGCATTCGCAAAGATGTTCCCCCGCCTCGCAGCCTTCTTTGGCGGTTCGGACGCCCACCAGGATCCTCCAGCGGTCATGGGACAAGCACCCGAGGTCAACACGGGAGACCAGGCAAGCTACCAGTTCCTGACCGCTGAGGATCTGGAGTCGATCGGCCAAGTCGTTCCCGCGACCCAGCCCCAGCAAACCGGCACATACCAGCCGGCAAACACCAGCTTTGAGGGCGCCACCCTCTCCATTTCGTCTGTCCCAGAGATTCACAGACCGATGCCGTGGCTGGACTCGTATGGTCTCCCCAGCACGACACAGTACGATCCTGCCTCGTACCCCCTGTCTGCGGTTGGCTCGGCGGGCAATGGCGCATCCTCATACTTCGAGCCCATGCCAATTTACGACAATGCCTTTCTGGCTATGCTTGATCCTGCCCTGTTCCAACAGGCCGATCCAGCCGTCGAGCAAGCTCCATTCCCCGGCCAGCATGTTGACTCCCCCTTTCATGACGCCAACCTTACTCAGCTTGAGGCTCAGCCTATGGGCTCGAGCGTGGCTCAGGACGTGCAGCAAACCATCAGCCATGGCCATGAGCAACAGCTTGGCTTTCAACTCGATGATCCTTATGCCATGGATTGGGAGCCATCGCCACCGACGTATGAGTACAGCCAGCAACTCGCCCCACTCAACTCGCTGCCAGCTTTGCCGGTGAATCCGCCAAACGGACCGTCTTCTCATGAAGCCAATACCGACTTCTCGCACACTGGTCAGGTCCTTGGCTTTGGCCAAAACCTCGACACGCACCAAGTACCTTATCAGCCTCAGGGATCATCTTCCTCGCTCTCCTGTGCGCCTGAATCTGTGTACCCGCCACCATTCCCTGCACTATCGGAGCCTCCTGACCCCCACTCAGACACTCCACCGTTGTCAGAGTCCACGTCATCGGGATCCATGCCGTCAGCGTCCACGTCGTCGGAATCCACGGCATCAGCTTCCGCGTCCTCCGACGACGAAAAGACGATCAACAAAAACACGAGCGTCGCGGCCATAGATGCATATGTGGGGCGCGATCAATTCCTCGACGGGAAAAAATGGGCTCTCGTAGTGGAGAAGCTGAAAGCAAAGATTCAGGAGCGCGTCAGACAAGATCCGAACGCCGTGAAAAACTGGCTTCTGGAGGAGAAAAGGAAGAAGCAAGCCGAGAAGAAGAAAGGCATAGAGTCGGATGACACGAAGAACTACCAGATCATGTATAACATGTCCGGACCTATGTTCGAGGCCGTCACTGGAATGCGTCGAAATGATCTTTGGTACACAGAGGAAAATGGGGGGTTTGTCCGGCGAAGCCGTGCCGAATTCGACGATGTCCTGGAAGATCTGTGGGAATTCGGCAGTAACCCAATCCTGTATACCCTCCGGCGCAAAGGTTATCGGAGCCGCACAATAAAAACCCTCGAAAAGTTCAAGTGCCCTGGCTCTCCTCTGAGACAGTCGGCCCATGTGGATGACGTTGACAACGTCGACTTTACCCCCCTCGACGAAGAACGGTTCGAGTTCATATGGAACCAGCAAGAAGCCGGAGACGACGCCGGCTCTGGCACAGACAGCGAGCACGCGCCTGCCGGCCCCTCCAAGACGTTCACCCCCGACTACTCCGACGATGATGACTCGTTTGAGGATTCCCTCGAAGAGAGTGACGCTGATGCTGACGAGGATACGGACCTCAATGAAGAGGATATGAATACTCTGTGGCCTGCCCCAGTCAACGCTGCGAACCCGCCTGAGCACGTTGCTGTTGCCGATCCTGCGCAGCCAGAGCAAGCTGCCGATGCTGTTGCCAGTCCTGCACAGCCAGAGCAAGCTGCCGTTGCTGTTGCCGGCCCTTCACAGCCGGAGCAAGCTGCTGTTGCCGTTGCCGACCCTGCACAGCCAGACCAGGTGGCAGATGCCAATGACGAGGCCCTAAACCATGTCGATAACGGCGATGACACCGCGGATCTCGAGCAGCATGGAGATTTTGATGTTTCGTTCGACCTTGGGACGACGATTACAGCTACCGTGGAGGCGTTCGAGGAGGAGCAACGCCAACTTGCATTTGCCGATACTGTCCACGAGCCACAGGCTGAGCAAGTCTCAGCCGTCGATGCGAACCAGCTCGAGCAGCTCGGCGTTGGCGCTGATGCGTTCGAGCTTTCCCAACTCGCAGCTGCCCAACTCGCAGCCGCCAATAACACCCGTACCTACCAGTCGCAGTCAGCCGCTGTTGCAAACCAGCCTGAGCAACTTCCCACATCTGTTTATGATCATGACGACAACTTGTCTGGACCTGATGCCGCTGCCAATGATATGGGCCAGCCCAGCCGCATCACCAACCAGCCTGGGCAACTTGCTGCTCCCAACAGCTTTACCACATCTGTCAATGACCATCACTTTACCCATACAGCGGTACCGGCAGCCATTCCTACATCACCGTCGTCATATTTTATGGGAAGCTCAGTCGATCTCGACAACAGCCACAATAACACGCCCGGCGAGGACATGGATGTTGATGATTTTTCTGTGGAAGCGATAACGCAGTTCAACTTTGACGACAACTTCTCTTTCGGGAGAAATTTGGGCATCGTCTACGACCACGCGCTTGACGATAGAATGGACATCGACGGTTTCACTTCGACGGAAGTGACGATGAAGTCGAACGACAATGATCTCTTTCATGATTTCATGGACTTTGACCCTGACGAGTCAACGGTCGATCTTTCGGATGCAACTAGATTGCTTTCTCGTGGCGGTGTTGTCACATTGTCTTCAACAGATGCTGCAGCTCTTGATGGGATGTCCGCAGCAGAGAGAGCCCGGCATGCGCTGAGTCCCGGCAGGGTGTTCGACGACCTCCCGGACGACGAAACCGAGCCCACTGGACAAGATCAAGATCCTTTGGATGGTCCTACTCCGATCCCATCCGTTGTTGACGAGCCTGCCGTCGTCACAACCCATAATTCTTCGGACATGCAGCCAAGCCGCCTAGACCTTGACAACGTTGCTGCAATCGCGGAGGAAGATCACTCTGGTGCCAGCGCTCATGACCCGGCCACGTCCAACACGTGCTCACCTATTATCCAGCCAGCCCACCCACAAATCATCGGTGTTGAAGATGGTCACTTGGATACTTACCGAGAATCCTCAGAACAGCTTGTTCTTGATCAAGATCAAGTCCCTAACCAAGAAGTAATCGAAGCTCATTCCCCTGAAACTCCGGTCCAGCCAAGCACAGACTGCGTTGTAGATGCCGGCGAGCATCCACAGGCCGCCGCACTGGAAGTCAACAATGCTGCTCAAGTGGTTCAACCGACCTCCAACCTGGTTGCTACACCTGCTAACTCGGCCACTTCATCTGCTAACTTGGCCAATTCATCTGCTAACTCGGCCACTCCACCTGCTAATTCGGCCACTTCACCTGCTAACTCGACCGCTTCACCTGCTAGCATTGACCTCAATCCATATACCTCACAGGAGTCGAGCGCAAGCTCACGACGCACAGTCGAGGCTCGTACTAATCAAGATATCAATTTAGAGTCGAGAACATCAATTGATCCCTATGAAAATGCTCGCCGCAGGATGCAAGCTGAGATGAACTCAGTTCTGGGACCCAACAGGCCAAACGGCACAACTTCTCCTGAGCGCCTTGCCACTTCTCAGGAGCTCGGAGATAAATTCCCGGCCCGCTGTACCACATGTTGCCAGCATTTGCCATCCAAGGAGCGGCTGGAGCAGCTTCGTCGAGAAGCAGAAGCTGAGATCCAAGAACTGGAGCGATATCGACTACGCAAGAGAAAGGAGCCACTAAACACAGACATCCAGTCTCGTTCGTCAAAGAAACCGCGGCTAGACAATGGAGGCCAAGCGGCCCCGTCATCTGAAGCCGACTTCCCTTTACAGTTTGCCCAAACGGACGGTGCATCTGATGGCATGCCGCCTTCAAGCCGCCGAGATTCCCATGGAGTACAGCAGCCCGATCCCGTGGCTACCAGTCACTCGTCTCTTCACGCGTCGGACCATGGCGCCGGAGACAACTCACAGGTTCATCCTAGTCGGCTGCATCTGCTACAGATGGAGTCAAGCCCAGTTTCCATTTCGAGCAATCTCGTCGTTCGTCGTGGCCGACGTCGTCATCGTGGCCGGGGTCCCAGTGGACCAGATCTCAGTCTCTCTTACCAAAACCCTAGGGAGCAGCAGAATGTTAACATGATGAATTCAACTAGACAGCCCAACAGATACGAGGATGGAGAAGTTAGACAATACGGAGCCGGTGAATCTTATCGGCCTTTCAACCGCGATCGATCTCCCCGTGCGGCTCGATCACCTGGCCGTGCCAGGTCACCGCCACCCAGGATTGCTAGATCACCACCGCCACGTGCCGCCCGGTCGCCACCCCCTCGGGCTGCTCGAAGCCCCTTGAGAGAGACGGTGAGAGACAGAGGCCGTACTCCGCCAGGAGCCAGCGACAGTTATGTCCCCGGCAGGTCTCCTCGGCGTCGATCTCGTAGTGCCGATCGCTTCAGACGTCGGGAGCGATCAAGAGAAGCGGAAGCTTGGCGTCGGCGAGATCACAGCAGAAGCCGGGCCAGGAGTCCAATCCGCCGTCCTTCTCCACCCAGACGAAGTCCTCCTCGACGGAGCCCTCCTCGGCGAAGCCCTTCGCCACCTCGGTATATCGCTCCGCGCAGAGATGAGAGGAGCGAGCGGGTCAGATCACCGCCTCGTCGAGACTTTGATCCTCGAGATATACGGTAAGCAGCTTGACTACATTTCTCTTTTTTTTCTTTTCTTTTTTCTTGGCTTGGCTCGTTCTGATGGATGCTAACTGACACACGCAACAGACGGAGATCACGTTCTCCATTTACCAGAGATCGACTGCGCAACAATCGCACTCCGATAAGATTCTCTCCGCTTCCACCGCTCGTTGGAGGCTCATATCGTCCACGTTCGCGTACGCCTGAACGACGTGATACATACCGACGTCCATCTCCTCCCAGAGACTCGGTTAACTCATCAGCGATAGCATCTCGCTCCAACTCGGGCAAATCCTCACCTCGCATCAGCTCCATTCGAGGCCGAGAGGATCCATCAAGACCGCAATCGCCAGCACGGTCACCGTTTGTGCCGAGCGCGCCCGCGCCCCCCCCCCCAACCGCGAGGCTCGTGAGGTTTGTGAGGCTCCTAAACAACCATCGCCGGTGTCAATACCTCCACCCGAATCCGCACCGGCAACCGCGCCTGTCACAGCGCCCACGCCTACGCCCACACCCACGATGCCATCGCCGGTCCCAACCCCTGCACCTGAGCCGGTGGCCACTCCAGTCAGGTCGCCGCCTAGAGGCCCTGCGGCGCTTAGAGCACCGCCCACAGGTCCTTCTGCGACCAGAAACTTTACTGCACCTGCTGCACCGCAAAGCACGCCGGCAAATAGACCTCCACCACAGACACCGAACGGTCCGTCTCGTCCCGACATCACAAGTCCAACCGTGCCTCCTTCGGGCCCTCGCGGCTACATAGCTCCCCGAGGAGGCGGCTTTCCTGCTCGTGGAGGACGAGGCGCCTGGCCTTCGATGCCTCCCCGCCATATGCCCGGTCCCTCGGTGTCGCCCACTCTTGCGCCCACAGCGCCCAGCGGCATTCCAACCGGTCCCAGGGCCGCGACCTCGTCTGGTCCCGTGCACTCTCCGTCTGGCCCGAGGCCATTCAACCCGCCTACAGGCCCTGCGGCCCATAACCCCCCGCCGCGGCAGACACTTGCGCAGAGTTTGATATCCTCCATGCCGGCAATCATTCCCGGAGGAAGACTGGACCCCTCTTCGACGGGAATGGTGACAGGCGTCACGCCAGACTTGGAAGCACGCTTTCGCAAGCATCAAGACGAGGAAGAGCGGATCCGCGAGGACCTAAAAGTCAAGGAGGAGAAGCTCCGGAAGCAAGAGCGCCAGTGGGCGCGGATGCAGCGAGAGAGCAGATCGTTTGAGCTGAAGAGCGATCTGAGCGAGCGAAGCCTCAAGAACCTTGCCGGCGAAGGAGCTGGCGGCGCGGCATTCTAGCCTGGAGTCACCTGGCTAACAGAACGGGGTCTGCTCGGGGCCCGTTCACACAAGTATATGGTTCGCATCGCTTATCCCAAGCCGTCGAACACCCGAGGAAAAAAAGGAACAAAGAAGAAAGAGGAAACACCGTCCGATAATGATATGGCGTTCATTCGTTCCGGCGGCTTGATGATGATACCCCCACCTGCCCAGGCACGACGCGCTTTAAGAAAGACAGGAGAAGAGAAAAGGAAGACGAAGACGAAGATCTGAAGGGTTGGAGGGGAAACTGTGTCGGATTACATTGTGAGAAATATTGATGGGCGCGCGACTTTCGGATGGGACGGACTCAACAATACACTTATTACCTTCCACACAACAACTCCGAGTTGTGATAGATGGATGGACGGATGCAGGTTTGCATTCAGCGACACACCTACTACACACACAACAACACTACGTTGTGATGGATGGACGGATAAAGGTCGCATTTAGCGACACACAGAGCCCTTCGTCTTGACTTGTAGGATTACGAAATTCATCAGAGAAAAAAGAAGACGAGGAAGGAAAGGAAGAAAAGGTTATGAAGCGAAGGAGGGGAGAGGGGACATATACCTTGACGTGTGGGATTATGAAAAAGATCGGAGGAGAAAGAATAATACAGGAGAGGAGAGGAAAGGAAACGAAGGGAAATGATGAGAAGAGAAGGAAGGTTGAGGGGATGGTGATGGCTGGCGCCATCCTTTCGACCATCCGTTCCGTCCGTCTATCCGCTCATCGGTTCATCGGTTCATACAGGTTCTTAAAAGGGTACATTTCATGGAAGCGCTGTAGAGTTAGTGTACGAGTTTGCGTGGATTCATAAAATAATAATGGTGCCTTTGGGTGCTCGCCTTTGGCTGGTGGGCGAGGACCCTTGGGTATTTTTAATAATGGTCTTGTGCGGTGATGCCGGTGATGTCTGTTGTTTGATGTTTGATGTTTCTTGGAGTGTTCGGGGTGTCCGCCTTGTCGTATGTGTTGATGCGATGTTGTGACACGGGTTGGTTTACGAGTGTCGATGGCTACGTGTTTTACTGTGCTTTGCTGTTTCCTGCCCCCTTTTGTTGCGAGAGAGAGGCTGGGATTATCGTATACTTTGTTCGCGTCAATGGATACGGTCAAGAGCGTTCTTTTGTTTTGTGTTTGCTCGCCGCCAACAACGCCGAACAACGTTTGTAAAAGTATGTTAGCTACATGACCTACCTACAAGTATTTTCTTGGAGGCATTTTGAACGAATGATGCTTAACCAGTGAGTGGGAGGTGGACTCAATCATGCTGTGCATGTTTAGAGTGAACATGTCCTACTTTGCACAGCACGGCAGGTTACATGTTTGTAGATCATGAAACGGAGCAAGTTCTCTGGTCTGGTGCAGTGCGAGCAGTGTAAACACCCTCACTGGGCATGTAAAATATTACGAAGCTTCTACGAGTTTTCGTTTCTGATTCCCTACTCAGGAACCAGCCCATATCCAGGCAATCGTTATTTACCCTTATCAGAGTGTGAACGTTAAGTTGAATATACCTAATAACAACGAAGACGACAACGGCGTGGTTACGGGGTTGGCATGGACGAGTTCACGATGGATGGATTCACGCAGACGTTGCCTCATTCTTTGGAGAAGGCTGTCACACCACCCTCCTGCCGGGACTGACGATACCGGGTAAATTCTCCATTGGATACATAGAAACTGGAATTAACAAAACCGGGGACGGATAGGATCAGCATTCATGGATGGATGGATGGATGGATGGATTGATTGACCTTTTGATGGATCGATGGATGGGGGGTACGAAGGAAGGAGGATCGCAGACGACTCGGCACTCTCATGCAGCCTTTGTTGGATTCGGTTTGGCTTGGTTTGGTTTGGTTTGGTGTGTTGCACGAAACAGATCCTCAACAAACCTTGCAACTCTTGTGCCTGGGTTTGGGTTTATTTTTAATCCATGGAGAAGAGTGTCGGTCCAGTCAGTCTGTGCTGCGTGGGTTGTTCAGAGGAGTCACGGGAGAGCATTCGATCGAATTAGTGCAGTGTAGGCACACTAAAAATCGGGACTGCCAGTGGGTGGGGGGAATCTGCACTACGACCGGAACCATTGAGAACCGTCGCGCAGCCGGCACGGTGCACGACAGCGCAATGCAGGCAGAGGAGGTGCGGGACGGCAGCAATACTGAGACACAATCGGTGAATGGATGGGTGAGGTGTTTATTGGGTTTGTTTTGGGTTCCAGTCATTTTTTTGTCTGTTCATCATTTCCGTTCTAAGTTTACACAGTACTCGATCCAGCCATACATCCACCTTCCCTTCCCCATGGAACATGGAAGCATCTTGACCCCCGAAGGATGATGGGGTTGGTTGAGATGCTTGGGCCGGAGTCCTGGGCCAGACCGCTCATTTGAGAGACAAAATCAAAACCATGGGAGCATGACGATGGATGCCAAATTTGGGAGCTGACCTCACTCATGTCTTCACTCCTTCAGCTGCTAGGGGTACCACGTAACTCCATCATATCTTTGTCGTTGTCGCCGCCGTCCTCGTCATCGAGGCTGAATTAAGGCGGATAAGGCCTGGTGTTATTTTTGTCCTGTTTCAATGGTGTTTGTTCCCCATCTTTGAGACGTATTCCTTTGTTTTGCAGGCATGGGCGATCGGGCACAGCTGTGTGGACTAGGGCAACGGTGCGTACATCAAGCCTAAGGATTGAGGCATGGCGGTCAGGACAATCATGCCTTTCCTACAGGACACCAGGCAGGTGTTGATTCACTTGATTGAACTCCTGTGGTAGACCTCGTCGTCGCCCGTGTGCGGATATCCCCGGAATGGCGCCTAATGAAGCTGCCGAGTTCGGGATTCCAAGGGCAACCTGTCTTGGTCCGGCCCAAACCAACACTCAAGAGAAGAGGAGAAAAGGAATAATTAGACGCGATGTGACTTGGCCCGCATGAGCCTGCAGACAAAGAGGGAGGTGTGCTATTGGGCAGCTGGGCGCTTGCGCCTGCACGCCGCAGCCACTCAGAGGGCGAGACGGCCAGAATCAACGGGACTCTTTGTGCCATGAGCCAACCAGACCCAGGTCTTGCTCTGCTGCAATGCGCGGGCCAGTGTTCTTCGTTGTCCGGCCTTTGTGACATGTCCCGGCCACCCCTGCTCTCCCCTGCCGTTGCTCCTTCCTCCCACGAGACGAGAGCACGACTGCCCTGCTTGTGCCGCCGTGCACACTGCGGGTAGGTACTGTGCAGCGAGTCCGGGGGTCGCCTGTGGGCTTTTCGCTCTTTCCCTCTCTGTATCGCGTCTAATGTGCGACCAGCCCTGGCGCTTGCCGTGGATTGGCCATCCCCCAGTCGCCCGAGTCCATCAATGGCCGCTCATCTAGACCCGCCTTGGTGCGTGCCTTCCTGGTTTGCTTTGCCGCCAGCCAGCCGGGTCGGGGCAGAAGGTGAAGCAGCGCCATCTCTACTTCCCCAGGAAGGTACATAGGTTTGCGGGTTATAATATAGGTAGCCGCCCGTTCTCGTCCAACTTGCCCGGCTCCCATACTCGCACTTGCTTTCCCTCTTGTCGTCTGCTTGGCCCCCCCTTCCCTTCTCCCGGCCCTGAGCAACCATCAGTTAGCTGGCTTTGGGGACTGACTGCATGGTGGCTTCCTTTTCTTCTGTTTCTCGCCTTCCCACTTTCTCCGCGCCTGTTCGACATGTCGACCTCGCCGTCTAGCCCTCCTCGGAGACCAAGGCTGTCGCTCCAGATCAAGGCCTTTGCCAGTGGCCCGAGTGGCCGAGCCTCGAGGAGCCTCGCTGCCGCCGTCGACGTCAAGTCCCCCACGGCCTTCAACACGCTTTCTAATGTCTACGCTACAACCGTTGATCGGTCGACGCCGGTCCAGGAACACGCACCACCAAACCCCCTGAGTGGGAAGCCGTCGCTGCGGCTCAAGACCCAGGATGGCAGCAGTGGGAAGGGCCGCAGCTTGCACACTCCCTACGTGGGCCCCTACCTCGAGACGCCCGTGACAGCCCAGCCCATGTCTCCCGCCGGTCAGAACGAAGTCTGCTTCCCGAGCTCCATGTCCATGTCCATCTCCACCACCATGACCATGACAGCAACACCGCCCTTGTCGGCTGTACCTCCGGAGCAGAATGGCGGCCGTGTCTTCACCTTTGACTCACAGCCTGCGCAAGCCGCTGCCGATGCCGCTGCTGGTGCCAAAGTCCCCCAGTCGGCTACTTCACAAAACCCCAGGCGGCGCACCACGATGCCTGCGCACATGCAAAACCTCCCATACACACACCCTCGCAGCCTCCACAGCATCCTCCGCAACTCACCTCTCCCGCCGCTGAGCACAAAATCCCCAGTCTCGCCGAGGAGACAGTCGCTCCGTCTCCAAGAAAAGGCCGCTCGCCGGGTGGCTTACAACAGCCCCCTGTGCCAGACCATCACTACAAGCAAGTACACAAAGTCACACATCGACCTCCTTACAGATGATGCTACGCCCACCACACCCTCCATATCCGACGATGATTGTGTATTGGACCAAACCATGGCCTATACGGGCAACGAGACGCGCGATGGGGGTCAGACACCAGGCCCATTCGAAGAAATGCGCCGCCGCATGGCATCCCTCCGAGCATCGACACCCACAGCGCTCTCGCCCACGGGCGGCGGCATCCGCAAGCGCGGCAAGAAGAAGGAGAAGAAGCGCCGCTGGGTCTGGACGATTGGCAAGGACGGCGAGGACGCCGATGAGGCTGGCACTCCCGTGACCATGAGCCCACAGCTGCCCAAAACACCCGTGGTGGACGTGCCGGAGTTGGTCGTGCCCAAGAAGGAAAACCTGGTGGTGCCCGTCATCGCGGTGCCGCTTCCAAGGCCGAGAACGAGGATGCAGACCGCCCGGGCAGGCGGGGCCGCGTTGCAGGTCCCGCGGCTGACAATCCCCACGCCGCCTACCCCCGTGATACCACAGCAGGTGCCTGTTGAGGTGCCCCGTGCCACGGCTACACCTGAACCCGTGCCGGCTGTTGAGCCTCCTACGCCCAGCGTGGAGTCGACGGCGAGTATGAGCCAAGACTCGGTGTTTGAGAGCTCCGAGGACGTCGAGATGTCGGATGCCAGCAGCGTGTTCTCGGACTGGGAGGACGCCAAGACGGTCGCTGAGGTGCCGATCTCGCAGGCCGATTTGGACACGGAGATGGGTGAGGAGACTCCCACAACCGCGATACGATGCGGCTTCGGTGTGGACAGCCAGGGGCTGGGCTCGATGAATGTCGGCGGTGTCAGCGGTGCTGTCCCGGTCTGACAGAGCATGCCGGGTAGCGTGGAGTAGTTGGGGAGGGAAGGGAAAATAATCTGTTGCACAGGTTTGGCGCACTGCTGGATAGCACTTCAATTCTTGTTTGGCATTTCCAGGGTTTATGCATGCGGGGGTAGGCGGTTATCAAGGCAAAGCGAGGGTGGGAGAGAGGATTGTGCAGATCAGGGAAACATAAGCATACTATTTTTTTTATACCTGGGTTTGGATATGTCGTCTTTCTGTATTGTACAGTATATAGTCAGCTGGGAAACGCGGGAGATGAAGTAACGAATGAGTATATGGGACTGGGAAAACGGAATGAATATAAATCTATTATAATACCTTGTGGTTGGTTATGGTGTGTTTGGCTTTTTGGAGCTTGGAGTGAACACGATTCAGACCCCTTTCATTATGAACATTCGACTAACTGTGAGCACGAACGGTATTATATTTGTACCCTGGCCAACCCAAACTCCTTTGAAGCAACACCTGGACGGTAGCAGTTAGGAGAGATGAACCCCCTTTTCCTCTGCTCCAAAGCTCAACTCACAGATCTCACCTACTCCACAGCCCTTTCTGAATCCCGTTCATCTATAATAATCCGAAACGAGACCAACGGTAGTTTCGGCTACCTCTCTCAACATCTTCAGGTTCAGGTACAGGCCCAGGCGGCGACCGGAGCAGAACCCGCTCGGCGTACCGTGTCGTGGCCCCCCGGTGCCGTGTTGATACCCACCACGTCGCCAGGACGAGAAGGACGAAACATGTCACCCATGCTACCACCAGCCGGGCGCTGCGGTGTCGTGGGCGGGGTGCGTAGGGGCTTAGAGTGCTGCTGGTGAAGCGGGTTGGGTGGAGTTTGGGAGAGACCATTTTATTTCTCTTTCTTCTCTTTTGGGGTGAGTGGAGGGGTTTGTAGCTGGCTGGTTTTTGCGGCCTTTCTGTGTTTTTTTTTTTTTTTTTTTTTTTTCTTTTTACAGCGAGGGGAGATTCTTCAGAGTTCTTTCCAGGGTAAAGGGGAAAGGGTGAGTGTTTGTTGTGAGGGTGAGAGATAGGAGGGATGGCGGTACTCTTTTGGAGGATGTGGTTATGTTTGAGTTTTCGGCTTAGGTTGGTTAGAGGTTGGTCAGGGGATGGTTTGGTATTATTGTTGTTGTTGTTGATGATGATAAGGGTGGATGGATGAGGCGGCTGCGTGATATCTAGGTTGTCAAAAAAGAATCCTAATGAGTGCTTGTTTGACTTGTATGTTGGATTATATTCCAGGAGGATGAATATTGAGAGGATAGCTTTGATAAGTTAGAGGATGAATGAGTAATTACATCAGGCAGGTACTAGGTAGATGATGGCCTGAGAAGACAGCGGTCCCATCGTACCTGCTTAGTTGACGCCGCGATACGACGAGGTCAGTATGACGTCGAAGTGGAGGACTCTCTCTCTCTTTCTCAGAGTCTCCGATCAACCATCACCAAGCAACCCCTGAATTAAACAGAGCTGGATGCCAATTAGGTACAGCGAACACGGCCCAACTTCGTAAACAACACATACGGACACAAGAAAAAACTGTGGCAAAAAAAAAAGAAGGGAAAAGAAGAAAAAAGAAAGATTCAAGATGCACCGTGTTGATCGCCTACATCCTCCTAGCCTGGACGGCATCATCTACTAAGAGCTCCTAGGTCCTCATTCCGCAAAGTAGAAGGGACACCACCACATCCCCCTTCCCCTCGACCAAGCCACTTGCCCCTTTTGTGGTACCAAAAGCCTTGAACTTGCCAAGATTGACAACCGCACACCGCTGCCGGTCTATCTATCTCCCCCCCTGGCCTTGTTGACATCCCCCATCACACCACATCACATCACATCCCCGTGGCCCTTTCAACGAGGCACTGTGACTTCACTTCACTCACGCAACCACCTAGCCCGACCCGACCTAATCCATTTCACTCGCTCACTCGAACCAGCACTAGCTTGAATCACACTGTTTCTGCCTCCTTACTTACATCACCTCCTTACTCACTGAGCAAAGGAAGGAAGGGGGAAGCTGGCGGTGAAACCGTCCGGAAGGGAAAAGAAGAAGAAGGAGCCGGTTCTTCCTCTCACTTGTTCACTCATCTATTCGCATACATCACAAGTAAAATGCAAATATGTTCATTTCCTCTGCTTTCACTAACTCTACCTAGCTATATGCAAGTCCACCCACCCTCTCTTTCCCCCGTTACTCCCCTCCGCCAGGTCCATGCAAATATTACGAATAAAGAAAAAGCTCACGACAGATGCGAATAAAGCAAATAAAGCAAAAAATAAGTAAATAGGGGTATCGTTGGCGTGTTATGGTAGCGTATTGTCCGTCGCAACCACCATCACCATCACCATAGCCGGCCCGATGCATTCCAACCCATTGCTCCCCTCCCTTCCTCCCAGCCGGTTTCCCATGATGTAGACCTAAGTACTGGGTAGTCATTCTTTTGCACCGAAAACCGAAACAAAACAATTAAACCAAAAGGGGCAAAAGACGACCACGAGCCAATGAAGCAATAGCCAAAAATGAAAAAGCCTTCAAATTGATCGCGAGAAAAAAAACCGGGGAGAATGAAATCCCTTCCTCCCTGCCCCCACACTCCGTAATACCACTATACAGGTATCATAGACTTCCTGTCCGCCGAATCTTTCCAAAACAATTTAAAGGAACAGGCTACGCCCAGCCATCCGCCCACCCCACCCAAGCGCTCCCGTTAACTTCCCAAATGCCAAGGGCCCGAGAGATAAACAGTCACACGACTGTCAAGCAGGCGGCGTAATCAGCACGTCGCCATGCCCGTGCCCCAGCGAAAACACCTTCTGCAAACTCCTCCTAATGCCCTTGCCCGCGCTGCCATCCGATCCGTTCTCGGCGGCCTTGTCCTTGTCCTTCTCCTCCGGGGGCGCCTGCGTCTTCTCGGCCTTGCTGCCCCCAAGGAACCCGAGGCTCATCCTCCTAGAGCTGCCGACCGTCGCCGTGCTCCCTTTCCTTGCATGTTGTGCAGCGGCCGCGGCTGCGGCTGCGGCCTTGCGTTGTCTTATAGCTGCCATGCTTTCTGTGGGGACCGGCATGGGCGCCACCGTAGGCCGCGGCGGCCATTCACCGTCCCGTTTCCAGCCTGCTACACAGGTGCGCAGCATATCGGCCAGGTTGACGGGGCAGGCGGGTTGCAGGCTGTGGACGACGATCTTGTCGTAGAGCGAGTTATAGATGGCGGGCGTGACCGAGGCGCGCATGGGGTTCTGCGGGGGGAGGAGAGGGGCCGCGACGGGTAGGAGGGTCTCGACGGGGTAGAGCGTGTGGGGGGCGGGCGTGGACTCGTGGGACGAGGTACTTTGGAGCGTGGTGGCTGTTGTGCCTTTGGAGAGCGGGCTGGTCTGAGCCGACTCTGGGTCGGAAGGGGGCGGTGTGATGGGTGCTCCGTTAGTTTGCTGTGAGGTGTGGGTTGAGGTTGGCGATAGGGGCAATGCCTTGGGCGGCGAGCCTGATATTACGGAGGCGACGGTGTGGGAGGTCCCAGACTCGGACCGGTGGTGCCGCCAGAAGAGGCGTCGGGGTGAGGTGGGCGAGGTGGGCGTCGGCGGCTTGGGCTTGACGCGCACCGTTTTGGCGCCCGTCCAGGCGTCGCGGCGCGCCACGAAGCATGCCAGGCCAGTGTTCCAAGCAACTTCGTCCCGCACTTGTCTCCGCCGAGAAGACTTCTTTTTCAAGATGGAGGTCTTGATGATTGTGCCAACAGCGTCTGGGGAGTCGAAGCGGAAGGGAGAGGCGGGATGAGGCGCCCTTTCATCGTCCGAGAGGTCAGACGTCCACTCGGCACGGGGCCGGAAGTGTTCTGGGTCGTTTGATACGGTGCTGTAGACCGACTCGGCGTCGGATTCGGAATCTGCCTCCTCTCCTGGATCCCTTGGGGCATCTTCGTCTACCGATGAGGGCAGGGCGGCAATAGCAATGGAAATGGGCTGGCTGAATTCCAGTACTGTAGGAGTGGGACGGCTGTTGTCGTTGTTGATGTTGTTGTCCTTGGTGGAGGACGAGGAGGAGGGGGCTTTGGGGGCTTCTTCTGATGCCTCCGGTGATGTAGATACGGGCGGCCAGACAAAGTCCCAGTCGGTGCGGACCTTCTCGGCGAGGAACCTCTTCACGGCCTCCTTCTGCCTCGCCTTGTCTTTGCTCACAAGATCGGCATTGAGGTCGGGGACGGTGGCGACGGGGACGGCGACAGGATGGGGATGCGACCGGAGCTTGCTTAGGGGCGACTTGGGCGATTTGTACAGGTCGGAGAAAATCATGGTTGAGGCTGGCGGTAATACCTTAGGGAAGATGAAGCTAGCGGTGACAGTCGTGAGCGGTGCGAGATCGAGATCGCCGGCGCTGGCCTCGCGTGACGCGGGCGGGGCCGTCTTTATATAACTGGCGGCCGACAGAGGAGGAGTCGAGGTATGGGGAGGAGGAGCAGGGAGACGCTGCTGGCCTGCTAGCTTGTGCGGGGTGAACCGGCCTGGGCCTGGGCCTGCTGGGGCTGGTGGTGGTATGATGTCCTTGGCTGCGTCCGGCTGGGCTTGGAGGGCGGCTTGGAGGCAGGCGCACACCACTCTTGGTTAGCGACGGGCAATAGAGGTACGCATTGACTCCTGACTGGCAAAAAAAAAAAAAAAAGATAGGGAAGGCAGGACCCGGCTCGGCTCGACCAGACTCGATTCGACTGGTAAAGCACGAGACAAATGGAATAAAAGAAAGAAAACTCGCAGCGAGGAAGAGTGAGGATATAGGGCAAGGCAATGTAAGGTACCGGGTATTTTTAGAGAGACCCCGTCCGAAGGAGGTACCCGCCAAGACCACAAAGAAACCCCAACACTGGTCTTCCGCTAGTAAATGACAAAGAGGGCGAGACGAGAGCTGAAGGGAGAGGAGGTGAGGGGGGCTTTCCGCCACAAATAAGGCTTTAAGACACTGACACCTCGACGCACCCGATGCGGCGAGACAGACAGACCGCTAGCAGTTGGGAGAGGCTAAGAAAAAGGCACGGCAGTGGACGGGAAGCAGGGACGAGGTCTCCAGGGAGAGAGGTAAAGATGCGGGAAGATGAATTGGGGGGGAGCGGCTGGGGAGCTTGAGGAAGAAGAGGAATTGGAGGAAATGGAGCTAGTGTTGAGCTCAGTGACATACCAGAACTGTCTGCTAGCTGCACATTGCCCAGCGCTTTATCACCATTGGTTTTGTCCGCCGTCTTTTTCTTCTTGTTGTTCTTGTTCTTGGTCTTGGCTTTGCTCGATAAGTCGAGCTTCTTCAAGCCGCTCACAACCAGATCTGGGTCCGGGCCTTGCTGCCCTTCTGGCGGCGCCGCACCACGCCCACCGCTGGCAGATTTGCTAACTTGTTCCATACTGTCATGCTGCTCTTGCGGCTGCGACTGCTGCTGCTGAGCTTCATCGGACGAAATGCTACGTCTAGTGCCACCACCAGCGGCGGCCTTGTGCTCCCCCAACAGCTGCAACGGGCCAGAGATCGGCGTTTTATTGATCGGGTCTGGCGTCCAGCTGGGCGCGGGCGCAGACGCTGGCGCTGCCGGCGGTGCTTGTTCGCCAGCCCCTAACATCACCAAACCGTCGGTGTGCATCTCGATGGGGTACGCCAAGTCGTTCGTGATTGGCTTGCGTCTTTCTTGTTCAAGGAGAATACTGTGTGTACCTTGCTGAGAGTAACAGCCACTGTTGTTCTTTTGCCGTTTTCGCTACCCTTTTCTTGTTCGTATGGCCTGACACCTTTACCTTGAACCTGTGTGTAATCCCGGAAACTGCCGCCGGTTGGTTGTACGTACGGGGGGTAAGAGGAAAAGAGAGAGCGAGCAAAGATAATATGAAATAAAACCACGCTTTCTGCTGGCCTGCCTTAGCCAACCACCCCGATAATGGAACCGGCGATGTTTATTACGTTGGAACGTCGTTAGGTCGGAAAAGAAATATCGACAAGCGTTGCAGCCCCGTTCCAGAAAAAGGTACAGTAAGCTAAAAAGTTAAACTGGAGCCCCAAGCGAGATGGACGGTGTAGCGGCGATTGGTGAGCGCTGTGGCGCTTGTCGTCGAGTGGTGGGGGTGGTGGGGAAACAGGTCCCCACGGTGGAGGGGGACTGGTCTTTCCCCTAGCCTAGCGTTGCTGCTCCGCTTGCAGCATCGTGTGACTGCCCTGACGGCCTGCCACTGCTTCACATTGACGGGGCGGGAGGGCGACGGGCGGGAAAGTGGAGAGATGGCTCCAGAGGGAATCCAGAGCTCCAGACAGCACTGCGATACCACCTCACAACGAACCATACGGATAACGGAGAGGGGATGCTTTCTCGACATTTGCCCCCCTTCCCCGTTGATACCGTTCAAGGGAAACCTGCATGCATGCAGGTCATGCTCCATGGGCGAGCGAGGTTTTCCCCATATCTTTTTGCCCCAGCACTCCAGTCTGTTCCAAATTCCCCCATCTCGATATCCGTTACTTTCCCGCATCGTCAGATTTCCTCGGCCTCGGCCGCAGTCACCCACTCACCCACCACGTTCGTTGGGTGTGACCCAGGCTTTATGAGTAAGCGAGTAAGTGCGTAGGTGGTCTGCTGCTGCCGTTTTATGATGAACCCAATGACAAGCAAACGATTTCTGCGACGCGTAATAAATTATCCATCACATGTGTACGGCCAGCAGCGGTTCTTGCTTGTTCTCTTTTCGAGCATGAGAGATTTACACGACATCGCCTCCTGGTTGTATCTTACCACCACCACCACCACACTGACTGACTGATGGATGAACATGACAATCTCTGATTGCCGTGCTTCAGTTGCAGCCTGCAGCAGCAACAGCAGTAGACTGGCGCTAGTGTAAGCTTCGGCACCATCTCCAAATCTGCGTTCTTGCAGATAGACCGGTCCAGGATATCTGCCTGCCTGCCTTGCTTGCCTTCCTTAGCTTCTCTGTGGAGAAGGGCGAAGCTCCCGTTCTCTTTTTTTAATTTTTCCCGGCCGCCATACAACTGTGACCAGCTACGAGTGACGATGTCTGTCAGAGGCGGTGAGCTGGTGGCGGGTTGATTCCTTGCTTCTTTTCTTAGGCTTGTTTAGCTCTATTCATCCAAGAGTACCAGGCAAAGATAGATTGCGCGAGCGATTTCTCGCGTAGTGTCGACTTCCGGGCTATCCATCGTGGTTTTACCTACGTCGGAGACACTCGATGGGGATAGCAAAAGCGTATTCATGTGCATGTGCAAAGATAATGAATGGCACAGCACAGCACAGCATACTCGGGTGTCCCTGTAGGTGTGTATGGCTGCATGTGCCTCAGGTAGACATGCATGCATGCACCGTTTACTCCCTCCCCGCCCCATCCTCGGGGATCGACTCAGTCCGCTTCCTCGCTTGCTGGCAAGCTTCCCTGGCTCTCGGAGTCTTCCGCCGAGCGGCACCTGTCACCTCTCGTCACCTCACATAGGTGTGTGACGTTGGAAGAGGGTCACTCGCCAAATCTCTGGCAGCGGTGATCCCGAGAAACGAAAACATAGATGTTGTATCTCCGGCATTGCCTGCCCAACACTTCACAAACATACTCTTACAGTGTGTACAGCAAAACAGCACCGAGACGGTGTATTGCCGAAACTAAACTCCAGCAAAAAAAATCATGATAGTAATTCCAGGCTCAGAGATAGCAAACATTAAACCAAAAAAGCTGCAACCCACTCCTATATATACAAAGTGTACACCAACACACCACCACCGCAACAGGAGCCCCTACCTAACCGAAGCAGGAAAACTCCTCGTGCTAAGCAAAACGCCCTTGACCCTACGGATGTTCTCCTTAGCCTTCTTGATCTCGTCGTCGGGCTCGTTCCGGTTCCCGCCGCCATAGATGGAGAACCCTGCGCCGTAGTCCATGTGCGCCGACGTCATGGTGTCCAGGTCGTCCTTGAACAGGTCCAGCACCGTCTTGATATCGCCCAGGTCTTCGGTCTGCGACACCAGGCTGTCGCGCAGGCCCTTGACCGCCGTCGAGAGCTCGGCGAGCTTGCGCGCCTGTGTTGCGCTGGGCTTCTCGGCTGGCGTGTTGGGGTTGGGTGTGTTGGAGGAGTAGCCCATGGACGGGCTGGCCGGGAGAGAGGTCTGCACGCCGATGTCGCGGTGGAATAGCTCCGTCGGGTCATCGTAGCTGCTGGTCGTGGCTGCGTCGTCTTCGTCGTCGGGGTGGGTGGAGGAGGATCCTTTCTTGTTGGCTGCTGTGGAGGGCGGGAGCTCGGAGACAGTGTTCTCGAGCTTGTCAACGAGCTTGGCTAGGCTCTCGTTTGCGTCGGAGTGCAGGGAGATGCGGGCCTCGGTCAGGGCGTCGACCATGGGCTCGACCACGAATTTGCTGGTGCCGTAGACGAGGGCCGAGATGCCGCCGAATGCGTAGAGCGTGTTGAGGAAGCGGTTGACGGTCACGAGGGGCGGCGGGCGCGTGGGCTTGGTGAGGAACTCGGGGTAGGTGACGATTGGGGGGCGGTCGTCCTTGATTGTGCTGCTAGAGGTGGTGTCGAAGATTGTCTGTGACGGTAAAGAGTCGGTTATGTTTTTGGCTGGTGGCTCTGTGTGCTGAACCTGTGCCCGTGGTGTAAGTCTTGTGATTCTGTCCGTGTCGCAAACTGTGGGAGACGAGTGACTGCCACGTACAACAGCCTGCGCCGCCTCTGGTTGCGCTACCGGGGCGACATCCCGTAGTAGCTCGTCAATGTCGCTCTGAGGGATTCCTTTGCTTTTAAGAAACGCGGCTTTGCGTTCTGTAGTCTCCGACTGTACCAGGGCGTCTTGGAGGAACTTCCTTGCCTGCTCCAGCGTTGTCGTTTGTGGTTTGTCCAAGTCAGCCTCGACCTTGGCTTGAGCATCGTCGGTCTTTGGGCTTTGCTGGGCTGTCTGCCAGGCCGGCGCATCAGGCCCTTTGTCTTCGGAGCCGCCCATGGTTCTTGGAAGCGAGGTTCTTGATATCTGTCGGGGAGCAAGGTCGGATGTTTGTGATGCTGGACAGGATCGGGTTTCGGACAGGATGGAAGGAAGGAAATCGCGATCAATCAATGGCCGCCCGCGGGCCAGCAGCGCGGGCGCCGGGCGGGTAGCAAGGAAGTTGGGGTATGTCACTGCCGAGGCACGCCTGTGGCAGCTATTGGTCTGAGCGCCTCTAACCCCAGGATCCCAGGCGTTGCACCCCAGCCAAGACCCCCGGCAAGGCTGGATGGAGCCCACCGCGATTTTGATGGAGAAGAGGTGGACACCGAAACTGCGGGAGGCGGCGGACTTTGCGGGACTCGGGCGATCACGAATCAGCCTTGCTTGCGAGCCACGACCGAATTGCACTGCATTGCACGCGCTGCCCTGGGGCCGAATACGACGAGAGCCATTCTTGCTCAAAGTGCTGCTGCTTATTGCTATTTACCAATTTGCCGAGACATTGATTCGCTGCCGGACGCCTCAAGCGCCTATCAACACACACATCCCAATACCTTCTGATCTGCTTGATTAATCCGAGTTTGATACACGGCCTCCAAGCTCCAACACGGTATGAGACCTCCCATTCGGTAGAGAGTCAACCTTGTGCTACGATGAGATGCTGAGATGAGCTTGACCGCCCTAGGCCGTTTGCATTCATTCACACGCCGATCTAGTGAGAAAGAGGAAGACGAGAAACGAGACTCTCCAGACAGGCTGGCGGACAGACAAGATCACCCATCCGATTTGTGAGTAAACTCCAAGGCACGCATACTATTGTAAACAATTCCAAAGCGACGAGACGGGGATTGGGACGTGGACGGGTATGGCGCTGCGCAAGCGCGGGTTGCACCGTGTGTGTTTTTCTTTGTGTCGTTGTGCCGGGTCGTGACTGCGATCGATGGGGCGCGATGGGTGCATCATCGGATGTCGAGCTGGAATGGGACATAAAAAGCGGTGGTGGAAGGTGCGCTGCGGTGCGAGGTGGATGGGATGGACGGATACCTGCCTTGGGTGAATGAATGAGGTGGACTGGGACAATCGATAAAGAAGGGTCCAGTGACGGCGTCAAGCGGCGCTCGGCGGCGGCGGCGGGCAGTCTTGCCCATCCAACGAGGCCACGAGGCGAGCGAGGCGAGGCGAGGCGGAGAGAAGTTTCTTGTGAAACCTGCAGACCAAACCGTTGGCTGAGTGGCTCCGACTTGACGGGAGAGCGAGCCAAACAACAAGCTGGAAAGCATCAGAGGTGTAGACTTTCGGACGTGCATCTTCGCGCGTCTTTTTGTTTCCCCCGGCCAAGCGGCCGCCACCCACCTCACCAAACCTCACCTGAGCTCGACGAGTCAACTTGGACTGCCAAAGAAGCAAAAAGCATAGCCTCCACTGCTTGCTTGTGCCTGCCTTGCCTTTATCGTTTGGATCCCTCCTTCCCTCCCCCACACTACCGGCGCGCCGCCAAACGCCCCGAGACGACGCCATTGGAGCCAACTCCCTTCCTTGCCCTGTTGCATCTTGCCATTGTTCCATCACATCTCAATCGCCCCTGCAGCTTTGGCTCTGGCTCCGGCTCTAGCTCCAACCAGCCTCGGCGTGCACACCTCAAACCCTTCTCCCAATTTTCCCAGACCAGACCAGACCAGACCATTAAGACCAGATCGTGCCCTGCCAAACCCAAAAGCCAGCCAGAGCATCCAGAGCAGCCATGTCTTCGCGGCCCCGTCGCTCGGCCGCCCAGCGCGCCACCGAGGCAATCACTGACATGGCCGACAGAGACAACGAGCGCAGCATGTCGTCTCGTGCGCGCCGGTCCGGCGGAGCAGGCGGCAGCGGCATCGCCTCCGTCTCACGCGGCCCGCCCTCGTCGCCCGCCGGGAGTGCCAGCGCCAGCGCCAGCACCGATCCCAACCACATCCATTTGACGGTGAAGGTGCCGTCGTCCAAGTTGCGCCAGGTCACCAACAACGGCACCGCGCGCACGAGCACCGGCGGCGGCGCCGGTGGTGGTGGTGGTGCGTATGGGCGGAGCAGTATCGGATCCACCGCAGCGGCGCGGACGCGAGGGAACAAGAAGAGCTATGTTGTCGAGAGCGAGAGCGACGAGGAGGATGAAGAGGACGAGGAAGAGGAAGAGGTCGAGTTGGGAGATGAGATTGAGGTCGGGGACCGGGCCGGACTGGTTGATGTTGAGGACGACGAAGAGGACGAAGAGGAGGATGATGACGACGACGACGAGATGGAGGAGGAGCTCGGCGATGAAGACGCAGAAGGCGAAGAGGTCGACGATATGGATGTGGACGCGGAAGGCGAAGACGAAGACGCTGGCGCTGATGCTGACGCCGATGCCGACGCTGATGGCGACATTGACATGGACGTGGCCCCGCCGTCCACTTCCATCCCCGCCATCAAGGTATCCAAGCCGTCGTCGAAACCCAACACAACTCCGAAGCGGAAACTCGTCAGGGGGTTTGAAGTCACGGGCGGCAGCGGCGCGGCGGCGGATGACGACGACGACGATGACGATGACGACGAGCTGAGCGAGCTGGAGAGCGAACCAGAGGACGTCGACGAGGCGGTCAAGGTCGCGGGCGGCGACGAAGAGGACGCAGAGGGCGAGGACGACGATGACGTCGAGGTTGATGTCGATGCCGAGGGCGAGGAGATCGAGGTTGCCGACGAGGACGACGACATGGACAGCGATGACGACACACCCGGCGGAGGCAGCCGCGGCGATACCCCCGACCTGACCAAGCTTACGGCACGGCAGCGGGCCAAGCTTGGAGACGCGTCGCACGAGTATCTGAAGCTGTCTGACGGTAAGTTTATCCTTCGTTCAGAATTGAGCATGGCTGATATCCTGTGTGTCCAGAGGTGCAAGTCAAGAAAGTTTTTACAGCCGAGGAGCTGTCGATGCGCCGGCTGGAGATGGCGCGCCGTCGACGGAACCTGAGCGAGAAGCGCAACGAGGAGGTCAAGGTATGTGCTGCCACCGCTCTCCTATCTTATCCCATCCTATCCTATCCTACTTCGCTCTTCCGGCGTGTCTTGATACCGTCACATTATATTTTGTATATGTAGGAAAGAAAAAAGCTGGCTAACCAAATGATGATGATGGGCAGATGGAAACAATCAACAAGCTCCTCAAGAAACAGGCGCCCAAGGTCAGCCGTCGCGCTCTCCTGGCCGGCGAGGAGATGCCCGACGGCGAGTTCATGAAGGCCGATCCCATGTACATCCGCTGGATCAGCAACAAGAAGGGCAACAGGGTCGCGCTGCCGGATGATATGGTGGCTGGGCCGATCGGGCAGCTGTTTTCGGCTGGTGGTGGTGGGGGTGCTGGTGGGTCGAGGAAGATGGTTCAGGAGGTGTCGTGATTTCTTTTCTTTTCCTTTTTATCTTTCTTCTTTTGATGCGTGCCTGCCTTCCTGTAGGTGGTTTTGGGTTGGGACATTTTCACGCACGTCCTTACGCACTCACTTGCCTTTCATCGTGGCGAGGCGAGGTGAGGTAAGGAGGTGAAGTGAGGTGAGGTTATTGGGATGTCGGCGTTGGGATTATTTGCTCCTGCCGCTTTTGTTCAAATGTGGGTTTGTCTTGTCTTGTCTTGTGAGATTCTGTTGATTTCATTCTCGCGAACTGGGTTGTTCTTCTCGTTCTTGTTTCTTGTCTTGGCTCGGGGATACAGAAAATGCATCTACACGCACACACACAGCCGATCATAGCCGTGGCGTGCGCAGAGTTCTCTGGGTTCTGTCCCAAGAACTGCACGGTCACCTCGAAGCCGTCGTCGCTGTTGCTGATTCTCGCAGGTCCAGATATCTTGCCGCGGCCTTGCATCTTTCCGTCGAGAATATTCACTGGGGTTGTGTGACCTTCGCCCGATCAGCATCGTCCAAAGGGAGAACGATTCCAACACCAGCGATCTTCTTCTTTCGAGAGAGTGCGGCTAGCGAGGCCCAGGATCTCATGATATTGACGGAATGGAGCCCCCTCATCGTCCTCGCCGTTTTTCCATTTGACGGGGTCTCCCTTCTTTCGCGACACACACACTCCTGGCGTTTCTTTTCTGGGCGATGGGAATAGGTGACGGACGTTATTAGGTTAGGTGCCTTATCTACATGGTACATGGTAGTCTAGAGAATGGAACGCACGCTTGTTTTCTGAAGCCCGGGAGTCCGGATGTTCTTTTCTTCTCTGTGTCTTTTGATGGTTTTGTTATCTCGGTTTTGGGTTGTCTTCTTTGGTCATCTCTCGGTCATCTTTCGGTCGTATCCTGGTTCCATCATTTGTTCCATCTTGGCTCTATCTTGACTCTATCTTGGGTTTATCTTGGTTCTATCTTGGGGTTTCTTTTACAACAAGAACACGGATATTCACATCGAGTTTTGGGTCTGGGTTCTGTTGGGAGTCAGTCACATCTTTGCGGAAAGTCGATATGGACTCGGTTCAAAGTTGAACACAAGTCATCTCCTTCTTTTGTAATGACACGGGTTTGCACCTCGAGGGTTGGTCTTGGGTTTTGTTGAAGATACAAGTCAGGTACTCTACGGACGTCGGTTTGGACTCGGGTCAACGTTGGGGACAAGTCGTCTCCTTCTCTTGCAACGACACGGATTTACACGACGACTACGGTGTGACCGTGCGGTTCTTGGGACAGGACCCAGAGAACCCCGCGCAGGCCATGGCCACTATCGGCAACGCTGATGACGTCGCCGACGCCGACGATGATAATGGCAACAACACTGCTACTGCCTCACCGTCCACGAGCAGCAGCAGCAAGACGGATTTGTACGTCGCGTTTTGTTTCGGGGTCTTGTTCGGGATTACAGTTCAGGGTTCTCTGCCAAAGTCGATCCCCTTTCCTGCATCCACATCCTACTCAAAGTCTGGAGTACCATGATATGGGTCGTTTTCCCCTTGTGCCTTGGGCTTGGCGGACGGCTTTGGTATATCGGTCTCTACATCTAATTGCCCTGTGGCCTTGGCCATCTCGGTGCCCTTCGCCCATCTCGGGGCCGAAGGCGAGCGAGGAGGAGCAGCATTCTGGAAGTTTCCAGGCTGTGGACCTTTGAGTTGGATAAACTTTCTGAAGGGGCAGTCAGTCGCGTCCTCGCTTTCGGTTTCGGTTTCGTGCAGTCAGTCGCTTTCCTGCCAGTTTTCGCGCTGGGCGGTCAGTCACTCTCCCCCAGGTACTCGTCTGCACCTGCCCCCACGTGTGCTACTGCAGAACGTTATCTCCTTCCGCCATGCCCCCGGCCCATCACGAGGCGGCGATATCCTATTGTACAGTAGGGCCGGTTCCTTGGCACATGGTTTCAAAGTTCCTCCTTTTCTCGCCACTCGACGCGGTGGGTGGGTCAGACCGATCGCGAAATTTCGTCTCTTGGGGACTTTTGGCTGCGAAGCTGCGAACCTTGATGGTCGTGTGAGTGTATGATGCCATTCATCCGTTGTTCTGGACGCGATTTCTGCCGAATTGTGGGGTACGCGTTTTGGAGGGGGCTGGGGTTTTGGGGATTTTTGGGCGCTTTTTTGGAGGTGAGGTGAGAGAGTTGAGGTGAGGTGAGGTGAGGTTGACCGAACCGCCTGAGTTGGTCGCCATGGTGTTTTGCTCCCAACACAGCGAAAATATTGGTATTGAAGGTGTGCATAAGTGTTTTTCGGCAATCTGGACTCGAAAATGGCATTTTTGGCATCAAATTGGGGTGTTTTGACGCAAAAAATGGTGGTTTTGGTGGTCATCGTGGGTGGTGTTTTTGGCGTTCAGGGGCAGAAACACCATCACCAGCTCTTCAGAATGCGGTGGTGAACCCTCGAGATAACCTCACACGCCGACCACGTCACCCCAGCCCCCCCAAAATCAACCTTATTCTGGCCTTCAAGTCGAGCTCGAGTGACCGCTTTCCCCTGGCCTTTCGGTTTCTGCCCCCCTTCGCGCAGGAGGTTACAAAATCTTTTCGTCGTCCTCAACTTTTCCAAACTCTCTCACGAAACACCAACACCAAACCAACTTCTGCTTTCCAGAACTGCATTCACTCTTGCACAGCAACTTGCGCCGTTCACGAGAAAAAGACTTTCACTTTCACTGCGAAAGCCTTCACATCTTCACACCAAACCACTTACTTCGTTCTATCCCACTCCAACTTGTTCATCTTGTTCCTCCTTTTGACCCCCCGCTTCGACTGATTTCTGTCGTCCAGCTCTGCTCTTGAACAACCAAAAGTTGTCTCGCGCGCCTCTCTTACTGCACACAACATATCGCCATTGTCACTTTCTTGACCCACGACGACAAGATGTCTCAGGGTCATGACTTCGCCGCTGGCGGCGGCTCTCAGGAGCAGCCCCAGCTCGACGGCAACGTCTTTGGTCAAGCTGGCTTGGCCATCGACTCGCGTGAGGATCCCTTCGCCTTCCTCGCCAATCCGCCCGACTTTTCGTCTGTCGACGATGAGTTTTTCGACCTCTCTGCCCTGTTCGGTGAGTTCACCAACGGCGAAGAGCAGCAGGTTGCCTTGGGTAAGTTGATCCCCGCCATCTCGTGCCCCTCGTTCAACGAATGCTAATCCGACTGCAGGCAACGCGAACAACGCAGACGTGACCGGCGTTTTTCCTTCGGTCGGCGATGGTTTCGCTCCGCTGGACGCTGGTCTTTTCTCATCCGGCAACATTGATCAGGTTTTCCCGACTGAGCCAGTCGGCACTGCTGCAGTTGGAAACGACAATGCCATCGCTCAGCAGCAGGGTGATGTGACCATTGCCTCTGACGGCATTCTTGCCAATGAGGCTGTTGAGAACGTCGTCCAGCAGTCGGACTTCGGTCTTGACACTCAGACTTCCCAGATCGGAGAAGTCACCACTTCTGTGGATTCTGAGAACCCCACCGCCTCTGCTCAAGACGAGGCCGATTCTCTCTTCGGAGACGCCCCTGCTTCTGCTCAAGAGGATGATTCCATTGAGAACAATCTCCTCCATGCCCTGCTCTCCTTGCCTCAGACTCCCCCTCCGGCGGACGAGTTTGTCATGAACCCTCCTGTTGACGGAGCGACAACCTTCAACTTCAACGACCCCCAGACACCGTCCACGGGCCAAGCATCTACAGACACATCCACAACCACATTGTCGTCCTCGCCCTTTGGTCTTTGCTACAGCGGCAGCAGTGCCACTAGCTTCGGCAGCGACAGCGTCAATGGCAACGGCACCGCCAGTACCCCGCACATTGTGGATGATGTTGTCGTCAGCGTCTCGGATGACATGTTTGAGCAGGAGGTGAATGCTCTGCTGGGACCCAAAGCTGCCTCTCCCAAGGCTCCCAAGATGTTTTCTCTGCCTCTTCCTATCCATACAAACGTCCGAGTCAATGTTGCCGAGCTGCGTCCCAGAACCAAGGCAGCTCCTCAGCAAGGCCAGAACGACGTTCAGATGCAAGACACTGGCGCCGATCAGCAGACCCAAGCACATCAGGCACAGGCCGCAGTCGCACAGTCACAGCCGTCTGTGGACGTAGAGCAGATCATGCGTGAGAGAGATGCCGCCAATGAGCGCATCAGACAGCTCGAGGCACTGTACGGCCCCCTCCCTGATGTTGATAACGACGGCGAAGTGACGACGACGAAGAAGCCGTCGACACGCAAGCGGACCAAGTCCACCACCACCAAAACCCCGCCCAAGAGGCAGCGCCGCAACACGGCCAACAAGGCCAACACGGCTACCCCGGTTACTACGGCTACCCCGGTCACCACGGCCAACAAGGGCACACCCGCGGCAGGCAAGAGCGTGCCCAAGATCGTCTACCGCTTCAGCGACGAGAGGTTCTGCATGATCATGCTCCGGGAGGGAGAAGAGCTGATGGTGGTGATCGGCAAGGGCACCAATTCCCAGAACCAGAAGCTGGACGAGTTCCTCGAGGAGACAGCCGCCCATAACCTTGAAATCCCGCGAGAATTCGTCTACCGGCTTTATCTGACGCCCGAGGAGAACCGCCAGAACATTCGGGAGCTCAACGCGGCGCTGGCTGCGGGACTGCCCCTACCTGCGTCGGCCTTGCTACCGCAACCACCCGCAGACCAGCCTCTCCCCAGCCTCCACCTGGACCCCGGCATGACGCTCAAGTGGCCTATAAACCGAGGAGTCGGTGGGCTGCCGTCGGTGTGTCCGGTGTCCGAGTCCAAGTGGGCCGATCCGATCATTTACACCAGTGACACCGATGACTCTAGCAACAGCGGCAACGGCTCCAAGGTGGCAGTCCAGTTATTAGGGCAGAACCGGGAGAACCCCGCGCAGGCTACGGCCTTGATCGGCGACGCTGATGATGTCGCCAACGCCGACAATGATAATGGTAACAACGCTCCTGGCATCAGCTCTGGCACCCCCTCGATCCCGATGAACGACGTGATCCAAGACATACAGGCTGTGGAGTGCCCCTCGTCGCCAGCAAACGACCTCTCTGCACCCACAAAGACCAACTACATCCATGAGCTCATCCAAAACGCCAAAGCGCGTACCAAGGACTCCAGCAAGCAGGCCACTCGGAAGCCTTCGCCACCCACCCCGACGGCCGCCCCTCGCGGCAAGGCTCGCAAGAACTCCACTGCTTCTTCCTCGTCTGCCAAGGCGACTCCTGCCCGCAAACGACGCATCGCCCCTGCTCCTGCTGCTCCGGCGTCCCAGCTGCAGGGCCCAACTGCCCGCATGAACTCGGCCACACCCGTCGCCGCTAGACTCGAGCAGCAGGCCGAGACCTTTAACATGAACGGCTACTGCGCCAACGTCAACACTCCTCCTGTCAACGGATTCATGAGCAGCAGCAATGACACCAACGCCATGAACGGCTACTTCGGTGCCCAGATGAACGGCCAGCAGCAATATCCCCAGACCAACGGATTCGGTTCTGGCTCCGGCTTTCTCCAGCAGTCGGCCCCCATGCCCATGATGGGCAGCATTCCCTTTGCGTCCACCCAGCAGCAGCAGCGTGGTGACCACCAAACTATCGCGGAACTCCACCGCAGAAGACAGATGGAGCAGCAGCAGCATGCTCAGCAGGTCATGGCCCAGCAGCAGCAACATCAGGCTATGGTCCGTCAGCAGCAGGCAATGGCAAGCTACATGCAGCCTCCCTTCGGTGGTCAGGGCAATGGACTCGGTAAGTTTTCTTCCCTTTTTTCCCCCTTTCTTCCATCTATCATACGCAAGTAACTAACATCTTCAACACAGACCTCTACGGCGACAATGCCCACAGCAGCTTCGGCTTCCCGCATTACCCTTCCATGCAGCAGACTCAGCAGTTTGGTCACTACATGGGCACCCAGATCTCTGCGCCTGTCCCTATGCACGCCGCCATGAACAACAACAGCTTCATGAGCCAGCAGGGTAACAACATCAACAGCGACTACCTTACCGCCGGCGCGGGCACCATGTTTGGCGACGACCAGATGCAGTCCTTTGCCGATCCGGATATGATGAACTTTACCTTTGACGAGTAGGGCAACTGAGTCGTTTCGTCTCTCGCTCCGGTTGAGGATAGCCGCCTGCTTCTTCGTCGTCTTCTTCTCGACAGACAGACAGGCAAGCCCATACGGAGGTCAACTGGCATCGACACTACACTTTTCCTTGTGTTACTTCCTCCTTTTTTCGACAGTTGCTTTTGCTCTTTTTCACGCTGTTTCACAACGATTGATCTATCTGATTGTCGTTTCATGGTCGTCATCTCGTCATCTCGTCGCTTTGAGATACCCCAGATACCCACTCGGTTCGGTTGGTTGGTTGGCGTTATGATGAATGGATAAATGGACAAATGCATGATTTGCATGGATGAGCTGATGAATGCATGGATGGAGCGTTTGTTTTCGTTTTCTTTTTTTTCTTTCGACACAAAAACACGAACACCAAAAAAAAGAAGGATGTTGCTGGCTAGCTGTTTATTACTTGGCGGATTCTTCTTTACGTCCCCACTCAGCTCATTCACGTTGCCCGATAGGGACAGACGGATAGCGGAAGGACACGAAGAACCGAAGCAGACTAGCAGCATCAGCAACGGAATCAGTACTTACGAAAAACGGTGGAGGATATTTGTTTTCTTTTTCTCTCTCAAGCTTTCTCTGGCGCTATGTATGGCATCATCTTGCTGAGCGAGATGGATGATGATGATGATGATGAGAGATGAAGAAAGGAAGGGATTTACGTACATCTGGCGGCTTGCTTTGCTTGCTTGCCTGCCATAGGAGTCTTTTGCTGTCGCTGTTGTTGATGGCGCGGAGGAATGGATGGATTGATGGATCTTGTCTTTACAAAGATCTCGACGAGGCATTATGGAGTGGACTGGACTGGACTTGCTTATACACAGAGATGGATGGCGCGAATAATAGATAAGAGCTCCTCGCGGAAAATACATCTGATTATATTTATGTACTCTTGGTATCGCGCTGTGTGATGTGGTGTGACACTGTTTGCCTGCTTGCTCCAAACGACTCGATGGTTAATTATGAGATACATAGGTATTAGGTATGTATGTAGCATAACTCCCTTCAGTACCACTGACAACCATCATCACCAACACCCCACAGCCACCCAGTCCAACACAACACACCACAACCCCCCTACGCCCCCTTAAACCCATACCGCAAAGCAGACAACTCCCCCTCCGGATCAACCCCCGCCATAACCACCTTGGCAACAAGCACAACCCCATACACAACCGCAGGCAACCAACCCAGTCCCATCCCAGCACCCAACACTCCCATAACCCCCACAACACCACAAAGTCCAGCATTTAACCAAGGCAGAACCCTCTCCAAAGGCGACCTCTCCCCTGCCCCTATCCCTGCCCCCATTTTCCCTCCCCTGCTGTGAGAAGAAGGCGCCAAATCATCCAAAAACCTCACGCCCGTAACAGATGGCGGGAGCCGGTAGACCAGAAACACCGTTGAGGCAAGCGACGTGAGCGCGAGGAGGGAGAAGAGCGCGGGGGATGGTCTGTCTTTACTTGGTGAGGAAGAAGATGAGAGGAAGAGGTGCAGCGCGTAGGGCACGCTGGCGAGTAGCGGGAGGGCGAGGAGGAGTTGGCGGAATTGGGCGTTGCGTTGGCGGTTTTGGGCGGCTAGGGCTGCTATGTATGTTTCTTGTTCTAAGGAGGATGCAGGTGTTAGGCTTATGTATACCAGGTAGCTTTTACATTCATGAATGGAAGGAAGGTAGGGCATGTGGTATGAGATGTGTGATGTGCGATGTAGGATGCTTCAAAGGTGAGAGGTCACAGCACCCAGGGGATGGTTTTCTTGTGAGTGGAAGGGATGGAGAATGATAGGGAAAAAATGAGAAAGAGTAAAGAGGGAAATAAAAGGGGCGAGACAAAGGGGAGAAGCGGCACGGGGAAAACACAAGCATACCTTGCTCGTCCATGACCTCAGGCGTACCATCATCCGACCCGTCGTCGCCATCGCCGGGATACCGGAACGTCTTGCGCAGGCGCGCTGTGGCCGCTTGGACGTTTCTATCCACCATGCTGCACTCTGTTCGTTCGTTTTCGCAAGATTATGGCTGTTTTACTTTGTATTCTTTTTCTCTTCTTATTCTTCTTATTCCGCCGTGTTCGTTCGTAAGGTGAACGAGTGAGTGAGTAATTCAAGTCGTGAGACGTAATGGTTTTGTCCAATACGGTACAGGCTGTGAATGGAGCTTGGGCGTGCAATGCAATGACGTTGCAGCTCAGCCAGCCAGTCAAAGTCACCTGTCGTTCAAGGCGGGTCGGCTGCCTCGTTAGATGCATAAGAAACATATCCTAAATCCGTTTTTAAGGATATCATAGGATCACGACAGAACCGAACAACAGAACAAATGTGACGAGAGCATCAACGCCGTATTTCTTATTGCTTAAAGAGATTCCACGCTTTTATTAAGCCGAAAAGCAGACCGCCATGGTTAGCAACGCAAACAATAACAACGACTACCTGATATAGCGCGTATATGTACCAAGAAGCGAAAAAGCTGAACGAAAGGGAAAGGGCTGTCAACCGTAGAGTGCAACAGAAAGAAGCAAGGGGGTATAAAAGGAAGTCAGAAGCATCCACCAAATACCAGTTCACCAGCCATCCCAAAGATACCAGGTATTTCCCCCCAAAAGTCCACCCAGCACACCCACCCCTACGCCTTGACATCGCTCGTCGCAGCCCGTCCATATCCGCGCGACTTCTGAAGCCGCAGCACCTCGAGGACCACCAGATCCATCAGGACGAACCCGAGCACAAACAGCGGGATGATGTTGAAGCGCCAGCCGCGCATGAGGCGCACATTGCGAGCAATGACGTCTCTGTCGTCACCGCTGACCAGCGGCAGGTCGAGCACGGCCAGGTACCAGTTCTCGGGCGTCCAGTCGCGGCCGTCGTTGTACTTGGCCGGGGTGGTGCGCTGGGCCAGGCCGACGTCGATCGCCTGGTTCGCTGTCTGGGCTGTCACCACGAACGTGTAGATGAGCGCCGTCAGGGTGAGCAGCCAGCTGAGGACGGTGAGTAGCGCCCAGACGAAGAAGATGGGCGAGGATTTTCCAGTCTGGAAGAGCAGTTAGTTGGCTTTTTTTCTTCTTTTTTCGTGTATGCGTTCCATGATGTGGGGACCAACCTTCTGCCTCGACCGGTTCTCGAGAAAGAGCGCCAACACGCCGCCGAAACCGATCAGGACCAATGCGGTTCCTCCGGCGCCGTTGGTCGTGTGTCCCTGGTTGACGAGCAGGTTGGCTGGCTCTCCGCGCAGCTGGAAGGTGCTTGTGCCCGTCGCGACCTCGAAGAAGCCACCGCCCGGGCCGTGGAGGAAGGCGACCATGGACGAAACCAGAGCGAGGGAGATGGCGGCGTCGATGGCGAGCAGGCCCAGCGCGATGTAGATATACTTGAGCAACGAGGGGGAATCCATCTTGGCAGTGACTTTGTTGTGGGATGGATATGCGGTTGCTAGATCGGCAAGCACGGCGGGCCAATTCACATGTCCCCAGGAGGGAGAGAGAGAGGTGGATGTTTGACCCTGACAGATGAAGAGAGAGCGAAGCAAGAGCTGGCCTGGAGGGGACGATAAGGTCACAAGCACAGTGGAGCTCAAGTCTAATACTGTGTAGAAGAGACGTGACAAGCACAAGGAACAAAGAGATGGAAGGAATGTTTGCCCATCCGGGGCGGCTCTCTAGTAGAATATAGGGCTGAGCTCGAGCTCCCTTCTTATTAGTAGTTCCCCCCCAAAGTGCCCCCCTCAGCATGGCTGGTGCCAGCCACTTGGGACTTACACCAATGCCGGTGGGGACGGGCGTTGAGTTGGGCTGGCTGGGGGGGAGATATGCAGATGCACTGCTGCATAGACTTTGGCTAGCACACCAACGGGACGACATGATGGCGGCATGGGATTGGCCCAGGTCCGTCTGCCGTCAGCACGGCGGAGTGCAACCCATCACGGACGCACCTGCCGGGCTCAGCTTTTTGCCAACAACAGCCAGCCCTGGCGAGCCGGGTCCATGATCATGTATCGGTGTAACGCCAGCCAATGGCAGCCCATCGGTGCCACGCGGACAGCGGGACAGCGATCAGAGGGAAGATGCCCTGCCTGCTGGGCCAAAGGGGAAAGCAATCGGGCGGCCGCACCTCCCTGACGCGGCTCTCGCGCCAGCATCACTAGCCCCGTCCGGCGCAAAAGCAGGACAGACAACCGAGTCGAGGCTGCGCAGAACTTTGAACGGAACTTTCCTGTCTCACTCTGTGCTGTCTGCGAACCTTCGGACCTTGCGAATCGTGACGAGCGAAAGTTCCCGGGAGAGGGCTCCTAATTACGTGTGGCGAAAACGATGGCGAGGAAACAGAAACAAAAATAGATTTAATACACTCAAGTGAGGCAAGAAATCGTATCGAAAAAGAAAAATAACTTCTGAGGAAATGGATAAAGAAAGATACCAGGTTAGAAGTCGGCGGGTTTGAAAGGGAGGATCGCCGGTGGACAGTCTTGGCAACAGGAACATGGAAAAAGAGACAAGACCAGAAATACCAGCCAAGAGGAGAACAAGGACAGGGGCAAGCGATCCCGACAAACGTCAAAACGGTATATTGACCAAGGCGCTTCGGTCCATCGTCCCAGAGATCAGTCGCTGTGTGTAACTGTAGCTGTAGGGTAGTGCAAAATGTAAATACTCTACTGTTCCTCTGGCATGCAATGCACCCACCCCCCATCACCATCCATTCACCCGTAAACCGGGATGGATTTTGGCGCCTCAACCGTGAGAGACCAAGTGCCGGTGCGGTGCGGTGCGGTGCGCATGGTGGGATGTGGGATGTGTGGGTGGTTGTGCAGGCCGGGTGTGTGTGTGTGTGTGCGTGTCGTGGTCCTAAAAACAGCCCCCGACGCAACCCAAGTCATGGAAATCGTGAGTTGTAGATAGTAGTATGTATGTAGGTAGGTCGTAGCGATGTTGCACAGATGTGCTCAGATAGGCAGCTTCGTCCTTTTTGTCGCTGGTGGTCTCCCAAAATATCTGGGTACGTGGTCTCGCAGCGGCGGGATATGCACCTACACGCCAAGCCAAGGCTACAAGCTAACCGGTAGCGACAGTGGGTGCTGTCGCTGATAGCGATTGTACCCCCTAGCTGCATATCTGCCCCTGATAACCAACAATTTGACGTGGTGGGCTGATTGCGATTGACGGATTGACGATACCGCCCGCCGCACGACGAGAGCTTCCCGACGCTTCACCCGAGCACATCCACCCACCACAACCGCTCAACCCCCCACCCGCAACGATGCTATCGAGGATAGCGCTCCAGAGAGGCGGGCTCGAGGCCGCCTTCTCGAATTCGCTCCCGAGAATAGCAGCCAGGACGTCAAGGATAGCAAGGCCAGCAACAGCAACAAGCAGTGTGCAGCGCCAGAGCTTCTCATCGGCGCCCAAACCCGGTGATGGCCCGCTGATGGAGCGACGAGCCGACCGGGAGCTGCCAGGTCTGTGTTTTTGTCCTACCCCCCTTCCCCCTTTCCCATACCCAAACTCCTCGCTAACCCCTTGCCCTCCCACAGACGTCGAAGCCAACACGTTCCGCTGGTCGCGCACCCTCCCCATCTTCCTCGTCATCTGCGCCGTCTCGGCCGTCGCCATCTTCAACTACCAGAAGCTGTCCAGCCCAGTCGTAACCTCGACGCTGTACGCGCTGCGCACCAACAAGAAGGCGCGCGAGTACCTGGGCGACGAGGTCTACTTCCAGAACCAGATCCCGTACATCTCGGGCGAGATGAACCAGCTGCGCGGCCGCATCAGCATCGAGTACGCCGTCAAGGGCACGCGCAACACGGGCGTCATGCGCTTCGCCAGCCACCGGCCCACGGCGCGCGGCATGTTTGAGACCACCGAGTGGAGCCTGACCACGTCGGACGGGCGGGTCATTGATCTGCTGGAGGGGGATGATCCGTTCAAGGGCATCGTGGGTGGGAACGAGCCGGACGACTTTGACGAGGAGGAGGCCGCGCGCGGGTTCAGGAAGATGGGCAAGTAAAGGCAGGGCAGGGGGAGATGGCTCTGTGTGTGTTTGTGTGGGAGGGAGAAGGCATATACCAACCAACCCCCTTCAACTGGAAGCAGAAACAGAGACAGAGAGACAGACAGTAAAACGGAGAAATGGCCGGGTCTCTTACTACACTACATGTACATTTATCTGTATGATACAAACAAAGCAAAAAACAAAATTCCCTCTTCTTTTTTTGCTCTCTCACTCTCTCCTTTAAACCGTCACCTCAGGAGCAGCCACAGCCCCAGCACCACCCTCCACCACCCCCGCGGCCAGGATATCCTCTATCCTGCCCTGCTTCCGCATCTCCTTGAGCTGCAGATGCTTGACCCTAGCCGCCGTCAACGTCTCCGCGGCATCAGGGAACCGCTCATCCAGCACCTTCCTGCTCGCCTCAATAAACTCCTGAGCCGGCGGCGGCTTCTTGACCGCGTCCTGGATCTTGACAATGCACCCCTTCGGCCCGGCCACGCACCCTTTCACCACCACGATCCCCAGCTCATTATTCACCATCAGCACCGGCAGGTTCTGCATCGTCACGCGCTCGTTACCCATCCGCCCCGGCATCTTCTTGCCCGGCAACACACGCGAACCACCGCCCTGCGACGGACCCGTCGTTCCGATCGCGCGATGCGAAAGCGAGTTTCCGTGAGATGCGCCCTGGCCCTTGAAGCCGTGCTTCTTCATGCCGCCCGCAAACCCCTTGCCGTGGCTGTTGGCGCGCACGTCGACCCATTGTCCGACGTGGAACCAGTCCGGCATGAGCTGTACGCCGACGGGCAGGAGACCGCTCTGGTCGCGCACGTGGAACTCGGCCAGCACGCGTTTTGGCGCGAGGCCTTTCGCTTCGAAGTAGCCCAGCATAGGCGCGCCGACGTTGTCGGCCCGCCGCTCGCCCAGCCCGACCTGCACGGCGAAGTAGCCGTTGCTGGCGCGCGTCTTGTTGGCGACGGTCTGGACTTTATCCAGCTGGAGGACCGTGCAGGGGATGCGCGAGCCGGTTTTGCCCATGAAGGCCGTCATGCCCTTCTTGATGGCTAGCACGCCGGTGCGCATTGGTGTTGTACGCTCGCGGCGCTTGAGGGCCGCGGCTGGGCCGGTTGTTGGCGCGGGCAGGCCAGAGGAGACTTGGTTGAAGCGCGTCGGCTTGGCGCGGGAGGGGAGGGTTGACCAGCCGTATTTGACGCCGCGGGTCGTCGTGCGCGGGAGCAGGAGCGCCGAGGGGGATGGGCGGCGGGTGAGGGCGAGGGTCAGGCTTTGGAGGGACGGCTGTTGGAGCTGCCGCCAGCAGCGGGTCGGCAGCTGGGGCGCCATTGTTTGGCGGGTGTGTGTTTTTCGGGGAGGTCTGTGAGAGGAATTGGTTGTTTTCGGTTTGGTGTTTGCGATTTCACGGGGTTTGTTTTGTCGACGCCGCCGCTGGGTCGAGGTGGTCGTCGTGGGTGTGGATGGGTTGGGTTCGATGGGTCGTTCCGCCGTTCTTTCGGGACGGGATGCCAGCAGAAATTTGGACGTCAAGTTTATTGAGGTAGGCGAGCTAAGAAGACCCCGATAGGATAGCCTTGACAGCTTGACAGCTTGGCGGTACAGAACCCTAACCCTGCCGACTGCCCAGTCGCAAGTCAATTGCAGGCGATTTCTGGAAGGGGTCGTTTGGTCTGGCCTCCTCCTCACCAGTGAGAATCCATTCGACCAACCGGCCCGACGACACTCGCTGCTTCATCTTCGGCAGCCATTTCAAGAAAGACTAGTACAGAAGGGAGAAAAGAAGAACGCGGGTCCTTCTGCAAAGGCTTTTATTTCTCTTTTTTCCTTTCTTCTTTTCTTTCCCACTCCATTCTCCGCCATCATGGTTTACTACTTCACGTCCAACGTGGTGACCCCCGCCGCGTTTGTCTATGTGGGAAAAGACAAGTTTGAGAGTAGGTCCAGCATTCACACTCGGGTCGCTTTGGTGGCATACCATGATGCACATCACCCAATACTTGTTTCTGTATCTATTTGACTGCCTTTTTGTATGATTTAAATGCACATTTTACTGACGTACCTGTGGTACAGACGAGGAGCTGATCCAGCATGGCTGGGAGGAGGATGTCTGGTGAGTGTTTCGTATACATGTACCCATCTCGCCAGTGAGCGAGGAGGAAAGCAAGAAAGACGCAAGCAACTTTGAAGTTATGAGACACATCTTTTTCTTCTCGTCTGAGAAATTCAAACCAGGGTATGAAAACATTCCACACCTCGGCCATGAGTATCTTCTCACTCATTTCCAACCAGTTCCACGTCGACAAGCTGTCGAGCGCCCACATCTACCTGCGGCTGCGCGAGGGCGACTCGTGGGACAACATCCCTGAGGAGCTGCTGACCGACCTCGGCCAGCTGACCAAGGCCAACTCGATCGAGGGTAGGTTTTCATCATCATCGTCCCTATCGTCCCCCACTCTCGGATATACAAAAGCATGGTAAACTAAGCCTTGTCGATCACAGGCAACAAGAAGGACAACATCACCGTAATCTACACGCCGTGGTCAAACCTCAAGAAGGACGGTAGCATGGCCGACGGGCAGGTGGGCTTCAAGGACCAGAAGAAGGTCAAGAAGGTGCTGGTGGCACAGCGCGAGAACGCCATCGTCAACCGGCTCAACAAGACCAAGGTCGAGAAGCACCCGGACCTGCGGCTGGAGAAGGAGGAGCGTCTGCGGGCGCTGCGTAAGAAGGACCAGCAGGCGCAGTTGGCGAGGGTGAGTCTCTGTCACATACACACACTCTCTCCCTTTCACAGACACACATACATACTAACCCCATGAACAACCACAACAGAAAAAGGAGGAAGCCCGCATCGCCAAGGAGCGCCAGGAGAAGAAATACCAAAAAGACCATGCATACGACGACCTGTTTGCGGAGGAGAACATGGCGAGCTCAAGCAACCAAGACCGCAACTCGGACTGGGAGGACGACTTCATGTAGCTTCTTTACCATCTCTCCATCCCTCACATATAGCCAAGACAAAACCATTTTCCCTCACCTTCCCAACCCACCCCCAACCTTCCTCTCCTCCGTCCCCTTAACCGTGTGATCACTCGGATTCGCCGCCGCCTCGTACAGTATATTCTGCGGCGCGCGCCCAAGCTGCATCCACTCGCCACGGAAACCCACATAACTAATCCGCGTGACGTCCTCGTCGCCGTCGCCAAAGTTGTCGGAGAAGAAGAGGCTTAGCCTCCGCACGGCGCTGAAACGTGCTCGCTTGACGGCGAGTTCTTGGATTTCGCTCGTGCGGGAGAGCTCAAAGGTTTGTGTGCCGGGGGCGTCTTCCGCGACGCTGAAGTCGACGTCGTCGCGGTTGATTAGGACTTTGAGTGTGCGTGGCGCGCTGTCGGAGGGGGAGGTGCGCAGGAGGATGGAGTGGAGTTTTATTTGGGCCGTGAAGCTGGGTTTGTTAGTTTTTGTGACTTTTATGGGTATGGTATGCAAGGTAGTGTGATGAGTGATGAGAGTGAGAGTGGCACCCAACGAGCACCAGAAACAAATACAATCAAATATACACAGACACACAAAGAAAAAGTATCAAGGAAGAGGAAAGGGGGAGGGGAGAAAAACATACGGAATATTCATCAACAACTGCTCGTCAGCATCGCTCGCCAGCTCGGGCTCGGCGCTTAACCGCTCCGCCCACGTCTTCTTGCACACGGCCTTGCCGGACCCGTACTCGGCCTCGTTGAAGGTCGTGATCTCGTCAAAGTTGATCTGCTGGTACAGCGAGAACTGCACCGCCGGTGTGATGTCGTCCGAGTGGTCGTGCGCCCCCCCGCCGTGGTCATGCCCGTGGCCGTGGTCGCCGTGCTCGTGCTCATCGTGGCAGTGTCCCGACATTTTTGGATCCTTCTTCTTTTCTGGGTCTCTTAATATGAATATGAGTTTTGGTGTGATGAACAGTTATATTATCCTAGGCTGGTCAGTCGTGTATGCGTTTGGTGTGTTTCTGTGTATATGTGTTGTGAAGGTATGTGGCATTCGTTCGAGATGAAAGGCAGGTTTGCGTGTCGATGAGCGGAGTCGTGAGAGGGGTCTGTTAGGCAGGCGTTGAAAATAATCTAGCGCTGTGGTTTGCCTTGTAGACCGCTGTAAATTGCCACTGTAAGGAGGTACCGTGAGTACCAGGAAAGCTTCCTGAGGTATTCACCAACCTCCATCCTCAACCTACCAAGTGAAGTGCATAGACAAAAGCATTACGTTTCCATTTATTTGCTTGATCGAGTAATAATTACACATTATGATATTTTATTCACAAGCCACTATTTACCGTTTCCAATGACAGACCGCCAACCTTCACCTCGACCAACACACCATATTGGCGAGGATGCATTACTCGGTTGAGGACCGCCATGCACGAACACAGCCAAACAAACACACATAGCAAACAACTTCCACCAAGTACTACCTTACCTATAAAACTACCTGAACCCGCTCAAGCCGACACTCTTCCGCTTATTCACCTTCTTCGACGACCTCCCGCCGTGCGGCCCCGCCACGACCTGCGACATGGCAATCATCGGCACGGCCTGCGACGAGTACTCCTTGATGCGCGGCTGGCTGGTCCGGATCACCGTCGGCGTCGCCATCGACTGCTGCATCTCGGGCTTCGCAAACTCGCCCAGCTGGAAGATCTGCGACTTGCGCTTCTCGGCCCTCATGCGCTTCGCCTCGACCTTGTGCTTGCGCTTGAGCGCCATCTCCTCCTCATAAGTCAGCTTATAGCCTGGTTTCCAGCCGACCTGGTCCGGGTTGCCGTCGAGGTCCCAGTGTGAGTGGACGAGCGACTCGTGGGCCTTGCTCGGTGGAGCGGGCTTCGCGGCCGCGGCGTATTGGCACAACCGCTTGTTCAATGCGTCCTCTTCAGCGTCCTCTAGCCCTCTGAGGGTGCCGTAGTCGGGAAGTGCTTGGGACGGTGCCACGATAGGTGGGGAGCTGCCAAAGGCCATCGAGCTGAAGAATGGGTCTTCGGGAGATTCTAGGTTGGGAGTGTCTGGCTCGGGAGTCTCTACTGTGGGGATGACCGTCGGCTCTTGCGACTCGGCCACCAGTCCGATCTCAGAAAGAAAGTTCCGGGCGGCAATACTCTGCACGAGAGCCTGCCCTTGGCCTCTTGCCATGCGGTTTGAGGGAAGCGCGGAGAACAGCTCTCTGAGCTTCTCAATGGAGCCGTCGATATTGGCCGGCAAGAGGCGATGGCCAACCTCGGGGCAGAGAAGCACCCCCTCGGTCTGCTCGAGAAGCTCGTCCTGTTCAGTCGGCCATTCTGAGGCGAGATGAAGGAGCTCGTCCACTGGCTTTTCAGATCCCATCAATTCCAGCAGCGAATGCCTCGGCATGAAGCCATCCTCGCGCTTTTCCTTCTCCATGCCTTCGCGAATATTGTTCAGGTTAACGTGGTCGTAGGGCTGGCCCAGTCTCCCGGAAATCAATTCTACAGCCGAGGAAAGAGAGTCGGGAGCATGTTTGGCCTTCGTAATTATATTGAAGTTCCGATCTGCTGCTGTCCTTGAGGGTGCTTTCGCGGCCTCCTGACGAGTACCATGTTCCCCAAACACAGCCCGGTCGTCGAAATCATCGGGTACCACAAAGGCCTTGGAGAAATATCGCACCAGCCTCTTCTGATCGTTGCCAGACTCTTCACGTCCAACGAAGGTATCTGGAGGACGTATGGGCGAGTCGGATTCGTCTATCCAGACGCAAAGCGAGCTGTTGACGTCCAGGTTATGGCCCAGAGTCAGCAGCTGGAAGAACCTGGCTTTGGATGGCTTCCGTGCCTGCCGTGCCTGACTGGCTTCTACAAGGCGAGGAACCGGGAGCATGCCCATGCCGATGAAGTTGGAAGGGACGCGGAGATGAACAAGTTCTCGGTGGTAGCGGATAGGACTCCGCGGCGCAGCGCTGATGAACCAGACGATAGTCAGACGGGGGTCCTGGGGCGACCGGATGCAAACGAAACAAGCCGGGGCGCCGTCGATAAGTGTCCCCGGAGACACTTCAAGCCTGAGTGATGGGCCTCCGTCGTCTTTCTGATGGGGCAGTGAAGTGAGTGCCTTGAGTGATAGATTGCCCTTGTTGTCGCTTTTCGCCACTGTCCAAAAGACATTTGTGTTGGTGAGGATAAACGCCTGAGAAGGATCCAGCAGGGAAGGGGCGATATCTAGAATCTGCTGTCCGCTCTTGAGCAGAATGACATCTGACGCGGGTTTCTGTGTCCCTGTCTCCGTATCTAATAAATATATGCCCGTGCTGTTACACATCAAAAGGGTCCTGGAACGAGACAGGGGAGGTCTGGGCGTCGATGACAGCTGCTTTGAGGGGCTTCGCGACAAGTCCTTCTTCAATGAGAGCCACATGATCCAGTGGGACTCTTGGTTGGTTACTGGTATGCGGGGCAGCCGAGGAATGGCACCCAAGGAAACGTGGCCGCATATTCTTAAGACGGGTTTTAAGACGCTTGGCCGCGTTGCTCGACGACCGACGATATCCCACACACTCCAGTAGCCATTCTGGTCGATGATGGCGAGCTGCGGGGGCTTCCCATCAACACCCTCTTGAAAGGCGACATCCGAGTGAGAGCCTCCGCCCATTTGGTCCTGGCAAATCGTGAATAAGGGATTCGCGAAAATCTGGGCAGACCCCTGCGTGGGCTTCTTGACGTGCTCGGAAACTTTTAGGGGTATCCTTCTAAGCTCTGGCTCATACACCGTAGTCGATGTGGCCTTCTGGACAAGAAACCAACGGATCGGGTTGTGTGGTGAGGGGTCATGGGCGAACTTGATCATCAAGATCGGGAGGCTGTCCTGGCACCAGTCACCTTCGAAGCGTGAGTTCGGGGTGCTGAGGCGAACTTTGACCCCCTCCTCATCCCAGGCCCATTCCTCCTGCACGAGGCTCTTGAGACGCAGGATATGGCCTGACTCGCCGGCAGCAAAAGCCAGCACCAGGCGACCCGTGGGTGCAGATGGGTCTCTTACATCCGTGATCTCTCCCACGGCCAAGAGGTGGGCTGTGTCGGGGGCTGTGGGCTGGCCGGCGGTTCGGCCCGCGGATATCTCTTCTGCGAGTTGCGACTCGGTATCTAAGTCACCAAGAAACGCCTCTGGGTGATTCTTCAGAAGCCAATTCTTCTGCGACTTGAAAGTTTGATAAGGGGGAGCATTGCCGGACTGGGGCCCTATCGTCCGGCCCGGTAGACACCATTGTGTAAAGGGTGTCACTTGCTGGAAATTGGGAGCTGAGATCATTGTCAGTACGAGTCCACAGCCATGGAAAATACTGGTCTCCAATCAAAAATACTTACTACTACCCCGAGCGCTGGGCTTGCGCACTTCTCCAACATCTCCGCTGCGCTTTGTTGGGATATAAGTCAAGCGGCCAAAGATGCCGTCTGGGTGAGGTCGGCGGCCGTGCAGACGGCCGTGGTGGCGGCGGGCAGTGAGATCAACCATTCGGGCTGAGAGTGACGAGATGGCAGAGAGAAAGGTCGTCCAAGTTCATCCTCTTGCGATTTGTGGGTTTTGCGGCTGGGTTGCTCACAGAAAAACCCGGCCCATGAAAAAACTTGGGAAAAAAGAAAAAAGAGTTTGAATCAGAATCGGCGAGGTCAAGTTTTTTGGAGGTACCGCCGTCCACATGTATATCCCGGTTGTTGGTCAGAGAATTATGTATGGGTGAACCACTCAAATGAAGCGGATGTTTCCATCGAGGAGGTGGGGAGGGAATTTTGATAGGAGGACTAAAGAAAAAGAATTGTTTTCCACTTTGGACCTTTATGAGAGACGAGCGATGAGTTTAGTTCCCGTTGACCGTTTGTCAAAAGGCAAAGCTCCATTCACGGTACCTGACCTTGGTGGATTCGCGGATTTGCGGCAGGCAGGAGAGGAACGCGCTAGCCAATCAGCGGGCGGGACGATCCTTCCTTGGCTCGAGCTTGACAGCATCGAAAGTGGGGCGCCATGTACTACACAAGTGCAGTCGCGTCGTCTTGTACGGTGTATCTATCCCCGGGCACCAGACACTGCACTGCTTGTTCCAGTCTACAATGACCAGCAGAGCGCGCCCGACAGCCTTGAAAATCCACCCGCCAGCTCGCATGCTTGCGTTGCGGTCCATTGGTGTAGGACAGAACATGGCGGTGGATGCCTGGATTGGTGGCGTCACACTTTGACCACTCATCTCATCGCGGGCACTTCGCGGTCCCGTCTGCATCAGCCTCGATTCTTCCCCCTCGCTTGTGCGACACGAGAACGCGAGGATAAAAACTGTGCTATCCCTTCTCTTCCCCTCTCCAGCCCTTCTTTCCTCTTCGGTCTTTCCATATGGCGGAACAAGGCCCCCCCGGTCTATACAAGCGCAAACGGCAGAGCCCAGGACCATCTCCCAGCGACGGAGGCCAACATCATCAGCCCAAGAGGCAAAAGCCCAGGCATCCCACACGACCGCCACCGTCGTTTTGGGACAACCTCTCTGAGGTTCCCCTGACGAAAAGCGCCTTGCATGAACTGGATCGGAGGAACCGCGAGCGTGCTCGGTCTGTCCGCAGATTGTCGCGGGAACCAGCCCGTGGCCCCGTCACCCGAAGCGCTGCCGCCAAGCCTCTTCCTCGCCCCCTTCCGGTCGACCGGGAGCGTGTCCGGTCCTTTGCGAGGCAAGGCGGCCCAGATCTTTCGGGCTTGAGAGGTGTAAGTTGATGCCCAATATCTTTAGTCCATAAACTTACCTTTGTAGCGTAGCAAAGCGGCATCCGAGTGCAGCATGAGCTCGGGTCCGTCCAGTCTCGGCCGCCGGAAGCGAGGCTCGGCGTCCGCATCCGGGAGCATGGCGTCGGACGCCAAGACGCCGGGCACGAAGACTACTAAGAGTACGGGGCCCTACGACCGCGCATTTGAGCAACATTTGGTTGATTTTGGTATCTACCCGGATGGATATGAGTACCCTGACGGTAGAATTCCTTCCGAACCGGGGAATTTGGACGAGATCGCTCGGTTTCTTGCCGAACCACGGCGCTCTCTATCCCCCACGCGCTGCCCGAACGAGCACTTCCGGAAGTTCAAGCGAGCAGATACCCATGCGGCCAAGGAGCGGCAGGTGACGGCATCAGTGATTCCTCTCATTATAGGCGACGTTGGCGACAGCAAATGCGTTGCAGGGGAAATACCCTTCACGAACCTGGACGACTTGACTGACGACTCGCTGGTCCCTGGGAACCCAGATCTATACTACGGGGCCCGCCCCGAGCAGCTCGACCGCAAAGTACGCGCGGAACTTGAAGGCTGTATTGTCCCTTCGACCCAGCAGGATCTCCCCCTCGCGCCAAACTTCTTCCTGGCAGTGAAGGGTCCGTCTGGCTTGCCTGTAGTAGCTTTGCGACAGGCGTGCTACGACGGGGCGCTGGGGGCTAGGGGAATACACGCTCTCTTGTCGTATGGTAAACCGGAGCCCGTCTACGACAACAACGCTTACACCATAACCTGTACCTATCAAGCTGGAACGCTCAAGATGTACACGAGCCATCCGATACGGCCCATCCAGGGGGGGCGTATCGAGTATGTAATGACACAGGTTGGGGGCTACGCGCTTACGGGCAGCTATGACGGATATCGGCAGGGAGTCGCGGCATACCGAAACGGGAGAGATTGGGCGAAACAGAAGAGGAACGAGGCAATCGAACAAACCAACAAGAAATTTGCCAACAGCGACGCTGGGGTGCCTCCTCTGGATGATAACCCGGCTTTGAGCTTCGCAACGGTTTCAGACACCAGTCTCGGGCACGACAGTCGGGACACACGCACGCCTCGAGTTTCCAACGCGTCGCCTTCCTCGAGCGACCCTAACACCTCTGCCGATGAGCTGACCGAAGATCCTGGGCTCCAACGCAAACGCCATAAGCCGCTGGAACGGGTTTTGGAGGAATAAGAGGGCCCTAGTTGGAACCAGCTGCTTCTCGGCTAGAAAGGAAGGGGGTACATGATGTTGAAATTTTCTCTGTGTCAATGCGACTGCGGAGACTGGAGATTCAACACGACTTGGTCTAGCGCAAATGTAGACGCACTCAACCCGTCTGAATGAGAACTGCGCGGGGACACCACTCGCTTGGGCGCGAGACGTTGAACGCGTCCATCTTAGTCGCCTGGCTAGGTAAATAGGGGCCGTTAGCACCGGCAGTGTTGGCCTAGGGTGGTTTGCGGGACATGTGCCATGACATCACCCGTGCGGGTCTCATCCGGGCTGTGGAGAAAGGCCGGGATGCCTGTCCGGGATGCCTGTCCGGGGGACTCGACAGGCGGGCCGAAGATTGAATAAGCCGATCCATGGCCTTCGGGACTGGAGCCCGTCGCTAGAATGGTGATTTTGTTCTGTTTTTACCTTCTCCCAATGTGCCCTTTGTAGCAATGTATAGCTCCTGCATGCACAGTCCGTTTATACCCAGGACAATTGCCTGTCAACCACCAACATGGTGTTGCATTGGGGATGAGTTGAGTTAGTTGCTCAACTGCATGCATCGAGGGTGGTGCATCCATCTCCAAGAGCATGAGGAATTGGTCCGTGCACCAGTCTATGATTGGTGGATGCTCGCCGCTGGGCAACACGGGAATTTCAGGGCAGTCTGTCAGTCCGTCCAAACATTGAATTGAATCAACACCCCTCCAACTGGCGCTTTTCTGTCGCAAACCACCAACACGCACGACCCACGACCACTTGCGCAATCGATTGACGAGAACAAGCGACGATACTCAACCCAACCCTTCGAAATTATACCACAAATTTTCCGACTCCAATCCAGCACCCACCATGGCGTCCGTGTTTGAGCCGTCGCAATCGACCAGCCGGCAGCCGCAGGGCCCCTCGATGGCCGACACCCTGCCCAGCATCGCCTTTGGCTTCGACGACCTGCGCGACCGCATGGCCCGCTTCACCACAAAGTTCGACACCTTTATCGAGCAAGGGCGCAAGCGTCTGCTCGAGGAGAGGAACCAGTTCCGCATGAACGTGGCCGAGCTACAAGGTGCGCACCCCTCTCCCCACCATCGCCGTAGCCACCGATGGAAACCCATCTAACAAACTGCCCTGCACACAGAGGACCAGCGCATGAAGAAAAAGGACATCGAGATCCTCCAGCTCAAGACCAACACGCACCAGCAGGTCATGGCCAAGGAAGCCGCCGAGATGCAGGCCATGCAGACGCAGATCGCGTCGCTGACGGCCCAGCGCGACAAGCAGGCGAGCACACGCGACGCGCTCAAGGAACAGATCGCGGCGACGCAAAAGGACATCGAGGCGCGGCTGGCAGCGCAGAGGGCGCACGCGGCACAGCAGGAGGCGCAGGCGCGCTTCAACGTGCCGGAGCTCGACTTCTGGGTCACGTACCTGTGCATGCGCATCGAGGGCGCTGGGGCCGAGGACCGGCTCAAGTTTGTCTACACGCACGTCGACGAGAAGAACTGGGAGCGCGAGGCCTGGTTCGAGCTCTGCACGGGCAGTCGCGACTACGACGTGCGCCACTGCCGGCCGAAGCTGGAGCGGGAGAAAGTCGAGAGGGTGCTGGAGCGTGTCAACGAGACCAGGGAGCTGGCGGTGCTGCTCAAGGGCATGCGCGAGCTGTTTGTCGAGGCGCTCAAGTCGTAGGGGGGTTGTCCGTCTGTCTGTTTCGGTCTGTTTGGTTCCATGTTGTTTCATCTGGACAGGCCTCGGGTGTTCCTTCTATACCAGGTACCTTACATATTATCTGCGGTGGAACGGGTCATGGGCGCTTTCCTTCATCCCTTTATTGACTAAATTCTGTATGGCACTATAAACGATTAACGACCGGCGTTGCGGCGGCCTTTGCCCCAAGAAAAATATACCAGAGACTTGGGAGTTTGAACAAATACAATTCATCCTTCGACTTCTTCATGTGCTTAATTGCATTTGCTCGAATAGTTGTCTCTGAACCGTTGAGAGTTTGACCCGAACATAACCTTGTCCATAACCCCGCTAGCAACACACTTCCAAGCCCCCCCAATCCAACAACGCGCATCGCGGGGCAGCTTGCAGGCATATTGATTGACCACTCACCCTCCATCCCATCCCATTTACACCAAAGACATCATCTCCACTTCCGCATCACATCACCATGTCCAAGATGCCGTCCGACGAGAGAAGCGAGAAGCAGGCCGCCGCCCAGCAGGCCGTGGACATTCTCCACGAGATCTCTACCCTCTTGGTGAGGAGCCCTCCATTTTAGCATAATGACAGCGACTGACACCAAAAAACAGAACTGCCACCTCGACCGTAGGACACTCTCCATCTGCATCTCGATGATTGAGAACGGCGTCAACCCCGAGGCACTAGCCGTACGCATCTCTCTTTCTTTTTTCCCTTTTTTTCCCTTTCCCTCCACACAGTCCGTCTAACCCGCCCGCTCTCCAGACAGCCGTAAAGGAACTCCGCGGCGAAGCCCGCGAGATAGCCCTCGAGAACGCCGCCGCCGCTGCTGCTGCCGCCGCGCGTCGGAGATAGACCCCCCCTAGCAAAGCCGGCCCCAGCAGCGCCGCCGCCGCCGCCGATGCCAAGTCTCGGACCGAGGAAGATGACGGAGAAGAAGAGGTACAGGAAGAGGAGAAGAGACCTGAGGGCATGAGCACTGTCGCCGCCGGCAAGAGAAAAGAGGTGCTGCCGCTACCACAGCTATCCGTCACCGCCCCGCCTCGACCTCGCGATGATATTAATGATGATGTTGCGTTGCCGGCCACCCCGCCTCGATCTCACACCAAGACAGTTGTAGCGGCACCTGCTTCTGCCTCTGCGTCTACTGCTGTACCTGCCACCACTGCTACTGTTACCAAGCCAAGCACACCCACCACCACAACTACTATTACCAAACCGAACACACCCACCAAACCAAACACACCCACCAAGCCAAACACACCAACAACGCCAGACACATTCCCAACCAAAACCACCACCACCACATCCGCCACTGAACCCACCACCATCACTACTGCCAACACCAGCAATAATAGCACCAGCAGCAACAGCAAAAGTAAGAGCAACAACAAGAACCAAAGCTCACCCCCATCGAAACGGCACTACCTCACCCACACACGAAGCAGTCTGATGAAAACCGCATCCCCTCCCCCTCCCCGTTCCCACTCCTCCCACTCCTCTCCCTCCAACTCACACTCACCGCCGCCTCGTTCGTCTGGTTCCATCCGCGGATCGCCTCCGAAGAAACGGCCTGGGCTTGGAGTATTGCAGGCCAAGCAGCCTCCTCCTCCGCCGCCGCAGGCATGATTTTCTTTTGGTTTTGTTTACTGGTTGGTTTGGTTTGGTTTGGTTGGTGGGCTGGTTGGTTGGTTGGTTGACGGTCGTTGATGGTTTGTGTATAGATGGAGGTAGCCAGGACGACGTTTGCAATGAGGAGTCGTGACGCGGATTTGGCTTGCTGGGTATGGCTACGGCTATGGCTATGGTTACAGCTCAAGTATATAGATAGCTATTCGTTGGCTGGATGGTACATAGCATAGAGAAGCGGAAGCGTAGACTAGCGATTAGGGGCAAATACGATATCCTTCATGACAACACAACACAACACAAGCGTTAAACAAACAACCGTAGCCAAAGTTATCAAGTCACTTGCGCTTCATAATTCGCACCCATCCACCAAGTATTTGACTCCAATTACGTCCAGTGCCATACGTACACGCGTACCCAGTCATAGCATCATACAACCTTCCACCACCCACCGCTTGAGTATAGGTCCTATGTAGGTAGGTAGGTAGGCAGTTGCGCAGGTAGGTACCTTAGTCCAAGTCGACCAACAGCCCTTGAATCCCACCGCTCCCTACCCAACCAAGAAGAGCCGGGCGAGCAAGTGATATCCAACCAACCCCATCATATCACCCCGCATCGCCAATCCAACAACGGACGGCAGTTCAGTTTTCTTTCCAAACCCAAACAAATTTCCTCGAGGGTAAAGTAATGCAAACCCCTTCCCCCCTTTCCTCCCATGCTATCCAACCACCCATTAGCCGCCCCCGATCCATCCATCCATCCATCCATGCGTGTGTGTGTCTGTACCCCATATATGCACGACCGCCGAGACCAGATGAGTGAGCAGCAACAACTACTACCAAAGCCAAGGGAGAAAAGAAAAGACAAAAGAAAAGAAAAGAAGAGAAAAAAAACAAAGGAAGAAAGAGGACACGCTGTCGGCCTTCGCCCTCTACACCAACGCAACGCACCCGCGCGCAACAGCAATCTTAACAACGCCAGTTCCCCACGCCAATCCCCCAAAAAGATTTCACCTGACCACACAACCATCCCCAGCCCCAGACCCAGCCGAAATCCAAGCCCCCTACCTGTGCCCAAACAACGAAATCCTCTCCTCCTCTTCCTCCTCCTCTTCTTCCTCCTCCTCCTCCTCCTCACCATCCCCCTCACTCTCAGTATCCAGCCCCGAGCTGCCCTCCTCATCACTATCCCCATCCTCCTCGTCCTCCTCCTCGACCATAAACAGCGACGCGCCTCCAATCTCCGGCGACGAAGCCGACCCAGCCAGGCTCCTGGGCGGCGTAAGCAACAACAAGGCAGCACCTCCACCCCCTTCACCGGGAGCCGTCCCTTCCAAGACCCTTAACCCCCTTTGCTCCTCCCTCTCCCCCCTATCCCCCTCGCGCTCAGCCACATTCTCGGACTCCGCCTCCCCCGGCATATGCAACAGCTGCAACTGCACCGTATTATACGAATTACACACGGAACATTTCAACCCCAACCAATGGAAAGCAGTCTGGCTCTTTGCGCTGCAGTCGTTGCAACTCACGACGGCGCGGGCGTCGTGGTACTCCGGCGGCATGGGCTGGTTGAGGATGGCCAGGTCGAGGTTGCGGAACTGGTACTCCATGTTGACGCACGACTTGTTGCACAGCGGGCACTTGTACGACGAGTTCATGTGCGCGTGGAAGCAGTGCCGGTGGATGCTGTGGCCGCACTGCATGAAGACGACGGGCTTGGGGCTGTTGAACAGGTACTCGCCGCAGATGGGGCAGTCGCAGTCGATGGAGCGTTCGATGCACTTGTGCGCGCCCGTCATGGAGATGCAGGCCATGCATTTCTGTGTTTTGTCGAGTGGTTAGAGCCATTATTATAGGTTAGGGGGGGAGAAGAAGACAACAAACCTTGCAGTGGAAAAAGTCCTTGCCCAGCCCCTGGCCGACCCGACATAGCCCGCAGTCGTTGCAGTGGTAGATGGCCTTGTGCGGGTCGTCGTTCCAGAGCTTGCACACGCCGCAGTAGTAGCAGGCCGCCGACCGGCCGCACCGCATGCACGAGTCGGACGCGCGCTGGGCGCACCCGCACAGCATGCACAGCATGTTCTTGGTCGCCTTGCGCGGCAGCGTGTGGTCCTCGGCCGCGTCGTGGCAGAACCGGCACGTGTACCACTTGGCACACGCCGCGCACTGCATCTTGACGTTGCGTCGGTAGTGCGCGCACCCGAGCCGCGGCTTGGTGTTGTCGCCGGCATCTTCGTCGCGTTTCTTGCGGAGGGACTCTTCAAAGTCGTCGATGCCGGTGGTGGAGTCTTGGCTGCTCGCCAAGGGCACGTAGGTTGGTGTGAGGTCCTCCTTGGTTAGCTCCCCCTCGATGAGCGAGAGGGTGGGTGGTGCGGCCCCGTCGCTGAGCTGGTTCCAGACATATTGCAGGGGCCCGACGGGTTCCGTCGGCTCCGGGGCGGTATGGGCGGATGGGGACTCGGGCTTCCAGAGCGTGGGGTCCGGGGTTGCCGCGAGCTGGAACTTTGTGTGGCCCTCGGTAATGGCTTGGTGAACTAGCCGGGCCTTGAGGTCTTGGGAGATGTCCTGGGAAAGGATGGCTTGTATCCTCCGCCGGAGGGCTCCTTTGCCATCATCCTCTGGTAGGGTGGATTCCGAGATGCGGGGCCATGTCATTGGCAGGCCTTGAGTGTATTCTATTGTGTCGTCGGGATCGTCGGACCATGGCGGCGTGGGAGCTCGGGCGGATTCTGCACTGCCTGCTGGTTGTGGTTGTGGTGGTGGCGGTGGTGATTGGCTTGGGTCGGTGGTGGTGGTGGCACGCGAGCGGACACCGAGCGTAGATGTGGATGTGGATGTGCTCGTCCTCGGAGTGTTGTCGACATGCGTTGATGCTGTTCTAATCCGGATTCCAGTCCCAGTCCCATTCCCAGTCACGGCCTCGGCCCCGGTCCCAACTCCATCCCCCCCTTCCTCTGCAATGGCATTTTCAGTGCTCGAACCCGGACGGTTTTGGCTGAGGGACGACGTTCTCTGGTGGTGCAACTCGGGCAGCGAAGGGGGCTCGGCCGAAGTGAATCCCGACGAAAAGCGGCGGGCCTGCCGGACGACGGGACCTATAATCAGTTCATTGACCAGCGAGGGCATTGCAACATCTAAGATACATATGGGCCCTGCCTAGGCTTGCGGCGAAGTTCTGGTGAGGCGAGGCGAAGGCGGGCGTGTATTAGGAGGGCGGCGAGCTGGTTAAAGGAGTATCGAGTGCAAGTACAGGATAGCGGTCGGTGTTGTGCACCGAGTGATTGGGGGGGAAGAGGGGCATTTAAGGTTACTACTGCGGTACCTTGGTACTTACAGAAGGGTGACCCCAGCTGGAAGTCGCTGCCCAGGCGGTGTTTCCATCTGGTTACCTGGTACGAACGGCCCGCCCGGCAGTGATGGTGCCCCAATCCGTCCGCGTTCAGCGACCTTTACCCCAAGCAAACCCCATTCCAGCGCCCTCACCAGCAGCCAGGGTCAGGGCAAAGGGTCGATCGGCGCATGCCCGCCCGCCAATGCTTAGATGCACAGCGACAGCTCAGGTGCATGGTTGACGTAACCCCATTGGGGCAGATCCCCGCGAAATGCGGCGAAGAAGGCCGATTGTCGTCCCATCCGAGCCGACTGTCGCTTGTTTGACAGAAACAACGCCATGGGCATGGGCTTTCTTTTGGTTACCGCATAATCCGTATCGACAGTTCGACCTGCCACTGACAATACACCAGGTATACAAGACCGCTTGTTTATTTGCATGGCTCTGTCTGATGAGATCCTTTTTTATTCTTTTTTCCTCTTCAGATTTATGGCTCTTTCCATGTTTTTGTTTTGTTGGCCATCACAAGGGAAAGCCTTGTTATGCGATCTGCATCCTCCGTCGATCACGAGCCGAGCAGCACAGGTCTCGAATCCCGGCAAAAGAAACAACAGCCTTGATCGACGCTCGAGGTTTCCCAACGTCGACAAATCGCGTGGGCCATTTCGTGGCCCTGTAACCGGAAACGGTGGCTAGCAGTGAGCCCATTCAGCGCTTTCTAAGACATCGTTTTTGGCGTGCTTGACCGTCTGGAGAGCCGATCCAGTGGCCTGCGAACTACAGGTTCCCTAACACTGGGATGCCTGCTTGGAGGGCAGCTTTCTGAGTTTCTTGACTCGGCACCATCCCATGCTGTTCTGTCTAGCCTCTCGCCGTTGGAATTATGGGATATCCGAACTATTTGTTTGAACTTGGCATGGCACGTCAGACGGAAGCATCTGGACCGAGCACCTTCAATCCGAGAAAACAAGCCGGAAGTCCGCCTTGACACCCAAGTGATCCGTAATCCACCCCTTCTCCATCCCAACCAACGCTTTGAGCTGCTCCCGACCAACCTCATCTTCGACCTCAAGATCCATCCCGAACGTCTCGAAGCTCTCCACCTCCATCCCGCCACAGAACAACAGCTTGTCCATCCTGGTCAATCCAAATTTGTCCCGCTGCCAGGTTCCCGCCATCTGGCCCCACGTCATGCCCGCCTCGGCGTCCTCCTGACCGCCGGTCTCGAGATAGGCGTCCCGGAGGTCGTTTTCCAGGTGCAGCGTCTTGTCGAACGGCTGGATGGCGTTGAGGTCGCCGCCGAGGATGCCGGCGTCTGCCTCGTGCATAAACTTTGCTGCCTCGGCCAGCTGGGCTGGACGGACGGGAGGATTGGCGACGAGCGACTCGAGGTGCGTCGAGCAGATGCGCAGCGTCTTGTCTTGCGGGAGGCTGATGTCGACGAAGAGTGCATCCCGCCCCATCCCGGTTTGTGAGTAGTGCACGCGGAAGACGGTCTTGATCGGTATGGACTTTGGGATGAGAATCAAGGTGCCGTAATCCGATTCCCAGTGCTGGGTTGAATTGTCGGTGATGCGGTAGTCTCGTCTTATCCAGTCCTCCGACTGGATCAGATCAAGGTCGGAATCAACCATCTCGTTCAGCATGATGATGCTCGGGTGGGTGACGGATTGGTCGACGAGGCTGCGCAGATGTGACAAGGCAACCTTCATCCGTTCATCTGCCAGGGGCCGCATGAAGTCGATGTTCCATGACAAGATGGAAAACGATACAGGCGCCGAGGAGCTCTCATCGTGAGGTATCGGGAAGGCGGCCTTCTTCCATTCGCCTTGGGGGGCGCACTCGAAGGCGGGCTGTGGTGCTGGCACCCCGTGTGTCCATTGACTCGCGCTAAATTGCCCGAACATAGCTGTTCGCTGTTGTTCTTGCTGTAATGAGAACAAAGTTGTTTCACTGAGTTGTCTACTGCAACTCCCGGTAAGAGATTGGAAACAAAGTTGGTGAGTCAACGGATTGTCCATAATCTGTAGCTAATCAGTGTCGTATACCTGCCTAGCAGCGCAAGCTGAGCCATCACTAGGCAGCAGTCAAGTGCTGACATTCTTTTCTGATACCCCCATCGTTTGTCCGCTTTCAGCCTATGAAACAAGCATACTGTGAATTGCTGTTTTGGTGAAAGCTGGGGAAGCAAACGAATCGTATAAGTGGTGCAAAAGGTGAGGGGTGGGGCACGTGGTTGAGCTTACACAGTTCTACGAATTCCATGTAACATAACAACAAATAGCCTCCAAATCAAACGACGAAAGCATGCAATAGCAAATGTGTTCGTATCTAACCGAATTACACCAGTCTTGTGCATCTGATTGGTCGGCAGGCAGCGCACACAGACCACTACGTCATGGCAGACTGGTTGGCATGTGTCTCAAGCTCGCTGGCTTCTGTTTCCCGTTGTTTTGGGGCTCGAGATTATCACTTCACAACAGAGAGTAGGGTGAGACCTCCAAACCGCATTTGGACTTCTTTCTGGCTTGGTTTCTTCTACCTAAATCAAACGTCTTTCACCCCGCCTTCTTGGTCTCAATCCCGTTCCTTTCCCCGCCCCTCCCGCCGTTCAGCCGCGTGCTTACAGGAGCCAATATCTGATCAACACTTCACATACGACCATAGGCACTTGAGAACTCGGCATCCCGTCCGCTCTGCCCTAGATAAGCAAGCGACCGCCAGACTAGTAGTTGGGTGGGTGACCACCAGCGAATCCCTGGTGTTGTATGTTTTTTTACCCTTCTTTTCTCCACCCTTTCCTGTCCTGGGAAAATGGATGACGCCCCCCTTTTTTGCACAAGTCAACAAACCTCACCAGGGTTAGGGTTGAGATCTGACGTCGGGCATGTCCCCGCTCACCCCTCCCCCTCGCGGCTGCCGGCGATAAGCGACCCCTCATCGAGGCGACGGGCAGGTGGAAGTGGAAGACAGCAGAGCAGCCGCGGGGCAGGCAGTAGGAGGCAATTGGTACCGCAGTCCCAAGGATCCAATTCATCCTCACTGTTTTCTGTACTTCTCTCGGCCGCTTGTAAAGTTCCAGACAACCAAAAACACAGAAACCAACCATTCAATCGTCTTTCTTCATTCTCCAACCCAGCGCAGCAAAACGAGACAGACAGACAGAAACAATGTCGGGTCACACGCACTCCCACGACGGTCCCCACGGCCACAGCCATTCCCACGATGCGCTCCCATCGGCCGCCGACCACGGGCACAGCCACGAGATCCTCGACGGGCCCGGCAGCTACTTAGGTCGCGAGATGCCCATCATCGAAGGCCGCGAGTGGGCCGACCGTGCCTTTACCGTCGGCATCGGCGGGTAACTTCTCTCCCCTTCCCTTCTCTCTCATACCAAACCAACCAACTGACACACGTGCAATAAAAGCCCCGTCGGCTCAGGCAAAACAGCCCTAATGCTCGCCCTCTGCCACGCCCTACGATCAAACTACTCGATCGCAGCCGTAACAAACGACATCTTCACGCGCGAAGACGCCGAGTTCCTAACCGCGCAAAAAGCGCTTCCGGCACCACGCATCCGCGCAATCGAGACCGGCGGATGTCCGCACGCCGCCGTGCGCGAGGACATCAGCGCCAACCTCGCCGCATTGGAAGACCTCCACCGCGAATTCGACACGGACATCCTCCTAATCGAAAGCGGTGGCGATAACCTTGCCGCGAATTATAGTAGGGAACTAGCGGATTATATCATTTACGTTATCGACGTGAGTGGCGGCGACAAGATCCCGCGCAAGGGCGGGCCGGGGATCACGCAGAGTGATTTGCTCGTGGTGAATAAGACGGACCTGGCCGAGGCTGTGGGCGCGGATCTGGGGGTTATGGAGAGGGATGCGCGGAAGATGCGCGAGGGCGGGCCGACGGTGTTTGCGCAGGTTAAGAAGGGGGTTGGTGTTGAGCATATTGTTGGGCTTATGCTCAGCGCGTGGAAGAGTAGTGGAGCGGAGGAGGAGAGGAGGGCCAAGGGCGGGCCGAGGGCGACGGAGGGGTTGGAGGGTTTGTAAGAGGAGCAGTGGTGGTTGGTATCACGGGAGAGCAAGATCGGAAAAGCAACCAGCCATTTGTAATTCTTTTTATATGTCCATGCAATGAGAGAAATAATGCGCCATTCGTAAAATACCGGCCGTCTCTCCCTCGGGGTAAGTGAGGGAGCGGCTCGGTGGAAAAAAACACAGGAAAAGAGCAAGCAAAGGTAAACGAATATCTACTACGAAACCTCCATCACCTCAACCTCCTCCTCAGCATCCTTTGTCTCCGCCTCTGCCAACCCAGTATCCAGCAGCGGGCCGTCAATGAGCTTGGCGACGCGCGGCCACACGCGCTTGTACAGACTGACACCGACAGAGTCCTGCGGGTTAATGCGGCCGTCAAAGGTGGCCTTGAAGTAGCCGTGCGTGCCGAGCGGCTCGCGGATGAAGCCACTGCGGCCGCGGCGCGTCCACATGGGCAGCGCCTTGAACCACTCGACGTCCTCGCGGTTGAAGAACATGTAGCGGACAGTAACGATCTTCTTGTGGATGTGGTACGGGTGGCCCGTGAGGATGGCGCGCTTGGCGATGACGCGCGTGGTCGACGGCGGCAGCGAGGTGCCTGTGGCGACGAGGGTGAGGCGCGGGGCGGCCTGGGTTCCGTCGGCGGCCACTGCGCCGGGGGTGCGTCGGAAGAAGAGCGTCGGCACGGCGCCCCAGGTCACGGGTCCCGTGAAGGTCGCTACCGCCGACTGGCCTGGGTGCAAGAAGCGGCAGTACTTGTGCACGTTGTTGGGCGTGTTGCCGCCCTGCGAGAAGAGCGGGTTGATGACGAAGCGCCGCGGGCCGCACTGCATGATCAGCTCCTCTTTGGACTTGATCGATGTCGGGAAGTCAGAGCTGAGGTTGATGAGGAAGTTGACCGCCGTGCGCTTGTGCTCGTGGCGCAGGAGCGAGAAGAGCGTCACGGGCTTGGCGGGGGAGTAGGATGCCTGGACCGTGGCTGGCACGCCCTTGATGTGTACATGGACGCGGGTGCCCGGGGCGACACCGCCGACGAGAGACTCGCGGGCGGACCGGATGCGCGCGGCCTGGTAGTCGGGCACACGCAGCAACCGGTTCCAGTCCTCGGGCTGGTATGCGCGGTCCTCGTCCACCAGCCAGGGTGAAGTCCGCAGGCTCTTGAGGCCGCGGAACTTGGCCAGCCGCTCGCGCGCGAGCACGTGCGGGTGCAGCTCGATCTCGTCGGGGAACTCCATGTCGTTCTGGGCGTCGCTGCGCTTGTGCTTACGGAACGCCTCGAGCTGCATGGCGTCCTCGTCCTCGTCGGGCTCGATGAACATCTCGGACTGTGCGTACTCGGTCGCGCCGCCGCCCTCCGTCTGCGCGTACTTGGTGTAGCCTTCCTCGCCGTCGGCCGGGTTGGCAGGCTCGCCGCTCTCTTCTGCGTCCTTCATCTCAAAGTCGTCTAGGTCAGAGCCCGAGTCAGAGATGTCGTCGTCTTGGTTGTCCAGATACCACGCCGACTGGTAGTGTGAAGTGCCACGGGGCAGCTTCTTCGGGGCTGTGTATGCCAGGTCCTCCTCGTCGGTGAAGTAGTGATGCTCGTCGAGCAGCACGCCCTTCTTTGCGGCAGGCGCCTCGCCGGCCGTGGTCTCTGCGTCCATCGACTCGTCGGCCTCCTCCATCTCGGCCTCTTCCGGCGCCAGCTCGTCAATCTCATCTTGGTCTTCGCCAGGAACATCAAGCGTCTCCTCAGCCGCCTCCTCGTCCACATTCATGGCCTCCTCGCCTGCCTTCTTCCTTCTTGTTGCGAGAGGAGCCGCTGTGATCTTCTCAACCTGGAAAGTGCCCCAGTCGCCCACCTGCACCAACCGGTCGGCCTTCAAGCCCTTGCCTCTGACTACACCAGTGACGACTGTGGACTCGGTTTCCGAACCGCCGAACTTGACATCCTCGACCAGCATCCAACTCCGCTCGTCGCGCCATCTAATGCCCTTGGGTGTGGTGTTGCACAGCGAGCGCATCAGGTTGGAGCACTCTACTCGGTTGTCGAGGTTGTAAACCTTCTCCTGCTCGGGATGGAAGTGGTTGATGTACGACTTGAGCGAACCCAGCACGGTGGGCCGCACCTTCGCGGGCTCGATCTTGGTCAGGCCCTGCACGACAGTGAAGACGGTCGACAAGCCCTGGCTCTCGACGCACCGCAGGATCAGCTCGCCGACCTCATCCACCTCCTCCTCGGCCGACAGAATCAGCACGACAAAGTCGGCGACTCTGGCAGCGTCCAGACAGGCCGTCAGGTCCCGCTTCAAGGGCAGGTATTGCAGCTTTTGCTTGAACCGGTCGACGGGTACGCGAAAGCAGGCGCTGTTATCGGTCGCAGAAGCGGTCTCGATGTCGATGCTCTCGTTCAAGGCGGCGATGGCCGAGGCGGCGTCGCAGTCGCTGCACAGTGGGATGACGGCAACATTGCGGGGTGCCGAGTCCTTGCCGGCGAAGACGGACGTCTCGTTCTGGTGGGCGCGGTGCTTCTGCAGCTGCAGCTGCTTGGCCTGGTTTTTCCGGTTCAATTTCGACATGACTTGCTGATGTGGTGTTTTCCGTACACCCCGTTCGTCCGAGACCTTGCCTGTTGGGCGCAAGAAAAAGAAGCCGGCGGGTTAGCGCTGTGTGCAGTATGTGTGTGGTGTGTGGTATGTGGAATGTAGTCCGCAGTTTTCTGGTGTGTGGTGTGAAGTGAACAAGACGTGGGGGAATTGGTCTTTTTTTATTGGATTATATTTTGTTTTATTCCGCGGTCCCCTTTTTCATCCCATCTGCACACATGCAAGCATGCACTCTCTCCCGTGTGACGTGAAGGCTCACCGGGTGACTCATTCATTCATACCTTTGGCAGCATCGCGGATCGACCCTTTTGTAGATTTCCTAGATTTAAACGCTTTGGGGGCCGACTTGGTAGTGGCCCTGTGCGAGTGAGCCGCGACGACGCCCGGCATCTTCGCGTCGGCTCCTGCTTTGAATCGGAACGGGAGGGAAGCCACGGTGACTGGTGCGCAGTATCCAAATTAGGGGTGTGGTGGCATGGGCTCGCTGTGTTGGGCTGGGCGCTGGAATAATTCGACGACGGCGGGGTTCGAGAGTGGAAAAACGAGGGGCGGTGATGTTTTTACTTGTGGGATGCACTCGCAACGCTTGTTAGCCTGCTACAAGGCAGGCCCCATCCAGCGGCGGTCTGCCGCATGTGAATAAACTTCCAGGGTCTGTCTGCGCGTGCCTGCCCACAGCATGCAAGTCGCTCGCTAACAAGGCTTATCTAATCGATAAGGATGTTACTTTTTAGTGGGCCAGACTTTTTTTCCAGATGCAGGCCGCCTCGACAAGGAAAGGATCCATCCCGTCCCTTTTTCCAGATCCAGAAGCCCACCTCGAGAAGCCGACGACAGCCCACCCACGCGAACTCTCGACGACCACACCGCCATGGAGCCCACAGACCGCGCCGACGCGCCCGCCCTGGCGCTGGTGGAGCAGACCAATGGGGCACTCGCCGTCACGGGAGCGAGGCGTGAGTTCCGGTCCAAGTCGGAGCAGCAGAAGATCGCCCGGCTCAAGGCTGCCCAGAAGACATACGGCCGCGGGCGGCAGATCGACGTCAAGGGCATCAAGGACAAGAAGCTGCGCCGTAACCTCACCAACCTCGAGAACAAGTACCAGACGGCCACACTCAAGGCCAAGGAGGCCGAGATCCTGCTCGAGAATGCCAGCGGCTTCCTCAAGCCCGAGGGCGAGCTCGAGCGCACCTACAAGGTCCGCCAGGACGACATCGAGAACGACGTGGCCATCGAGACCGCCCAGAAGAAATTCGACCTCAAGCTCGACGCCCTCGGCCCCTACGCCTGCGACTTCAGCCGCACCGGCCGCGACCTGATCCTCGCAGGGCGGAAGGGCCACCTCGCCACCATGGACTGGCGTGAGGGCAAGATCGGCTGTGAGCTGCAGCTGGGCGAGACCATCCGCGACGCCAAGTGGCTGCACAACAACCAATTCTTCGCCGTCGCCCAGAAAAAATACGTCTACATCTACGACGCCAACGGTGTCGAGATCCACTGCCTTAAGAAGCACGTCGAGGTCGCGCACCTCGAGTTTCTGCCCTACCATTTCCTGCTGGCCACCCTCGGCATCAACGGCCAGCTCAAGTACCAGGACACGTCGACGGGCCAGATCGTCGCCGAGATCCCCACCAAGATGGGCACCCCCGTCTCCCTCACACACAACCCCTACAACGCCGTATTACACATGGGCCACCAGAACGGCACCGTCTCGCTGTGGTCGCCCAATTCCTCGGAGCCGCTGGTCAAGCTGCTCGCACACAGGGGTCCAGTTCGGTCGCTCGCTGTGGACCGCGAGGGTCGGTATATGGTTACAACGGGCCAGGACTGCAAGATGGCGGTCTGGGATATCCGCATGTTCCGCGAGGTCAACAACTACTTCACACGCGCGCCCGCATCGTCGGTCGCGATATCGGACGCGGGCCTGACAGCCGTCGGCTGGGGCACGAGGACAACGGTCTGGAAAGGCCTCTTCTCCAAGGATCAGTCAGCACAAGAAAAGGTGCAGAGCCCCTATATGACGTGGGGCGGCGAGGGCAAAGCCATCGAGCGGGTCAGGTGGTGCCCGTTCGAGGATATCCTGGGTATCGGCCACAGCGAGGGCTTCTCGTCCATCATCATCCCGGGCGCTGGAGAGGCCAACTACGACGCGCTCGAGGTCAACCCATTCGAGACCAAGAAGCAGCGGCAGGAGGGCGAGGTCAAGGCGCTGCTGAACAAGCTGCGACCCGAGATGATCGCACTGGACCCCAACTTCATCGGCAACCTGGATCTGCGGTCCGAGAAGCAGCGCAAGGCGGACAAGGACCTGGACGCACCGGCCGTGGATATTGCCGAGGAGCTGCGGCATCGCATGCGTGGCAAGAGCGGCGCGCTCAAGAAGTACGTGCGCAAGCAGCGCAAGAAGAACATCATCGACGAGAAGCTGCTCAAGGTGGAGGAGATGCAGAAGCAGTTGGCCGAGAAGAAGGACGAGAAGTACCAGGCCACGGTAGCCGAGCTGGGCCCTACGCTGGCCCGGTTCGCGAGGAAACAATAGGGGGGAGAGCACATGATACCCAGGATCAGTTGATGAAATACAAAAAATCCCGCCCTCGCGATGCGTGCTCGCGAACGAGATGTGTCTGCATATTTCTTTTTTTGTTTTTACAGCCTGCGTAAGGCAGGATATATGCAGGAATATGTGTAGTTGTATGGTATCTAAGCAAAGCCATCAGTCAGTTCTGTATCCGCGCATCCCATCCCATGAAGGCATACATGCATACATACCTTTCAAACACAAAGACGCCAACCCATGATGCCAATCCCTTCTAGACCCCCTTTCGTCCTTTTGTTCTCCTCTATCCTCTATCCTCTAGTCCGTAAAACCGAGCCCAAACCTGACCAAGAAACATGATTATCCTCCTCTTCTCTTATTTTCCTCACAACAACTTCAAGTGCCCCGTGATTTTGTCGATCTCGCTCCGCGGCGCGGGCCCGACGCCCAGCACCGTCAGGCTGCCGCCGGCGATCTGGGTACGCCCGGCGTCGGCAATCACTTCGGCCGTGACACCGAGGCTGTGCGCGGTGCCCATCAGCCCCAGCAGGTCGTCCTCGCCCTTGATCTGCAGCGCGATCTTGGCCTGTCCGTGGTTCTCCCAGCGCTTGAGCAGGCGCGCCGCGGCGCCCTGCGGGTCCTTTTGCGCGGCCTTGAGAAGCGTCTTGTAGCATGCGAGCGTCGCGTGGCCGCATTGCGCGGCGATTTTCCCTAGAGTCACGCATTAGGAAAATTGGGAAGGGGTGGGAGATAGGTTTAAAAGAGAAGGGGAGGGAGAGACGAACCCTTTGTCATGCCCAGGTCTGTCCGCACAACCAGCACCAGCTTGCACTCCTCTTTCTCCTTGGGGTCGTCGACGACGGGGGTCTTGGACTTGGAGGACTTCTTCTTCTTCTTTTCCTCAACAGCGGCGGGCTCGACGGCGCGCAGGCCCTGGCGGCGGTCGGCCTCCTCGCCGTTGGCCCAGTTGGGGGCGTGGTCCAGGATAGTATCGTCCTCGTCGACATCGGACTCGTCGCTCTCGACCGCGTCGTGCAAGTTGTGCCGCCGCTCGTCGGCCAGCGCCGGCGAGATCAGGTACCCCCGGATCGAGTAGATTCCCAGCATGAAGCCCGAGATGAACATGACCAGGCTGGTCGAGAGCACCGTCGTCGCGGTGCGCACGTCGTCCATTGTGGGCGGGTGGTGGGTTGGATTGCGTGGAGGGAAGGAAGAGCGCGAGACGAAGTGGGCGTTCTTGTTGCTTGCAGTGGTATCCGAAAGCTAGGGGGGTTGTTGGTACGGATTGAAAAAGGGCATGCGTGGGCCAAAACTGCTCCCAGGAATGACGTGCATCCAAGCCCAGAAATAAAAAATCCAGCTGCGTCCTGCCGCAGTTCAGGGGTTTCGTTTGGCGTCGACCAATTGCCCGCGCGCTTTCCAAGATGCTGGTATCGCAGCAGTGCGCAGGCAGCTGTGGTGCGGTTCCCGGCAGGCACCAACGACCTCACCCCACTATTTTCACCACTGACAGCGGTATTACACTATAAACCCGACGTAATCCGTTCCTGAAGCAGTTATAATACGGTACCAAGTGAGCAGCAGCAACACCACATCTGAGGGCGACTGTGAGTTTGGGTGCTGCCTACCTCGCAATAGCCTCACTTGTCCCCAGCCGGAGATATGTCACCTTGGCATTGACCTACCATTCCCACTCTTTTTTTCAACTTTTCCTCCTCTATTCTAGCTATCTCGTAAAGCACCTCCCGATGCAAAGTTCCTTCCCTATAAGACTGTAACCTCGCAACCCCCACCTCAGCCCCCATCACAGCCCCGCAGACAGTCACAACTTCGTTCCCAACAAACAGACAGACACACAACAAACATGGAGAAACAAAAGGCCATCATCATTGGGATCAGTGGATGCTCCTCCAGCGGCAAGACAACGCTGGCTCGTATCCTGCGGGACATTTTCCCCAACACCTTTATCCTCCATGAGGACGACTTTTACAAGGCTGAGGAAGAGTAAGTGAGGCTTGTCTCTTTCCAACCAGAAAAGCAAAACCAAGACAATAAAGAAATATAAGAAAATCAGAGAATGGGGGGGGGGGGGGAAACCACATACTAACACATCTCACAGACTCCCCATCAAAAACGGCCTCGTCGACTGGGACTGCCCCGAAGCCATCTCGATGCCGGACATGGAAGCGGCCCTGTCCCACATCCGCACCACGGGCGAATTCCCAGTCAGTTTCCTTCGCTCCAACCCATCGAACCCCTCGGCACCGGCATCCCCCCTCTCCCAGCGCAGCAACCACGGCTGTCTGCCCCCGTCCCCGTCCCGCTCCCCATCTCCCACACCACCCCTCTCACCCACCAACAAGAACGACAACAAACTCACAAAAAAACAGCCAACCCTCCTCTCAAAAGAAGACCAAAACTCCCTCGGCCCATCCCCCCTCTCCCCCTCCCTCCTCCAAACCCTCCGCACCCGCGTCGCAAAATGGCTCCAGCCCCCAAACAAAGGCTCCTTCCTCCCCACCTCCCCTCTACGCATCTGCCTGCTAGACGGCTTCCTCCTCTACAGCCCCCGCCACACAGCAACCATAATGTCGCAACTAGACATCAAACTCTTCCTCCTCGCCAGCCGCGCCAAAGCCACCGCCCGCCGCGAGGCCCGCGACGGGTACGTCACGCTGGAAGGTTTCTGGACGGATCCGCCGGGGTATGTGGATAAGGTTGTCTGGCCTAACTATGTGGAGAGTCATAAGTGGTTGTTTGAGGGCGGGGTGGTGGAGGGGGGACGGTTGGATGAGGCGGTGTTGAGGGAGTGGGGGATTCAGGCGCAGGTTGGGAAGGGGGAGGATGTGGAGTTTGGGGAGACGGTTGGGTGGGCTGTTGAGAGGGTTATGGCGGGGTTGGAGGCGTTTTGGGAGGAACATGGGGGGGTGCGAGTGGAGGGAGAATCGGTGTTGGATTATTGTGTATAAGGGGTTGTTTGTTGGTTTAGAGCGGGATGTGTTTTGTTTGTTTGGATGGAGTTGGTTGGGACAGGAGGTTGATAGAATGCAGGTTGGACGATGGGGCCCGGGTGAGACGAGTTGCGTTTATTGATGTCAGATGCTCGATGGAGAAGCAGAGAGCAGAGAGGTATACAGACATTCAGCCGGCCAGTGACCTTCCTAGAAACGGGGCATATCGAACAGAGCAAATAGAGGTGTATCTTAAACACGGCCGACAGAAATACACTTCAAGTATATAGTGAACTGAACATTCTCTGAAAATCGAGGCAGTCACCGCTCAACTTAAACTACAGGCCAGAAAGGAAAAAAAGAAAGAAAGAAATAAAAAAAGAGAAGAGAAGACAAACGCCAATGAACACGGGGGCGGCAGGCAAAAAGTCAACCGAGTTGATTCCGTCCAGGTTTGAACTGGAGACCTTCAGTGTGTTAGACTGACGTGATAACCAACTACACCACGGAACCTCATTGGTTGCTGCTACATCCTGTGGAGTTCCTATATGTACCGTCCTTGGCGGTCCCGCATCAAGTCAGCCACCTACAGCAATGGAGCTACTGTGTGAAAATGGGACACCGGACCTCGTGTGTTTAATTATCCATGTTCTTCACGTTGATCATGGGCAGGTAGGAAGGTAGGATGTATATCTGTCACGCCAAGTATCTGCCTGGTTTACAGCCTGCTGAGCCAGGTACCTAGGTGAACGATGCATACATAACAAAGCTACCTGTAGTTTGTATTCAAGGCCTCGCAGACAACACAAGGTTCACAAGAGCGAAAGAATAAGACACGAGACACGTTATCCGAATGCAATTCATGTTCAAAAAAAAAAAAGAATAAAGATTCCAAATAACTATGTACAAGGAAGATGTTGTTCCAAGGAAGAAAGTTGGTCAAAGTATAGACAGGTGAACCAAATAAGTAAATGACAAAATGAAACCTCCCCCCCTATGTGTGTGAGTCAAGCACGTAAACTGTGCAAATATGTACCGTGTGTATGTGCGTATGTGTGTGTGTTTGTTTTTCCCCTTTCGTCAATATGCAAGCCACCCAACCATTCATCATCCATCCATAGTAATCCCCTCCCTTTTTCTCCTTTCCTTCCCTATTTTTGTTGGTCATTCATTTTGATTCCTCTGCATCCCCGAGGACGGACCACTAGTGCCAGCTGTCGGCCTGGGTGGCGGTGGTGGCGCAGGTAGACGGAACGGTGTAGGCGTTGTTGGGGTCCGTCTCCCACTTGATGGAGCTGTCGGTGTTGACGACAATGTACTTGTACGCGATGGTGGTGCCGGCCGGCAGGGAGATGGTGACGGTCCAGATGGGGTTGGCGGTGGTGTACTGGGACGCCGAGAGGGCGACGGCGTTGGCCGTGTTCCAGGCGCCGAGGACCGAGTTGTCGCCGACGATCTTGATGGTCTGGCCCCAGGTGGTGGCGTACTTGACCGAGAAGGTGACGAGCACCTCGTGGTCGGAAGCGCAGCCAGTTGGGGTCGCCGTGGCAGCGGTGGTGGTGGTGGTGGCCGAGGCGGTGCCGGTAGCAGTCGCGGTGGCAGTCGCGGTGCTGTTGGAGGGTGTCTGCGAGGCCGGGAAGCTGACGGCCGTGGCGGACACGTAGGACCCAACAACCGAGGTGGCGAGGCAGGTGCCGGGCACCGAGTTGCCGGCCGCAGCGTTCCACGACGAGGGCACGATGCCGGCACGGCGAGCCTTGGCGCTCAGCAGGGCGGCGTAAGACCAGGTGAGGTCGGAGGCACTGAGCGGCGTGCCCGTGTTGCGGTCGAACTGCTCGGGCAGCGAGCCGTTGGCGTGGGCGTACTTGGCCACGATGTTGAGGTAGCCGTCGGCGTACGTCTGCACGGCGCTGATGATGGAGGTGTACGTGGTCGACGTGGAGCTGTAGGTGCCGACGGCGATGGACGGGACTAGGTCCTTGAAGAAGGCGAGCGAGACCGATGTGACGGTGATGGACGCCTGCTGCTTCCACACATAGATGGAGTCGTACAGCTGCTCGGCGGCGGCGAGCGTCGACAGGTACCACGGGTTACCGTTGTAGTACGTGTCCTCGGCGTAGCGGCCCACAGCCACGGCCACACCCTGGGCGATACCACTGTTGATGGTGTAGATGGACCGGAACGAGTCCGTCACCTGCTTGTGGTTGGACAGCGCCTTGTCACTGCAGGGCTGGAATGTGGCGGCGTCGCAGCCCACGCTGGCGTCGAACGAGTGGATGGAGCCCAGCAGCGAGTTGGCGTCCTTGCCGGTGCGTCCGCTCGAGAAGAGGTTGGAGATGATGTAGCCGTTGGGCGACCAGAAGCGCTGCAGGAAGCACAGAACGTGGGGCGCGATGGCGTTGCAGGCGCTGCATGATGTGCCCAGGGACGACGCGAGCGCGGCACCCTCGACCAGAGCGCGGTGCGAGGCGGCAATGGTGAAGAAGGAGCTGCCCTGGACCTCCTCCCAGAGGTCAAAGCCGGTGTTGTTCCAGTACTGGGCAGTGTAGGCAAGGTCGTTCTTGATGATGGGCCACACGGCGGTGGTGGCCGTCGACGTGTAGCCGTTCTTGACCAGCCACTTGGCGTAGTTGATCATGGCAATGGCACGCAGGGGCGGGCCGTCTCTCTGGGGACGTCCCCAAGCACCGGTGAACTGGGTGAGGTCGACATTGAACTTGGGCTCGCCGAGGCCAGCACCGTTGGAGAAGGAGCCAGAGGGGTTAGAGACGCCCTGGAGCTTGGCCTGGGAGATGATGTAGTTCTGGATGTTGGTCTGCAGGTTGGCGTCGTAGCTGTCGCTGAGGGTGTCGACAACCGTCTTGAAGACGAGCGCGGCATCACGGGACCAGGTGTACCAGTAATCGGGGTTGCTCTTGGAGGGACTGGCAACGACGACGCCCGAGGCAGCACCAGAAGCCAGGCAGCCGCTGGGTCCGATGTTGCAGAGGAGGCTCTTCAGCGCATAGGGACCCTCGGTGGCGAGGAACGAGTCGGCAGATCGCTTGATGATCTCGGCCTCCCTCCGGGCGGAGAGTTCAGGGCGGCCCAGGACCGACTGAACGGCGTAGGCCCCGAGGAGCAGCAGAGAGGAGAAGGCGTGCATGGCTGGCTGTATGAGATCGTGACCGGCTGTGATGTTGATGGCTGGATGCAGAGTCCAGGAGTTGACGAAGAGGCCGGCCATGGCGGGCTATTTATCTATCCTCGCCGCTACGAAATCCCTAATATCCTTCAGGCTTCCGATCGACAAGCCCCTTTACCGTGTTGACGACATCAACCTCGTCGGCCGCGGTGTTTCCCGGGGTCTGGGTCTGGGGTCTGGGGAGCCCGCGCTCTGGGGTCTGGGGTCCGGGGTGCAGACTCGGGGTGCGTCCAGGGGGAGTGGGAGGCTGGCTGGGGTAAGATGGGGTAGAAGCCGGGGTGCATACGGCCAGTTGAGGTGAAGCAGTGGGGAAAGGGCCGACAGAGCATTGAGGCTCGGTGCTTCTGTAATAACGCCAGGGGAACATCGAAAGCATTGCTGGATCTAGGACGTGCAGAATTGGCGATCTCTGCCCAACGAGGGTGGCGTACTAGGCTAGCCGAGATGCAAGAAAGCACCGATGTCTTGCCGTCCACCGTCAGCCCTCGATGATGGGACGAGGGTGCCACTAACCTGTCATCTGCCATCTGCCATCTGACGCTGTGTCCGTGCCTGTGCCTGTGCCTGTTTCGCCGTTACACGTGGAGTAAGTAAGAAAGCGTTAGACTTGGACCCAGGAACCACTGTAGCACAACCATCTCAATCTCCCGCTTTGGGATTTGGGGATAGCTTCATCGATTTCCGCTGCCCCTCTCAAAAAACCGTGGCCAAGAGATGTTTGGTGTTCCACATTCACTCCCAATAATGAAATCCCCAATAATGGCCAACGTCATCGTCATCGTCATCGCCATGACCATCACCATCAGCACCCCTGGCACCTTCAAGAGAAGGCAGCACACACACAGTTCTCCACCTCAGCTCCCGCGGCCAACATTCTGCACCGTAGCATCTTCCACCACCTGAGGAGTTTTTAAATCGGTCCGTCTAAGGCGCTCGGGATGCATTCGCCCAGTCCGCGCGCGAAGCTGGCCGTCCCCGCACCGGACGCGGCAACAGATCGTGGAGCACGCCTGCCGGCCTCCACAGCCAGAAACGAGGAAAGCTCCGACGAGCAGGGGGTCTGCCCAGCTGCCGAGGGTCACATGTACCCGGACACGCACTTGCACGCATAACAGGTCTATTATTACCTTGTTTTCTCCTTAATATCGTGGCATGTATAGAATTTGGAGTAGCTGCCAATTCCATGCGCTAGAGAGTATTGTCGGCGCAGCAGGAGATTGGCAGCAGGGCAGCAGTATGCCATCAAAATAAACACCCCATAGTGTGTTTCAGAACAACGGCCGTGGAAACTCGATTTCGGCCACTGCCGAGAAGAAACCAGCGCTAAATGCTAGTAATTGTTCGTGAACGTTGAACGTGGAGAAGCAGCCCATCCCTGATGGAAGAAGCCGGCACTGTTGTCAGCATGCAAACAAGAGTATTATGATGTCTGTCGTCGAGTTGGCTTGTGGAAAAAACTGCACCGCACTCCACTGCACTGCACTGCACTTGATGCGCCGAATAACGCCGACAAGGCCTTGATCGAGCACACACCCCTTGACCCGTGACCCATTCTCAACACCACGCGTCGAGGTCGTGCACGATGCTCGGCAGACTTCTCCTTTTCGCTTCGGGACCATGTCTTCGGCATCAGGTCGTGTGCCGCGGCCAGCTCATCGGGCCTTCTCCATGGCCGAAGCATGGCGTCTGCCGCGCAGCCGGGCACACCAGGACGGACTGGACGTCGAGATGGGTGAACGTGAACGTCACAGGACTCAAAGAACTGCTTTACGCGGTAACGCGACACGCGTTGGACACACCGTGGGCACATCATGGACAGCTGCAGACACTTGATCAGACCAGGATTCGTCATGGACGGAAGAATGCAAACAAGCAAAACACATGTGATGATGGTACCTGGTAGGTAGAATGGGATTTCTCAATCGTGGCAGTTGCAATGGCACTTGGTCAAACAGGTCATGGGAGAGGCCGTATCGAGGGGTGCCGTCACGAAACAAACAGACGAGATAATCAAGCGCGCAAGCAGGCAGGTAGCAAATGTAGCAGGTCATGGTTTCCCCCAGCCTCATCGATCGACGACCTCGGCGAACGGTTTGGAATATGACACCTCCTAAATCATCTGATTCACAACGCTCAAGCCTTGCGGCGAACGAAGCTGCACAGAGTTCGGTTGATCTAGGACCTGTCGGGAGGAAATTGACATCATGGGAAAAGATGGCTCCTTGGTGCCCGAACTGCCAGCAGCAATCGACTCTAGTCACCGGAGTGGCAGAGGATCACTGGGCACAGGTCCATGAGGAGAAAAAGAGAAAAGGAAAAGAAGGGAAGCTTTCCATCCGCATCAAAGATATAGCCAATTTTTTCTGGCCCAAAGTGGGGCCTTCCAGTGCGCTTATCTTATCACAACGGCTCAGGATTGGCAGAGCGCCAGGCCTGCCAGGACCACCAGGGTGGAGTCACGGCAGAGCCCCAACGCTGAACCCGCATGTTCCTTGCACGCCGCCCTGAAGCCTGTAACTGCCGCGTGCCTGAAGCCTGTAGCCTGTAGCCTTCCTGCACTTCCAGGCTCATCAACCGTCCATTACTTCAGTTTTTGGCGACAGCACACAAGACCACCACATTGCGCTTTGGAACCTCTCCTTCAACCCGACAGCCGACTGAAACACCGCAGCCATGGACGCCACCGCCATCGAGGAGATGAACAAGGTGCGGCGGGCAATGGGCATGAAGCCCCTGCCCGTGCCCGGCGTTGCAGCGCAAAAGGAGGCGACACCCGAGAAGGACGACAGCACACTTGAGAGCCGCGAGGCCCAGGCCTACGACAACTTCAGAAAGATCCGCGAGGCCGAGGAGGCCAAAAAGAAGCGCGACGAGCGGGCAGCCGCCATCAAGAAGGCCCGCGACAAGGCCCAGGCGGTGGCGACCCTCGACGGCAAGGGCCTGGCTGACGACGATGACGAGCTCGACGCCAAGGCCTGGCTCAAAAGCCAGAAGAAGCGCCAGAAGAAGATCGAGGCGGCCAAGAAGCTCGAGGAGGAGAAGGCGGCATCCGCGGCCACGGCAGCCGAGTACACGGCCGAGGACCTGGCCGGTGTCAAAGTGGCACACGACATGGCCAGTTTCCTCGATGGCGACGATCAGGTCCTCACGCTCAAGGACACAGGGGTTCTAGAGAATGAGGAGGAAGGCGACGAGCTCGAGAACGTGGAGCTGCGAGAGAGAGAGAATCTGCAGGAGAGGCTCGAGCTCAAGATCAAGAAGCCCGTATACGACCCCAACGACATCGACGAGACGGGCGAGCGTGGCATTCTGTCCCATTACGACGTGGAGATTGACGGCAAGAAGAAGAAGCTTTTTACCCTCAACGCAACCGGCACCTCGGATCTCTCAGATATTCTCGACGGTCCTGTCCAGCGGAGGAAGAACCAGATCGTGGACCTCGACGTGATGGGTATGTCCCTCTTTGTTAAAGCTACCCCCTGGATCTATGCTAACCAGCGCGCAAACAGAGGATGCGCCAGCGCCAGTGTCCGACTACATCGACCCTTCCGAGATAAAAGTCAAGAAGCCCAAGAAGAAAAAGACAAAGTCGACAAGACAACGGCCAGCAGACGATGACGACGTCCTGTTTCCTGGAGACCAAACCGCGGCTGACGGCGACAACCAAATGGATATCGATTCCAGTGCTTTCGCGTACACGAAGAAGAGGAAAGTGTTTGACGAGGATTTTGTCGACGACGACGACCTTCAACAGTCGTTAGCGGTCCAGAGAAAGGCGGCGCTCAAGAAGAGGAAAAAGACCAGGCCAGAGGACATTGCGAGGCAGCTGCGAGAGGAAGCGAGCGGGTCGCCCGAGCCCGAAAACAGCGGGTTCACTGGGGGTCTCGTTATTGATGAGATTAGCGAGTTTGTGGATGCCCTCCACGCAGAGCGAGAAGAGGAGCGGAAAGCGCCAAAGCCCAAGGCGGCAAAGGTGGCGGCAGCAAAGGAGGAGGCGTCGTCGGACGAAGACGAAGAGATGAAGGACGCCGAGATGAAGCAGGAATACGAGGACCGAGACACCTCGCCGCTGGCGGACCTCCCGGCGACGGGAGTGGAGGAGGAAAAGCTGGTGGACCAGGGCATGGGGGCGACGCTGGCGCTGCTCAAGGACCGGCACCTGGTGGAAGACGTGCGCGGGGCGGAGCTCAACGAAAAGTTCCGGCAGAAGCAGCTCTTCCTGGCGGAGCTGCACCGGCGCATGGCCATGTTTGACGAGGACACGCGGCTGCAGCGCGAGCGGGACCGGGCCAGCGGGCGGCTGGAGCGTATGTCGGCGCGCGAGGTGCAGGAGTGGCAGCGGCAGCAGAACACGCAGCGCGACCAGCACCAGGCGCGGGTCATGGACCAGCTGTTCCGCGAGGGCTACCGGCCGACGGTGGAGCTCAAGTACACGGACGCCGACGGGCGCAGCCTCGACGCCAAGGAGGCCTTCAAGGAGCTGTCGCACCAGTTCCACGGCAAGGGCAGCGGCAAGGGCAAGACGGACAAGCGGCTCAAGCGGCTGGCGGACGAGAAGCGGCGCATGGCCCAGAGCATGCTCGACGCCAGCCAGAACGTCGGCATGAGCACGGCTGCCACGCACCAGGGCAAGAAGCGCAAGGAGGCAGGCGTGCGTCTTGCGTGAGCTGGCTGTGCCTTTGTTTACTTCACTCGCAGTTTTATTCGGCGTCTCGGTCATGTCTAGGAATTAAATTGGAATTCTCTGTACACCACATAAACACACAAAGGTGCATTATACCCTCACATCCATCTTTTATTTTGTTTCACGATTGTGCCTTTACATGCTGACACGCGAAGGAGCCTCCAGTGTCACCGCAGGTAAGGTGTAGAAGATAGGGTCTCGTGGAGAGTCCCTCTCTAGTAATTAACCAACGCAGGTATCTTGACAATGGCCATATATTGTGTTGTAGACGTCTTCTCTTCTGCCCTGTCTTGGACGTCCGTAGGTGTTGTGGTGCCTTTGTAGCTTTGCCAGTGGACGCACCCAAGAGGCTGGGGCATAAAAATGTCCCTAATGTTACGCAAAGAATCATTGCAGATCTTCGGGAAAACAAATACGACCCCCGACGGCAACAAACAGCGGGGTACACTTTCACGACGACCAATCTCTCGGGGCTTAAATTCCAACGTCGCAATTCGTGCAACGTCATGTCCTCCAGGTTCCCGTCTCGCTAAGGTGCTAAGGCAGAAGGATCAAAAGTGGTGATGAGCGGTGGGGTGTTTTGGGGTCTTGGCAGCAACGCAGCAGGGGGCGGCAGGTGCGACACCTACGTCATACATGCATCCATCCATCCCATCTCTCTCCAAAGCTCACTTCTCAATCCACAGAACGTCAGTCAACCACCATGAACAAGCAGCACCCCAGCACCCAGCAAACCTGGAAAAATAACCCTAGCGGCTTGGGAACAAACGGGACATGGCAGCTCTTTGTGAAACCCGATGGCCAAATCTGGCCAGTGATCGACCTTGTCGTCGGTCATCTTTTTCTTGGCTTTGGCTTGCTGTGGCATTTTGCTTGCGTCTTGCTTTGCCCGCCTGCCTACTCTACCCTACGTACAAGGTACTTAGGTAGGTAGCCAAACAAAGCCGCGGGGAGAGGGCTGAATGAAGCTGCCATCCGGTCAATCAAGACGCCCTGACGTAAGAAGGGTAGAACGGACGGTTAAGGTATGCAGGCCGGTCAAGCTGTCCGGCTGTTGGGTGTGGTATATACTGGATCCCTTGAGGTCACATCCTCCTGCTCCTCATCCTTTTCCACCTCGTCACTTTCTTACCTACCTAGTCACCTAGAACTAGGTACGAGAATAATACTGTTGTCTCTTTTCCACCTCGTCTTCATGACAGATCCTACCTGAGCAGCACCTCATCCTGTCTTGAACTCACCTTTCTTTCCGGCCTCACTCTCACCCACAGGCAGTGGGCCGTGCCAGACCCAAACATGGCCTCGCAGGAGTCAACATACCCGGGCCAGCCCTACTCGGGCCGTAATAAAATTCCCAACATAAAGCAGTTCGTCGAAGGGCTCGACCGTCAGAAGAAACAACGGGACGCCGAAATCGAGGCCCAAGGCAAGCCCAACGGCGAGGCCAAGGACCACATTGCGACACAGAAGCCGGGCAAGAACCGGCGGACAGTCCGAGACCCGGTGACGGGCAAGGATGTCGAGATCGAGGACATTGCCTCGAACCACATGAAGGCGGCCCAGAACCCGACGCTCACCGTGCCCAACGCCAACCTAGGCAAGGACTCGCCCGTCAAGACCGATGCGCGTCAGTCAGGCGAGGAGTACCGCGTTGCCCAGGACGTCACAGCGCCCCCCGACCCCGTAGCCCAGGGCGCAACCAGCGATGTTCCCATCCACGGCGAGAAGACCAACGTGCTCTTCCACCCGACGCCCTCGGTCACGTTTGAGCCGCTCTTCGAGGCCGTCGAGGCCCGCGCCAACGTGCTCTGCGCCTTCGTCTTCTTCGCCATCGTCTTCATGGGCAAGATGTTTGGCGGCAGCCTCTGGGGGCTCGTCCCGCTCGGCATGTGCGTCGCCAGCGCCGTCTTCCTGTGGGCGAAGGATCTCATCCGCCAGGGCCGCGACGTCGAGTGGTCCAGCGAGCAGAAGCGAGGTGAGACGGCCATGGTCAACCTCATCCCGGAGTCGGTCGAGTGGCTGAACACGGCCGTCGGGCTCATCTGGGGCCTGATCAATCCCGAGATGTTTGCCGCCGTGGCCGACACGCTCGAGGATGTCATGCAGGCCAGCGTGCCGGGTGTGATTGAGAATGTCAAGGTCAGCGATATCTCTCAAGGGACCAACCCGCTGCGGATCCTGAGTCTCAGGGCGCTGCCCGACTCGCAGGTCGAGGACCTCAAGGAGGACATCCGCAAGCAGGACGAAAAGGTCAAGGACCCGCAGGAGATGGCGGCTGACGAGGAGGGCGGCGACTTCTACAACCTCGAGGCCACCGTCGCCTACCACTCGCTGCCGTCGGGCAACGACGTGTCGTCCAAGGCCAAGAACATGGGCATGCAGCTGGTCTTCTACCTTGGGGTCAAGGGCTTCTTCGGCGTGCCGTTGCCCATCTGGGTCGAGCTGAACGGGCTGGTGGCCACGGCCCGCATGCGCGTGGCCCTGTCGCCGGCGCCGCCCTTCATCAAGACCCTGAGCGTGACGCTCATGGGGCTGCCCAAGGTCGAGGCCAGCTGCGTGCCGCTGGTAGAGAAGGGCGCCAACATTCTCAACCTGCCCCTGATCTCCAACTTTGTCAACTGGGCCATCGCCACGGCCGCCAACATGTACGTGGCCCCCAAGTCGCTGACGCTCGACATCGGCAAGATGCTCGCCGGCGACACGGTCAAGAAGGAGACCGAGGCACTGGGCGTGCTCTTCATCCGCATCCACAAGGCCACGGGGCTCAGCAAGCAGGACCGGCGCGGCAAGGCGGGCGGCGGGTCGGACCCCTACATCTGCGTGGCCTTTTCCAAGTTCGGCAAGCCGCAGTACTGCACGCGCGTGATCCAGGACGACCTCAACCCCGTGTTTGAGGAGAGCTGCGCGCTGTTGGTTACCGCCGACATCGTCAAGGCGGACGAGCAGCTGTCGCTCGAGCTGTGGGACAGCGATCGGTCGTCGGCCGACGACGTGGTCGGCAAGGTCGAGCTCAGCATCCAGAAGCTGATCCAGCACCCGGGCCGCATGTTCCCCCAGACGTCCAAGCTGCGCGGGCTCAAGCCCGACAGCGAGATGCCGGGCGAGCTGCACTGGGAGGTGGGCTTCTTCGGCAAGACGCAGTTCCGCAAGGCCCTGCGCACCGACGGCAAGGATCAGAACCTCCCCGCCGGGCTGCGCGACAAGGCAGAGCTGCAGGACGACAAGGGCAGCCTGGACACGGCCGAGGAAGACGCCGTGGTGCACACGCCGCCCGACCCGCTGTGGCCGTCGGGCGTGCTCAGCGTCGTGGTGCACCAGATCGTCAACCTGGAGCTGCAGAACGTCAAGGGCTCGCGCGGCGGCAAGCGCAAGGGCGGCCGCGAGTTCGAGCCCGCCCGGCCCGACGCCGGCGACATCACCGAGGAGCAAGGCCGCAAGCTGCCCAGCTCGTACTGCACCATCCTGCTCAACGACGAGCTGGTCTACAAGACGCGCACAAAGGTGGTCTCGTCGCGGCCCATCTTCGAGGCCGGCACCGAGCGCTTCATCCGCGACTGGCGGTCCACCATCGTCACCGTCGCCGTGCGCGACTCGCGCAACCGCCAGCACGACCCCCTCATCGGCGTCGTCCCGCTCAAGCTATCCGACGTCATGCAGACCGCCAGTCAGACTACCCGCTGGTATCCGCTCGACGGCGGCATCGGGTTTGGTCGTGTGCGCATCAGCCTGCTCTTCCGCTCCGTCGAGCTCAAGCTGCCGCCTGCCCAGCTCGGCTTTGGCGACGTGGGTACCTTTGAGTTCCTCTCTGACACCATCGAGACGGAGTCCTATGCCCCTGCGTCAAAGCTGAAAATCAAGCTGCGCACCGGCGGCAGCTCCGCGACTGTGAAACCCGATGTCTGCTCCGCGTCCCCCAACACCTCCTCCCTAACCTGGGACATCTCCACCCTCAACCTCCGCCTACCCGTCCGCTACCGCTACCGCTCACCAGTATTCTTCGAGTTCCACCGACAAGGCAAGCGCACCGCGGACGCCTTCGCCGCAATCTGGCTTCTCGACGTAGTCGACGCCGACACACAAACCTTCGACATCCCCATCTGGCGCTGCGACAATCCCATGCGCCTGTCCCAGAACTACATCACCGAGCAAAACTACACCTCCATCCCGGACCTTAAAATCGAAACGATCGGCCGCCTAAGGTTCAGGGGAAGATTCAAGCCCGGTACGGATAGGGACCATCTTAAGTTTGTTAGTGATAATGATTCAAGGGAGACGATTGAGGCTTGGGAAGCGTGTTTTGCGGAGGGGGTGAGGGATGAGGAGGTTAAGAGGGAGGTTCCCCCTATTGTAGAGAAGTTGCATGAGGAGAGTTTGAGTATGGGACGGGATGTGCTTGCTAGTGCTAGCGAGGAGGAGAAGGGACGGTGGTTGGGCCGGGATGGGAGGGATTGGAGCGGTGCTTTTCATGTTGAGGGTCAGGAGGGGGGTGAGGAGGATGGGGAGGATGGGGAGAGTGGGAGTGGGAGTGAGAGTGAGAGTGAGGAGGTGGATCTGGGGATTGAGGATGCGAGTTCGGGGGGTGTGAGTGCGAGGTCGAGTGGTGAGAGCCAGGGGAATGAGAATGGGAGTGTGGGTGGGAATGGAGGTGGGAGTAAGAATGGGACTGAGAGCGTGGCTGCGGGCGGGAGTGGGACGAGGAATCCGATCAAGCAGTTTCGCGAGTATAAGAGCCGGAGCCGCGATTTGCATCGGCAGCATCGGGGGTTGATGCAGTGGTGAGTTTTTTTCTTCCCCATATTCTCCTTGCTGCCCTTTTCTTCGTCTCTTCCTTTTCTTTTCTCGTTCTTTTCATCTTCTCTTCCCCTTGCCCTTTTCCCTTCTTTCGTTACATAGTTTCTATGTCGAGGAACAACAGAAGCACACAGCATACACAAATGCACACACACACGAAGACAGAGAGAGAGAGAGAGAGAGAGAAAGAGAGAGAGAGAGAGAAAGAGAGAGAGAGATGCTAACGTGACCACAAGGAAACCAATGAGAAACGTGCAGTTCGCCAAGGACGAGGCTCTGTTTGGCATTCGCCGGCTAACCAAGGTCGGGAGCCTGAGCGGGCGCACGCCCGATGTCGAGACCGAGGTTTAGGTTAGATTGGCTACCTACCTCGAATCTAGGTTGCTAGGGGTTGGGTATGGAGATGGTTGAAATGGACGATTGTGATGCGACGGATGGGATGGGATGAGAGGGGAGGGGATACGGGTGGTGTATCGATGTAGTTGCTGATGATATGATGATTGTATGCAATGTATGTGATGTACACTATGAAAATTTATTCTGGTTCGATGAGTGCGAGTTTCTTTTTCTGCAGTGAATGGTTTGGGACTTGGTGTTGGGTCTGGGTATGTGAATATATGATATTGTTGGCATGATCGTTGTTTTCCTTTTTTCTATTTTCTCTCATTCTTTGCTGTGACGGTTGCTCAGGCTCCCAGGCATTGTCAAACCGTTGAGCAGGGAACAAGTGGGTTGGATTAAGAGAGTCGAAGATGGCTGCGTACTTGGTAGATGGGCGGGCTGTTGTGGACTTTGGTAAGGGTACTTACTCAGTGATAGGTAATGAAGACACATAAATGGTCGATATGGTATTCCTCGTGGTGGGGATGTTTATTTTGTTGGTAGATAGGTGGTAGGCTAGCCCTGTTCAATTCAGAGCGGAACCGATCGTTTGGCTTTTTTTGTCTGCCGGGGGTTGTGTATCAGGCATCCAACCACATCGTATATACCAAATTATCTGGGACGTAGTTGGTGGAACATAATACATCAAGTTTAATAGTCAACTGCGGGAAAGGGAGACAGGCACGTAGGTATGTTTATTATCTTGGCCTCTATTTTGTATGATACTTGCTTAGTTGAGCAGTTAGAGATACTACGAGGGCCAATGACGATGAGATGAATTTTTGTACGTCTGGAAAAAGATTTGAAGTAAAGTCGTTCGTCACAAGTTTACCTTCCTGATATATTTTGTGTGTCTTTCCTGCAGAACCAGTGTTGTTCCGCGAGCTCCTTCAGGATCTCTGATTTCACCATGGTAGTGAATATACATATTCAATTTCCTTCGTTCGTGTTGTCTCTCTGCGTGCACGTCGAGGAGATTACCTTACCTAGTGATCTCCCCCATCTTCTTGTCCGGTTTGAAGAACGGTGGACGAAGTAACAAAAAAACAAAACAAGAGAACAGTAGGAAAAGAAGAGCAGTAAATAAAGAATAGAAATCCTGTTGCCGTTTGGTATCGCCTAAATTTTGATGAGATGAGGACTAAACAAAAAGAAAGATAAAGAAAAAAGAAGAAAAAGAAAGAGCGGAGAAGGAAAAAAACAGTAAGGGGAGAGAAGGGAAAGGGAAAGATAAGAAAATAGGTAGAAAGGGAGGAGGAACGGCCAGGGGAGAGTGAATGGGGGAGGTAAAAAAGGCAAAACAAACCAGCAAAGTGAATGCAGATATTCTATTCAAATTCGTCTTTGCCATCTTTCAAACGTGCTGGTTACGTGCGACTTCGCCATGATCATGACCTTCGACCAGAGCCCGTTCAGTTCAGCGATGACGCGTGAGGCAACACAATACCTGTCACTGTCGAAAAGCACACGAGGCAGGCACCGTATGCATCTTGATCGCTTCATTTCACATTCCCATTTTAAAACTAATAATAATAACAAGGCTGCGCTGTAATCTGATATACTGTACTGTTCATTTATGAACTCGGCGCCGGATATCTGGAAAGAAAGCATCGACATTACTGTTTCCATGTCCGGCTCACATCGCATTCAACGTAGTCCATCACCGCCTTCCGTCTGTCTTCCCTGCGCCCGTGTAGCATGACTGACCGGTGTTGGTGTCGAGATGAAGCGCATACCTGGTACTTATATCCAAATTTAGTCACAGCCTTCCGTAATAAACATGTCCGGCTTGGTAGCTCAGCGGTCTGATCCCCCGCTGGGCGTCGTGACCCCCGTCTTCCTAGCCCACTCAATACCGACCTCACCGGTTGCGGTCCAATACAGGCATTCAATGGGTTCGGACCCTGGCACGAGCACTCTTTTTTCTGCATCTTTTGGGCATTTAATTCTTCCTTGTTCCGATGCTTGTCGTTCTTTCCCAACTGCCTACGACCTCATTCAGTGTACAATTCTGGATTCTTCGTATCTATCTATATCTCTCTCTTGCTCCATTTCCAATCGCTTTACATTCCGACAATCCTCATAGCGCCGTATCCAACGGTGATGACCACGACCAGCGTCAGGATACTGCTCGGCACTCCACGGCTAATGAAGTGCTTGACCTGCAGGTATCGCTCGCCGGCTGGGTCTTCTTTCATGATTGCGGCTGTGGGGCGTTTTGGTCAGCGAGGTTCCTTGCACATGTACGTGACCGTGTATATATGCTAGGGTAAAAACATAGCTTGTCGATGCGGGAAGGGGGGGAAAAACTTACTCATATTCGGGAAGCCACTCGTCGGCAAGCCCATGGCGGCAGAACACATCAGTACGCCACCCATGACCAACAAGTTCGGGTGCGGCTCGTCCAGCCCCTTGCCTACGTTATACACAAGGGGCAGGATGATCAGCGCGGCCACTGTGTGGCTGATAAACGTCGCAATGACCAAGATCAAGGTCGAGAACACGACCAGGATCCCGTACAGGCTGAAGTCCTGCACCTCCACCGTAATCGCCTTCGTGACGGTATGAAGGAGTCCCGAGGAGTTGACGGCTTTGCCAAGCGATAGACCGCCGGCGGCGAGGATGATGATGGTCCAGGGAAAGTTGTTGAAGTCCTCCTTGGTGAGGATGCCGACGCCAAAGAAGAGAACAATGGGGATGATGGCGATGACGCCCATGTCGCCAAAGACGGACTCGAGCTGGTGCGAGGCACACCACAGGCCGATGGTGCTGATGGTGACGATGGTGACAAACCATTGAATGCCGGTAAAGGGGTCACGGACGGGCCGGATGGGGACGATGGTTGTGCCCTTTCCGGGCTGGAAAGTGACGAGGAGCAGCAGCCAGATCAGCACGATGGAGATGACGCCCACCGGGATGACGATGAAGAACCACTGGCCCCACGTAGGCGCGGGCTCCATGATGCCGAGGGCGACCACGTTCTGCGGCGACGCGATGGGCGAGAGCATGCCGCCGATGTTAGAGGCGAGCGCAATGCCCATGATGACGGCCTTGGACATGTCGGACCCGGCAGGGAGGTTGCGAAGCATAGGCTCGATGATACCGAAGCACAGGACGGGTGCGGCCACGTTGCTGATCAGCATGCTCGCCACGGCGGCGACGCCCATGTTGGCGATGAGCACGGTGCGCGGCTGCGTTCCTGCTTTACTAAGCACGAACGTCGCGATGCGCTTGTCGATGCTGCATTTGGAGAGGGCGGCGGCAAGGGTGAAGCCGCCGAGCAGGAGCATGATGACGGGCGTCCACATGGCGGAGAAGACGGCGGCTGTGGCGTCTTTAGAGCCGAGCCGCTCGTGGGGCTTATTGACATCGCGGAAGACGTTGAGGACGACGCAGAGGAAGGGGATCGTGAGCGAAGTGACGAAGAGCGGGATCGCCTCCGTGGCCCATAGCAGACTGACAAGCACCAGCAGCGCCAGGCAATTCTGCTGCTCGGGCTTTTCGAGGATGGGGACGATGAGCAGCGCGAAGAAGAGCGAGATGATGAGGACGAGGGTGAGCATGGTAGAGCTGAGGAGCCACGTTGGCAGGGTGAAGCGGCCGAGGGGTGTGGATATCTTTGTGGCGGGCAGCAACCCCGACTCGCTCAACATCTTCTGCCCATCGTCGCGGCCGAGCAGAGTGTGGCCAAGGCTGGCAGCTTCGGCTCTGCGCTCGAGGCCAATCAGCTCTCTCCAGACGGTGTTGCGTTCCCAGACGACGTGCTCCCTCAGGTGTGACCTAAGATCTCGCTTGGCCGCCTCCTCGTCGCCGTTGGTGACGACGCTGGTGTATGCCTTGACGATGCTCATAATTTCATCGTCCAGCGCGGCTGCCGTCTCGGGGCGGAAGGGGTAATTGGAGTCGACGTAGGTTTCCAGATACTTGGCGCGCATCTGGCGGTCGATGATCTTGTCAAACTTCTTGAGCACCTTGCTGAAGCCGGTCCTGTTCAGCTGCACATAGGACTTGAGCTCGCACAGCTGGACGTAGAGGTTGATGATCTTCTTCTTGAGCACGATGCCCGACGAGAACAGCGCAGCCTGCTCGGCGTAGTCGTCGAAGGCCATGCTGTCCCTCCGCCACGAGCGCGTGAGATCGGTCGAGGCTGTCATGTCGGTGGTCGAGGCCAGCATGGCGTTCATCGGGCCGGACCTGCGCTTGTTGGAGCTCGTCCTCCTCTTCCTGGGCCGCGTGAGCCCGACTGTCTCGTCCGCCGCGTCCTCGTCGCTGTCGTCGGCGCCATCTTCGGTCGAGGTGCGGCTGCGCATACTCTGGCTGCGAGGTCGCACGGGGCCGTTCAGAATCTGGCTGGATCCCGGCCGCGGTGTCGCCTCGGTATCACCCGACTCGTCCTCGAAGGCGCTGACCTCCCGCAGAAGCTCGTGTACCTCGTCGGTCAGCTCCTGCTCTTTGAGGACATAGAAGGACGAAATCTTTTCGAGCTCGACATCGAGGGCGCGGCCAAAGACGGTTTCGGGGTCTTCATGCTGGATGAGTGGGCGCGACTCGCCATCGCCGGTGGAGGCCTGGTGGACGGTCTTTTCTAGCTGGTAGATACTGGAGGGAGGGACGGGCTGTCAGCAACTCGGCTCATATCTAGAAGATGATGGCAGAAGAGAAAAACCTACAGCTTCTTGAGGTTGCTGTATGCGATGTAGTGGCTGCTCCAGTCGGGAACAGCATTGAACTGGATGCTGTGGGAGAACTTCATGTCGTCCTGCTCTTCGAGCCAGCGGCGCTTGGCGGCTCTCTTGGAAGCGGTTCTCTTGGTGCGCGCGCGGTCGGCGTCACGGTTGGCGTCGCGGGCAGCAACAGCAGTCGCAGTGGTGTCGGTACTGGTGTGGGTAGTGGTGTGGGTGCGCGGGTATTCGACAAGCTCGATTTCCTGGTGATGTTCGGGAGAGCAAGGCTGTACAGAGGTTCCACCTGATGGTCGTGTCCTCCCTCCCCTGTCCAGTGGAAGATCTGCTGATGAGGCTCGGTCTGACAGTTTCTGAGCAACACCGGGTGCTGGTCGGCTAGAGGAGGGGTGCAAGGAGGGGAGTGGGGGAGCAATGATGGATGGCTTTGCCGCGAGGGCAGAAGAATAATTAAAAACGATAGACTAGGTACCAGGTAGATGGGCTGGACTAAATATCACGTCAAGTCACTGGAAGGTCAAGCTCTCATTGTACAACACCCAGATCAAAATGACCTAACAAACCCGAAATCCGGGCGCCAGTCCTGGGACCTTGTCCTGTCCAAGGCAGATGAGTGGATGAGTGGATGGAGTGGGTGTCGTGTCGTGGGCTTGAGGCTTCTGTCGCGCCAATGATTCCTCCGCTTCCCCAGTCCTCCCCACCAATCGATCAAGTCCAGCGCTGGAGCCTGCGTGGGGTGAGGCTAGCGGCAAGACTGCACAGCAGTGACACCACAGGAAACAGCGTCCCGGCCTCCAAAGTTTGGAATTCCTTGCTTTCAAACGTATTGGCCTGGAATGCACAACATCAAGTCTGTTATGTGCTAGACTAATTAATTTGCAATGCGCGACTCCCTGTCAGGCCAATCCAAACCCGGCATGCCTTGAGCTTTTGTTCTGAACCTCTGTCTAAGAGAAGGTGTTAGAGCACTTGATTTATTGTAGCGCTCCTAGGTAGGATGGCGGGCTTGAAGCGCAACTGTTGCGACCCAGCCCCTAGCATCTTTATTTTCTAGTGGCTTTTCGCAAAGAACTAAAATAATTATGGCCACCTAGATAATTCATCTCGGTGTGTGTAACTGCGTAGATTCCTGCCTTTGGTGCTTGGGGCCTGTTCTGAGAAAACAAGGGCTGGACGCCTCGTAAACGCGGTACCTGATTCAAGATGGCTGCAAAACCCGCTTTTTACAGGTCAAGGTCAGGATCCCACCTCTCGGGTCGACGCAGGAACCTTGACGGCCAGCTAGAGAGTGTGGGCCAGAACGCTCATAAATCGCCTTCAGCCGAACGTGCCTGAGGTGCCGCCTGGGTAGACAGAGAACCTTGACTGTCAGGACCTTCGATCATACTCTGGTGCACGGCGAAGACAAAAGAACAAGAAGAGATGGATGAGATGGGAAGGGCTAATACTGTGCACATAACTGCCCGCCAACGAATGCTGGGCTTGCTGCGACGGTGTCAGTATCAAATCAGGAAAAACAGAACCAATAAGGCAAGATTTATTTGCAAGGCATACGAAGCACAGCGTCTTGATGCAAGCCAATGATTCAATCCATGCCATGAGGATACAAGAGCAGTCGCTGTGTTGGCTTTGATGAGCTGGCAACCTGTTGGGGTGCCTGACGGACATGCAGCTTGAGAACCCAACCCTAACCCTGGTTGGTTCCCTCTTGAGTGTTAGCGTCAGGAACGCTCAACAACGTCATGGGCTGCTGAGACAGTGAGGCAGGTGCTTGTCGCTTCCGTCGCAGCTTCGAAGCTCGCTTTCATGACATGAACGCAACACCTCTGCTGCCTCGGTAGACCCGGCCTCGCACCAAACACCACACCCCCCTGATGCGCCAGAAACCGCGATAAGGCCACAGCACACCCGGAGCTGAGCTGGTGGCCGCCATGCTGTCCGCATTCACAGCTCGACCCATCATCGAGCTCAAGCAGCGCGACAAGTCCCGGATCGAGTCGGTGCTGGCCTACGGCGACCGCGTCCTCGTCGGCCTCAACACTGGCTCCCTCCGGATCTACCGCCTCAACGAGCTCCCTGATCCGACCCCGACCCCGAGTTCAACCCCGGCCACGAGCCAGCCTATCAACGGCAACGGCAATGGTGCTGCTGCCGCCCAGTTCCAATCCCAACCCTCCGATGCGATCCCGACCACTTCCAGTCCCACCAAAAATGGCCAGCCCGAACCTCTGTCCCAGGCCCAGGTCGTGCCGCCGCCGCCGACAAAGCCCACAGACCTCCTCCGCGAGGTGGAAAAGTTCTCGAACCGCGCCATCGAGCAGCTAGCCGTGATCAAGGAAGCAAACACCCTCGTCTCCCTATCCAACTGGGCCATCTCCCTCCACGACCTCAAGACGTTCGAGCCCATCGAGGTGCCGCTGCCCCGCACCAAGAACGCATCCACCTTTGCCGTGACGAGCAACATCGTCAAGGACCCTGCGACGGGCATTCCCGAAATCATCTCACGCTTGGCAGTAGCGGTGAAGCGCCGTCTGCTGCTGTGGTCATGGCACGCCGGCGAGCTGTCCTCGGACGTCACCGAGATCGTGCTGGCCGAGGCCATCCGGACAATCACCTGGGCCAACGCAACCAAGGTCGTGTGTGGCATGAATAGCGGCTATGTCATCGTCGACGTCGAGAACGGCAAGGTCGAGGACATCGTTGGGCCAGGCGCAATTGGCGGGGTGGCAGGAGGACAAGGCCGCTTCGGCGCTGTCGGCGCCACCAGCATGGGCTACATGGGCTTGGGTGGCTACATTCCCAAGCCATTGTCGGCCAAGCTCGCCGAGGGAGAGCTATTGCTTGCCAAAGACATCAACACGCTGTTCATAAACGACTCCGGCAAGGCGCTGGAGAAGCGCCAAGTCCCGTGGCAGCCTGCGCCAGAAGCAATTGGATACAGCTATCCCTACATGCTCGCCCTGCAACCACCGGCGAAAGGGAGTCTCGAGGTCTGGAACCCGGATACACTGAGTTTGCTACAGACGATAAGCCTGCCGGGCGCCGCAGCTCTGCACTTTCCCCCGCCGACGGTTAGCTTGCCTCACAAAGGAAAGGGGTTCCACGTTGTGGGCGAAAGGGCCGTGTGGAAGATGGATGCTACAGAATACGACTCGCAAATCGAAGAGCTGGTTAAGAACGCCCGATTCGACGAGGCCATAAGTATCATGAGCATGCTCGAAGATGCCCTCCTCAAGGACAAAACACAGACCTTGCGCGAGGTCAAGATGCTCAAGGCCGAATTGCTATTCCGGCAGAAGAAGTACCGCGAGTCCATGGATCTCTTCAACGAGGACGAAGTCCATGCCCCTCCAGAGCGAGTCTTGAAGCTTTTCCCCAAGATCATCGCCGGCGAGCTCTCCGGTGTCGTCGAAGAGGACAAGGACGACGAATCCGACCAGGACGGATCAACCGGCAAGGCATCTGGCGAAAAACCAGTCAAGCCCGAGGTAGTCGCTGAACAATCTTCTCCCCAAAAGGGTGGGACGTTCTCGAAATACCTCATGGGCCACCGGAAGGTTAACTCGGAAACCGCCTCCCTCGCCTCGTCAAAAATGGGCACAGACAAAGACGACACAGCCAGCATACGCGGAGGCAAGCCCAGCGAGGAGCACTCGCATCAAGACGACAAAGACCTCATGGCCGCCGTCCTCGAGCTCAACAGCTACCTCGCCGGCGCGCGCGCCCGTCTTCAGCGCGTCATCGACCCCGCTACAGGCAAGCTCAAGCCTCGCAAGTCGCAGAGCGGTTCCTCGACCGACGATGCCTTCAAATCCCTTCTTTCGTCGGCCAACGCAGACAGCTCGGATGAAGAACAGCAGCGCCTCGAGCACGACCTTCAGGCGACCTTTAAGATCGTCGACACGACCCTCTTCCGGGCCTTCATGTACTCCCGCCCCACGCTTGCCAGCTCGCTGTTTCGCATCCCCAACTTCTGCGACCCCGACGTGGTCAACGAGCGCTTGGTCGAGCACAACCGCTTCAACGAGCTAGTGGATTTCTTCTACGGCAAGAAGCTGCACCGCCAGGCCCTAGACCTGCTGCGCAAATTTGGGTCGCCTGACGAGCCTGATGACGCTGCCCCCAATCTACACGGCCCGCAGCGCACCGTCGTCTACCTCCAGGGCCTGCCGCCCGAGATGATCGATGTGATCCTGGAGTTTTCGGACTGGACGCTGCGCAAGGACCCGCAGCTGGGCATGGAGGTCTTTTTGGCGGACTCGGAGAACGCGGAGACGTTGCCCAGGGAGAGGGTCATTGCGTTCCTGGAAGGCGTGGATCCTAGGCTGGAGATTCGGTATCTAGAGCATGTTATTGGGGAGCTAAACGATATGACGCCCGAGTTTCACAATCAACTCATGGAGCTATATGTGCGGCGGCTGAGGGATGATCGTGGGGAGATGGGGGAGGATTGGGATGCGACAATGGAGAAGCTGGTTAGGTTTTTGAACGAGAGCAGACTGTATAGTCTTAGCAGGGCGTTTGGGCTCATCCCGAGAGATGGTGAGTTCTCCTTCCTTTCGTGTGGACGATGTTGTTGTTGTCGTTTTCATGGCTGAGTAGCTGATTCTTTCAAGACCCGCGGTTCTATGAAGCGCAGGCTGTTGTGCTCAGTATCATGGGACAGCATAAGCAGGCGCTGGAGATCTACGTCTTCAGGATGAATGATTATACCAAGGCCGAAGAGTAAGTTACAGACACACACACACAACTTATCACCACATCGACATTTTACCCGCCAATTCATCCATGCTAACGGAGAAACAGCTACTGCAACCGCATCCACAAGACCCAAGACTCCCAACTTGCATCACCTTCCCAGCGCCAAGGGGCCAACGCCTCCGAGGAAGTCGAAGAAGCTGCCGTGCAGCCCTCCATCTACCACACCCTTCTCTCGCTCTATCTCACGCCGCCGCCACCGCATACCCCTAACCTTGCCCCGGCCCTCGACCTTCTCTCCAAGCACGGCTCGCGCCTCCCTGCCACCTCAACCCTCTCTCTCATCCCCGACAGCCTCCCCGTTGCCGAACTTGAATCCTACTTCCGCGGGCGCATGCGCAACGCCAATAGCATCGTCAACGAAACGCGCGTGGTGGCCGGCCTAAGGAAGACGGGCCTTGTGGCCAGCCAGGCGCTACTATTGCTGGGCGACGGGGTCCCGGGCGGCCAGGGGGGACGGAATAGACGGGTTGTGATCAGCGAGGAGAGGGTCTGTGGAGTCTGCCACAAGCGTCTCGGAGGGAGCGTTGTGGCGGTTCTGCCGGATAACGCGGTGGTGCATTATGGTTGTCTGAGTAGGGCGGGCGTGAACGGGACGACTGGAGCCAGGCCGTATGCGAGGAGTGTGATGTCGTCGGCCGCGTCGGTGAATGGAGGCACGGCGTCGGTGAGGTCCGGGTCTACGTATCTTGATGCGCAGGCCGCGCAGGCGGGGAGCTGGGGACGGAGTGCTGGGGTGGGAGTTTAGGAGAGCTTGCCACACAGCAAGCATGGTTCGCGTCGCCAACACTAATGCCGTCCAAGATCATACGCGAACGAGGGAACACTGGGTTGAGTTGAACATCAGTGGTGGTACAAGTAAGAGTAGGAGGTTTGGTTGTTGTTCATGTCGTTTGTTGCTGTTATTCCCATGGACTGGAGGTATGGGTATAATTTGAGATGACAGTCCGTTTCGCCTTTGAGCCTCCCCCGGCTTGGTTGGGTTGGATTAATGGCGGGGTTGCTCCATGCTGGGTGTGTATTCTTTTTCTTCTTCTCTTCTTCTGCAGCTTGTACATTTTTTGACTGGATGTAATACCCCTGTACATATGGGCCTCAACCATTACGACTGCAATGAATATCTGTCTGCCCCGGCCGGGGTTTGGATCAATCGTCGGAACCTTAGTCCTCGTCTTCCTGAGCCTCCTCGCCGTAGTGCTCCTCCTCCTCCACATCGTCGACCACCACGCCGCCCTTGCCTTTACGGGCCGGTAGTGATGATGCATCGGCCGCCGCCGCCGCCGCTTTCTCCTTGTCTTCCTCCATCCGGGCCGTGAGCTCTTTGTTCACCTGCTCCTGCGTGGTGACGATGGCGGCGCGCAGGTCGCGGAGATATCTGCTCTTGTCCTGCACCGTTGCGGTTTCAGAAGAGCCGGCGATCGGGGGGATCGCATGGCTGAATGAGAAGGCCTCGTTGCCGCTGCTGCCGGCGCTGTAGACTGCGGTCAGGGTGGTGGCGTGAGGGGTCTCTGAAGCCATGGTGGGCGGGTGTATGTGTGTATGCGTGCGTGCTGCGTGGTTCTCTTTCTCTTTCTTTTCTTCTTTTTTTCTTCTTTCCCCTCTTTACCACTCTCCGGCTTTGGGAGTGGAATTGGGTTGCTTTTGGGCTGGCTTGGTTATTTAAGGTTTTTTCTTTTGAGGCTCAATGAGACGGCGCAAGCTGCTGCAACAAGAGACAGATTAAGGTTGGGACACTTTTAATGAAATTGAAACCGTCTGCCGATCTCCAGGACCAAGGGCTGTGGAGTATTGAAACATTTCATCTCGAGAGTCGGTTCCAACCTGGAAAGTCACTGCGGGGCTACAGTAGCGACCTCGCCTTTGAAAGTTCAGCTGCCCTGCCCTGCGCTGCCTGCCCGCCCCGTTGCCCTGCAGCCCCACCCTCGTCCCCTGGTGGTTGCAACTTGCAAGCACTGGGTGGCGGGCCTAGCCCGTTCAGCGGAGTGCCAGGCCAACCGAAACCAAAACCCATCCCTCCGTCCCCCCGCGCGCAGGGCAGTTCATGGTGGGTGGGTGCGCACCTGAGCAACGAATGCACCTCGATCGTTGCCCGATTCGAACTTCCACTTCCCCAGTCCCCAGCCCTCGTCCCCGGTCTCCCGTCCACCCCAGCGGTTTCAGCTTTCCTTTTATTTCGTCTCTTCCATTTGCGCAAGCTGGTCTTTCTGCGCTCAATTCCTTTCGACATCCATATCCCGTACCGATACCTATCTCTCTACGTTGTGCCTCTCTCGTCTGCGCTTTCTTTTCCCCGGCATTGGTCTCGTGGCTGGACTTCAGAAGGTTGCACAGCCGGGGAAAGCAAAGTCGCAGCAAGGGCACCTCGGACAAGAGAGAGCCAACCCACCCACTTTCGTCACACCTTCTGCCGGACATACGCACAGTACCATATCCATGGCCACCTCGTCAGAGCCGTAGGCCCGGTCAAGATGTAACAGCCTCAAACTCGAAACCACACCATACCCACCCTCAGCCCAGTCAAGCACGATGCAGCCCGCCAGACCGTCGCCGAGGGCTCCTGGGAGTTTCTCCCCCCTGACGGCTTCCGCCTCGGCAGGTGCCGACCTCAACATGTCACGTCCGAGACTGAGGCGAATCGAGACGTCCCCGAGCGACGATTCATCATCCTTGACCGTCGTCAAGCCCCGGAACCAGAACTCGGCGCATCCCTCCTCGGGAGGACCCCCAACCCTATCGCCCTCTTACTCGAGCTTCACCTCCCACAGCAACGGCAGCGCCAGCAGTCTGCAGAACTTTTCACGCCCCTCGTTGTCCACCGCCGTCTCCGCCGCCCGCTCTGTCGCCGGCACCCACTCGCCGAGCGATACCATATCGCGCAACGGCCCCTCGCCCCTCACGCTCCCGCCGACCAGCGCCCTGTCCGGCTCCTCCTCATCCTCGACGACCGCTTTCGGAAGAGGACACTCGCGCAAGCATTCGCAGAGCGCCGGTCTGTTCGAGCCCACCCTGCCGTCGACGAGCACATCCAACCTCACCCACATCGGCATGGGGCAGCCTTCGCCCAAGCTCAACCCGTCTCCCCGGCGAGAGATGTCGGCCAGCCAGATCGCAGCCCAGGCTGCTGTCATGCACCACCAGAACCAGCAGCAGCTGGCCCTGCAACAGGCACAGCAGCTTGCGCAACAGCAAGCGCAGCCATACCAGCAGCAACAGCACGCCCGCCAGCGGTCACAGACGGTCCCGGTGCAAGGCGCTGAATATGAACTCCCGCAACCTTCGATGAAGCGTGGCAGCGGTCCATTGAGCCCCCCAATCCTCAGTCTGACCGAAGCCAGTGCCCCGAGGGAAAACGCTTTTGGGAGCCAAACCTACCACAATGGTCTTCGTGGAAACCATAGTCTTGCAGCGGCGGCCGCGGCGAATATCGCCTTCCCTCGCTCAGGGCAATCCTCACCAGGCCTGCCTACTCAAGCACAACTCCCTTCTGCTATGCCTCCTCCTCCTCCTCCTCCGCCGCCGCCCCCCAAGGCGGAAAAGTCAAAAGTGAAGTTATTCTCGCGTCCCTCTAAGATCAGCATCAAAGAGTCGAAAGAGAAGCCGCTGCCAAGTCCAGGTAAACTTGCTCACCCATTCGCAAGTCTCCAGCGCGGGAACTTCAGCACCACCAGCCTGGACTCCACCTCCCAGTCGTTCTATAGTCTCGCCAACTCCTCCACCGCGACGATACGGCCGGCTGATGCGCCTTCGGCGGAGAAAGAAGGCAAAGAGAAGGAGAAGAAACACCACTTCTTGTCACGGCAGAAACAAAAGCTCAAGGACGAATTTCATCTGCCGCTTTCGTCAGCCAGCAGCAACTCCAAGCCGACAGACCCGAACGCCCCCAGCAGTCTTTATAATTTCAACCTACCGCCGAGTCCGGGCCCCAACACCACAAGCTTCAAGTCCGGTCTCGATCTGCGGCATGGTGGACGCGCGCTTCGTGACAAGAAGAAGGAGGAAAAGACGTTTGATGACGCGGCATCGAGCTACAATGCCGGAGGTGAATGGCCTGGTCCGAGTAGCGTCAATTCGGCTTCGGGGTTGCTGGCCTCGTCGCTCTACCTCAACGAGCCTTTTGACAGTGGCAAGTTTGGTCTAAACAACATGACTCTTGATGATGCCTGGCCGTTCTTGAAGGCGAAGCTGCTCGTCATCTTTGAGGCCGAGGACTTGCGCTTGCCAGTAGAAGATCTAAACCGCATTGTCACAATGCATATCCAGTATTGTCTGGCACGTCGCAGCCCCAACATTATCGTGGAGGACCTCAAGGAACTGCTGTCAACAGGATTCTCCAGTCTCGACCAAACACTCCGCAAAACCCCCGATGACAGACTGATTCCCTCTCTTGTAGAGCTGTGGATCTTTACCTTCACGGGCATTCTCCCTTACATGCAGGCTGTGTTCCTGCCCCTGGATCTGGAATTCCCAGGCCACGGACCCCTGATGTCGGCGGACCAGGCCCGTGGTATTGGGTCCGGCAGCATTCCAGGCACAAAGTCTCCCGAAAACTACGGCCAGGGTAGCAACCCCTCTCCCCAACCGCCTTCCCAATCAACTCCTGAGGTCCGCCGCATCGTCCTCCTCGCTTTCCGCGATATCGTTATCCTCCCCCGCTACGAAACCCTCAAGACGATGTTCTCTCGCCTCTCTCTAGAATTCCTTCCACAATCACTCGCCTCCTTGGCCCTCGCCTCGCCAACCGCAATCCCCTCACCAGGCTTCTACAACAGCCAGAGCCTAAACCAATCTCTTCTCTCCACCTCGCCCTCCGCCGAGTCCCAAGCCTCCCTGAGCCTTGGCGGGCCAGGGAGCTTTGGCGCCCGGCCAAACACCGCCATGTCGCTTGACCCGTCGCTGGGGAGCTACAATAGCACGAGCACGACGCTTCTGGGCAACGACAGCTCCGGAAGCGGCAACCGCAGCCGCGCCATCAGCAACGTCAGCTTCGGCAGTGACAACACAAACAGCACCCGCCCCTTCACGCCAAGCAGCATCCACGCCCTAGGTGGCGGCTCGGGCTCGAACCTGGGAAATACTGCCGCGACGACCAACGCGAGCAACAACAATAGCGGGAATCTCCACAGCCAGAACGCCGAGGACTCGAAACAGGTCACCGAGATGGTCGGGCGCATGCTGCAGTGCATGAGCGTGCTAGCGTCGGTTGGCGTGGCTGGCACAAGCGATGAGGATAGTATCAAGAACCGTATGGTCGAGGAGCTGAATAAGCTTCTTAAGCTGAATTGGCTCGGCAGGGGCCGGACGGGGAGGAATCGGAGGGGGATTGTGGGCGGGAGGGTCCGGAGGGCTGGGACTGGTGGGTCGGGGCTTGGGCTTGGTATGGGTATGAGCTTGGGGGATATTGTCAGGGAGGAGGAGGAGAGGTGATATCTCGCAAATGTCACGGTTATGAAAAACAAGAAAAAGAGGGGCGTTGATATTTTTGTTATTTGGGCTTTTGTGTGTTCTACGTGGTCTACACCTTTCCACAGTTTACATGGTTGGTTAGACGACTGGGCAGTTCGGGTTTTTCTTGGGGGGAATGTTGGAGCGGAAGCAGAAGCGGAAGCGGGAGTAGGGAAGCGAGCAAGCGAGCGGGTGATATGGTTTTGGATTGGTTCGTCTATCTGTGTACTGTCTACGCACTGGTGTTGAGGTCAGGTAAGGTCAACAAGGTCAGGTAGGAAAGGGTGTTTTTCGGGACGGGGATTTTACTTAGTACGAGGTACCAGGTACTGCACTTGTTTGCATTGGAAGGCGGCGGTATATTTTTTATCGAGGCAATTGGGGAATTCGTTGGGGGTTTTTTTTTTGTTCACTTTGGGGATAGGTCTGTTCAATACTTGAGATATGCAACTCGAGATATATATGGGTTGCCCGCTGTGGCGTTTAAAAAGGGGTTTGTTACCTTGGTCTACGGAAGGTTACAGGTACGGACAGGTCGATACGCACGTAGCGACACGGTGCTTGATGTTTGGGTATCAGCACGACCATGTTCAGGTAGGTAGGCTTGTCAATGTAATTACACCTAGGTACCTATTGGCAGATGTACGTTATGACGAGGTTCATTCTCTCTGGTGATGTTCACGGGCTGAGATGTTCACGGGAGAATTAAAGCAGAGGCATTCAAGTTCACATGGTACGGCACAAAGCGTTAAGCTCAGGTAATGGCATTGGTAATTATGATTCTAAAGAAGACATGACCAGCATGTTGAGCGAGACAAATATAGTGAGAAGTCCTTGAAACACTGTTAGCAACCCGTCTCATACGTGTTGTGGTATGTGTGTGTGTGCAGATAAAAGGCATATCCATTCCCACGAGTGTCAGACATAAATACTGGCAAGTAGCAGGTCCATCTGTCAGGATGGACCCAGAGATCTTCGTTCATGGTCGATTCAGTTTGAAATGAAGACGATTTAAAAACTTGTCATCACTCAATCGTGGGAATTGGATATGCAATGGGCAATGGGCAAAGTAAAGGGGGAAAAAGGAAATGTGGTTGGTGGCTTACCTCATCCGACGAACTGGACCTGCCGCTTGATACTTACTCTTCCCTCTTTCTCTTCTTGACTCGTTCTCGGGGACGCTGTTCGCTCGCTCGCCGGAGCTCTGGTCGTGTTTTGGACTGCTTTTTGATGATAAAAAGCGGCTCTGGCGTGCGTGCGTGCGTGCAGCGTCCCGTTGTCGGAGCTCAGAGAGAGCGAAGGAAGAGGAAGCTGGGCGAGGTTCGGGTTCTCTGAGAAGAGAGAAAGGGAAGAGCTCTGCGGTTCAATCAAAAAGTTTCAGGAAGAAATAGCCAGCGGAGCGAGCGATAAGCGATAAGAAAACAAGTTTGCGGTGGGGTCCGGGTCCGTTCCCGCCGGGTGAGTGGGGTGGGATGGGCACGTGTCTGGTCACGATTCACTTGAATCGATTTTCCTTCGGTTTTGCCCGAGAAACATAGCTGGCTGGCTGGCTGGCCAAGGCTGAGACGGTTCCGCCCCCCGCCCCCCTTCCCTCCCCAAAAATAGGAGAGATGACCTGCTTGTGGCTGGGCGATGCGCATTTCTGTATCGTGCGTTGATGCACAACTGGGGGCTGAGATGAGATGACTCGCAGCACTGCGAAGAGATATTCAAAAATTGGTTTTTTTGGCATTTGAGTGCCAGAGAACCATGGGGGAATGATATGTGAAGACTGTTATACCAAGTCTTGAGCCATGGGCATCGGTTCCAGTGCAATGCGCGGTGCGCCGACGGAAGACAGGGAGTTGAAGGTGGTTAGTCACTCTCTCTACGTAGTAGACTGTGACACCGCCTCGGTTCCTGGAAGCTTATCCCCCGATGAACCAATGAGGGAGCAAGCCAGGCACCAGATATCATCCAAACGGGGGTCTCGGTACGGAACAATACTCTTCCTGCTATAGCCGAGGGTCATTAATCCCGTGTATATGCCATACAAGATGCTCACGCGCACCAATGACCCAGCGCAAATCGCTATAGCGGGAAGGGTTGGGCGTTCTCAAAAGCTCGCCATCCCCAGTTGGACGAGGCCAGCCAAGCGACCAGCCTGCCTAACCCGTCAATACTTTACTCCACCCCCGACAAATTCCCGCCTTTTTTCGCACCAAGCAAGTCTGGTTGTTCGTCCCAGGGGTCTTTTTTTTTTTTTTCTTGTGGCTGTTGTTGGCCCTGCAGACGGTGCGGTTTGCCTGATCAAGCTGGCCCTGAATCTGATATCGCTAGCCGGGATCCCGGTCCTCACTCCGCCGCCCGCATCGCCCGCGACATTCTTGCAGCATTTGTGAGCGATCTGCTGGCTTGCCCCCTCTTCCCCTTCCCACCCCCCGTTCGACACTGCGCTTCGACGCCGCCGCATCGTCTGCATCGGCTGCACCTCGTCTGCAACACTCTATTTCCCCCTGGCGCGCTCACCCGAATTCCACTGCACTTGTCCGTCCTGCAACCTTGACATGCTTTTGCCGTGAACCAGAAAAAAAGGGAAGAAGAACAACCAAAAAAAAAAAAAGAAGAAAGAAAAGAGACGGCGCGAAAAGGGAGATCGATCACCACCAAGACCGATAAGAATTTCCTTAACCGGGTTCTCTCTCTCCTCTCCCTTCCAGGTTGTCTAGTCGCATTCGCCGATACAATCCGTTGCACAGGTACACGGTCTGCAGCACAGCTACAGACGAGACCTCAGGACCGAGGTGGACAATAATATTTGCGACTGCGGGAGTATTTGACGTGCAGACTGCCGCAGGTTGATAATAAAAAAACCCTACCTACCTACAATTACAATAACCTCGTCTCGCTCGGGGTGGGCAGGAAATTACAGGTCAGGTCGCAAAGATCCCGATTCCAGATCCAGGTCCAGGTTCGGGGTCTGGTCCAGTGCAGCAGGCCAATTTTCAAATCAGTTCAGGTCAGGGCAGTCGCTCGGGCGAGTCGCCAGTCCCCGCCGGTCGCTGGTGTCCACCCAGTCCCCAGTCTCTATCCGCTGCGCTGGGGCGCTCGCTCGCTCGCTGAGAAGCCTGGCTGCTGCTGGCTGCTGGCCGCCGCTGGCTGACGGGAAGAGGTTCCTTTTGCCTTCCCGCAAGACCCAACCCCCCGTCCCTCCAAACTCCACAATTCACCTCCGACCGTCCACGACACGTCGTCGCCGCCAACAGAGACAGCGTCAATCGTCGCCCTACCACGCCCAACCCGCCTTTCCGTCTGGCGGATGCATGGCTGTTACGACATAGCACTCGACCACATTGTTGCATCCCGGCGTCGTTGTTTGCGAGGCGTTCCTCGTTGTGCTCGATCGGCCCGTCGTTTTCTCGCGGTGGTGCTGCTTCGTCCTCGCGCGGCCGCTTTAGCCTGTTTCCTGCCACCACCACCACTACCACCACCAAGACCGTCGCCGCCCGCCGAGACCTGCGCACCCCAGCGCAACGCCGCGCAGCGATCGCATTCGCGTTTTCCTCCCACTGTCTCCCGGGACAATCGCTCAGCATCCTCCTCTTTTGCCTCTCGCACGCTGTCGGGCGGGCCACACACGTAGAGAGGCTCCACCAACCAGCCCGCGAGGCCCTCGATCGCACCGAGTTCTGGCCAAACTTCGTATGCGATAACGCGGAGGAGCCACGTCGATATCCACGCGGTGGGTAGTCGACAGCTCCGGAGATGATGACCAGTATGCAGCCGTCTTTTTCGCCGCATCCTGGCGGGATGCAGCAACACCCCGGTGCTCCTCCTGGCCACCCCCTGGGCCAGCCCATGGCTCACAACCCCAGCCAGCCCGGCGCGACGCCCGGAGGCATGCCGCACCAACTTGTCGGCCACATGGGAGTGTCGGGGCCGGGAGGCCAGATCAATGCGGCCCTGATGGCAGGCATGCCGCCCGGCGCCGGGAATCCAAATGCCCACGCCATGCAGCATTTGAACCCGTCGCAAGCGCAACTCTTCCATCACCAACAACAGATGAACAACCCCATGTGTATGTCTTTGTCTGCCCTCCCCCTCCCCCTCCCCCCCGAACAGTCTTGCGCTCCCATGCCATGCATCTGCTGACCTTGTATTACCAGTCGCAAACGCTGCCGGCAACCCCCAGCAGCTCCACCAAGCGCAAATGCAGCAGCAGCACAGGTTAGCACAACTACAGCAACAGCAGCAGGCGAGGCAGGTCTTGATGCAGCAACAAGCATATCAGAACATTGGCAATATGCCAATGGGCATACCAATCAATGCTACCCAGGCCGCCCAATACCAGCAGATGAGGAACCAGATGGCAAGGATCCCCCCACACCTTGCCCAGCAGCAACCCGGCCAACCTATGAATGTAAGACAATCTTCCTGATGCGAGCGGGCGTATAGCTCTGTAATGCGACAGTGCCCCCTTTGGTTTGTCGTCAATTGTTTGCTAACTACCCGGACCAGGCACTTATGGCCCAGCAAATGGCGATTCAGCACCAGCAACAACAGATGAACCAGATGCAGCAAAACGGCAATCCCAATCAGCACCCCTTGAACCCGAACCCGCAGCAACTGAGCCTGCAGCAAGCACAGCAGATTCAGGCCATCCAGCAGCAACACGCCCAGGCTCAGGCGGCTCAGGCAGCCCAGCACGCCCAGGCCCAGCAAGGGCAGGGGCAGCAACAACAGAACCAGCAGCAACAGGCCCAGCAGGCTCAGCAGCAGGCTCATCAGCAGCAAGCTCAGCAGCAGCAAGCCCAGCAGCAGCAGGCACAACACCAACAAGCCCAGCAGCAGGCCCAGCAGCAGCAACAGGCGCAAGCGCAGCAAGCACAGCAGCAACAAGCCCAACAGCAGCAGGCCCAGCAACAGCAGGGACAACCGCAGGGGCAGCCGCAACAGCAACAAACACCCCAGCAGCAACAGGGTCAAGGGGCTCCTGGTGCAAACGGGCCAGCACCAAACCAAGGAGGACCTGCCCAAAATCCCACACCTCAACCGAACCCGCAGCAACAACCACAGGCTCCTCCGCAACAGCAGCAACAGCCCCAAACGAGCCAGGCACATCAAGTGCACCAGGCGCAAATGGTCCATGCGCAGCAGGCGCACCAAGCCGGTGTTGCGAATATGATGCTCCAGCAAAAACGGGAAGGGGTCAACCTAAAAGGGGTCTGCTTATTAAAGTTAATGCAGTTCAGCGAACACCTTAGTGGTTTCCCCGTAAGTTCATCCCCCGCATCCAAACACTCTTATACGTACACTAGCTGACTCCACCGGCGGGCAGGGATCCAAGGGCAAGGATGACCTGGGTTACTGGAACGAATTCGTTCATCGCTTCTTCTCTCACAAGGGCATATTTAGACACACGATCCTCGTGCGGGAGAACGATGAGGCACAGGAAAAGCAATACGAGATTGCCTATCCCGCCCTTGCTCGGTACTTCCACACCCACTTCGACAGCGGCGTCAAGACGATGCAGTTGATTATGGAGAAGGGAACGACAGACAAGGCGCTACCAAACGACTGCCACTTTATCGAGAACAACAAGGCAAGCCTGGTTTACTGGTATGAGGACAACTCACACGTAAGTCGCGACTCTTCCACCGCCATCTTTTCTGTTTTAGTGTGAGTGAATCTAACAGTCTGGGACAGGTGGTTGCCAACGGGACCCTTCGCGCTCAGTTCGATAATGAACAAAAGTTCGAGCTCTTTGAATTCGTGACAACCAATCACGAGGAGTATATATCTAGGCGTTCCGTTATCCAAGCCGCCAGACCACAACATAACTGGGTCAAGGAGTGGCGCAACCTCAACCAACAAGATACCAAAGCATCCCCTGAGATGAGCAAGAAGGGCAAGGCAAGGCCGCCCAAGTCACCTCCAGGACCGCCCCCAGATATCGATCTTCCCGACTCTTTTACAAAGAGCGGCATGGGCATCACCGAGGCCGTATACCAGTTTTTAGAGGTACGCCACCTGCCGTGCTCCTGCAGCTGAAGATCTGACACTAATCATGCACGCTCAGATCGTCGAGATCATCGGTCAGATGAACCCTCTGTTCGGGTATTACCACTCACACCCTGGTCTCGCACCCTACGCTGCCCTCGAGCAGTACGTTAACCAAGTGAGCGGACCTGCCGCGGGACATGTTAATGGCCAGCCCATCCCTCAAGGCGGCCCAAGGACACCAAACTTTGGAGGACAGTTCCCGGTGGGTGCCAGCCCAGCAATGGCGAACCAAATACTTCCCGCGTCGCCGCATATGGGCAGTCCTGCCCCAGGACATATCCAAGCCCCTGGGATGCAGCTTCAAGCAAGCCAGCAGGGGACGAGCTCGAGCGGGCCGAGCGCGAACACATCGCCCTCACAGAATAACAAGAGGAGGAGGGCATCGGCAGTCAAAGAGGAAGACACCCCCGCGTCAGCCCCTACACCAGCGGCCGCCGGCACGCCGCAACTCAACGGCGTGCAGCCCAAAGCAAAGCCACCCACCCCCAGGATGCAGAAACGACAAAAGGGCAACCCGCCAGCATGATGAGCTTGGATCTGGGGCCTTGTTTTCTGCTGGGCGAAGAAGAAAAATCGAACTTAATCTGGACTCGCTCGAGTTGCGCATTCATCTCTATACCCTCCCTCATTGACACGGTGTCACGGCGCGCCACTTACTGGTTTTGTTTGGGGGGCGGCTGTGCGTGTGTGTGTGTCATCATTTTCCACATTTTCTTTTTTAATCCGGCTTTGTTTCTTCTGGCGCGGCTTTTCTTCTTTCTTCTCTCGGTCTCGGCTTCAGGTTCGGGGATGATCTGGATGGGGCATAATTTTTTTTTGAGACGAAAGCATTTTAACCGCCGTTACGGGGAAAAGAAGAAACTCTCTCTCTGTTTGTGTATTTAAAAAAGACTCAACCACCCTTACGCGCGCGCGCCCGCCCGCCCGGACGAAAGCATCATCATCATCATCATCATCATCATCATCATCATCATCATCTATCTTCTCTGGCCAAAATCCAACCTTGCAATATACCCATTCTCTTCGTCGAGCTATCCGTCCTCCTCTTTGTCAACCGTCACTGTCACAGTTGTCGTCATTGTCGGGAAAAAAGAAATGCTTCGTCGCTGGTCTGATGATCATCCTGGGCTGGGACTGAGGTTGGGGTTGGGGTTGGGGTTGGGGCTAGGTGGGATGTGACCTGGGTCTGCTTGGTTGAGCTACCTTCATACGTCTGGGAGTCTTCGGGTTGAAAAGGAATACGGCAACCATCGAAGACCTCGAGTCGTGCGGGTACCTACCTAAGCAGCGGGGAGAGATACTAACAGCGACGAGACAAGAATCGAAGCCGAGAGTGGCAAGAGAGAGAAGAGAGACAGACATGCGGAACGCCATCGAGCCGAGGAAGTGAAAGGAAGGGGTCGTACAACAACATGACATACACGACATATACACGGAGAGCCGAGCCGAGCCGAGCCGAGTTGGGTTGACTTGGGTTGAGCCGAGTTGAGTTAAGCTTTGTTGAAGAGGAAAAACGAAAGGTTAATGGCATGAGGGAGGAAAGCACGGTCTGGTCTTGCTTCCGTTCTGTCCGAACTCCGCGGTCTGGATTTAGCTCTCCCTCCGATTCGCATTTCTCTGGAGATGGAGTGGGTGACTTGAGGTGAGGTGAGGTGAGGGGTGTTTTTGTACATTCTTTTTTTTCTTTCTTTTTCTTTTTCTTTTTCTGTTTCTCTTCACTTATTCTTTCGGTTTGTCCATCTTTTTTTTTTCTTTCCGCTTCTTAACTGCCTGATTGTATGGGCAGGCTGTATGGCTGTTTTGTTTTTGTTGCTACCATTGGTGTTGCTGTTGTTGTACAAATAGTTTTTTTCTCTTCCTCTTCTGGCTCGCTGCACACTCATGTCTCCTATGTCTCTTCGGCGTTTCTCTTCTTATTCTTCTTCTTCCTCTTCCTCTTCTTTGGTTATGTGCCTGCCTCTCTCCATATGCTCTTCCGGCCGGCGTATGTATGTTTTATTTCGTTTGTTCATGTTTATGTCCACTACCTACCTGTTCCTTGTTAGTATGTCTGCGTGTATGTTGTCATTCCTTTTTTGAGGAGAAAGGGTGTTTATGAAGAGATGCTGTGGTGAGGAACAGGGATGTATGGATTGACGGACTGGCTACCTTACCTAGACGTGGTGGGAAGAAAAAGGGGTCGAGATAGGGGTTAGGGGGTTAGGGATATTTCAGAAAAGGGTTCGAGTCCAGGAACGAATTGAACAGAGAGATGAAGAAATCAATTTTTTTTGGTTGAACATGACGGCGTCGAGCTATCCAGGTGAAGTGCAGGTTGAGTGAGTCTTGTTTTGAATCATTTGGGTCGTTCGGGTATGTTAGGTTCTCGACTGATTGATCTGACCAGGTGCAGATGCGCCCTCCTAACGCAAGGCTCTGTGTGAGGCAGTCTTGGCGCGATTCGCTGCAGTCATCCATCTGCAGGAGCGCAATGCACTGCCCCTGACAAAGTCTATCGCGGATTAGACTACATGTTCTCCTCATCAGGACCTAAGTTGAAAGCTGCTGGACATTTTTTTCTGACTTTGTTGTTGTTTGCGGTTTTTTTTTTTTTTTTTTTTTTCTCCAACTCTCATCCACCATGGCATCGATCTACAAGCACCCCGCCCTCACCAGATCGGATTCATTCCGTGTCCTGCGGCTGCTCCCAGCCGAGCACCGATCCGATCCTCTGCGCTGTGAACTCACCGAGGAGTTTCTCCAACCTGAGTCCGAGGGCGGGAAAGTTGTTTCGTACGAGGCTCTCTCGTATGTCTGGGGCGCAAAGACGCCCGACGATGCGTACATCAGCTGCGGCGATGGGAGCCTGGGTCTCCAAATCACCAGGAACTGCGAGGCCGCGCTTCGTCACCTGCGACTGCCCTCTAAGGAGCGCGTGCTCTGGGTGGACGCGATTTGCATCGACCAGACTGACGCCGGGCGGCTGGAGCGCAACAAGCAGGTGGCGATGATGGGCCCGATCTATAGCTTGGCCGAGGATGTGTTGGTTTGGCTTGGAGAGGGGAATAAGCGAACTCCTGTTAGTATCTACCTATTCTATGCCCCTCTGCTCTGGTTATATCCTGGAATTTAAAGGACCATGAGACTAACGGCGGGGACTTGTCAAGCTTGTGTTTGAATATTTCGCTATATTCATGGTGTTTCTGTTTGACTCAGAGGACGATAAACAGGCACTCATGCGAGAGTTTAACTTGATCATGGGTATGGATGAAGGTATCTACCTATCTACCTAACTGATTTACCTTGACTACGCTTCATCATCATGAAGCAGAACCTAGTTTCCCCTTTTTTTGACACGATCTCTAGAGATTTACGAGGCCTTTGAGGTATGCCTCCTATCAAACATCTGGTTTGACCGTGTCTGGACAATCCAGGAGCAAGTCCTCGCGCGCTCAGCCACGGTCGTCTGCGGCAACGACAGCATCCCCTGGCAGATCCTCGAAAAGTTTGTCGAGAGCTCCATCATGATGCGCTTGGAACAACTAGAAAAGGAAAAGGAAAATCGCCGGAACGAGCAGCAGCTGGAGGAGGAGGAACAAGAGAAGAAGAAGGCTGAGCAGCAAAACCGCTCCGTGACCAGACGGAGCATCAAGACCATGCGGCGGAGCTTCCTCGTCGGCTCAGCGCAAAACACATCGTGGAACCACACCCCGGCCGAGGACGTGCTCTGGGCGGCGACACAGCACGACGCAACGGACCCCAAAGACAAGATCTACGGCGTCTACTCGCTACTACAGCACTTTGGCTACGCCTACCCGGCCCCCGACTACAGCAAGGACGTGGCGCAGATCTACACCGAGACGGTGCTAACCACGATGCAGCAGCAGAGGTCACTACAGATCCTCGAGCTGCTGTACAGCTCCAACCCCACGTTCGTCGGGCTGCCCTCGTGGGTCCCCGACTGGAGCAGGGGTGTCTCGTTTGGACAGACCCAGATGCCGCCGAGTATCTTTGCGCGCAATATGGGTGGCCGCTGCGCAACACGGGGCTCTCGCATTGTCGGCGAGGGTATCCTCCCGGAGTGTCTGCCGGGGAACAGGCTGCGGCTCCGCGGACAGCCGTTTGATGTGATCAAGCTGTGCTCTGCTCCGTTCCCAGTCTACGAAAAGGGGGCCACTAATCTGCCAAGTTCCGATGCCAAGTTCGCATATATCCAGTACCAGGCCAACGTCCTCAAGACATACCACGACTGGACGAACATGCTCCGCCAACACCTGCTCTCGCTACCAGACCAGACGGGAAAGGTAGAAGACCCAGGACCCCACCTCCGCGTCTTCGGCCAGCTTCACCTTGCGCCATTTCGAATGGCCGCTCGCTCCCCAAACGCGATCGACGCGATGAAGATATTTGCCGATGGGGGCAGGGGTGTATTTGAACTTTTCATCATCCTGATGATCGGCATTGACCTTTCCATCACGATCGGCCCGGGGCAGTGCGGAGTTGAAGAAGACATCGCTAACGACGAGGATACACCACCCCCCAGCGCCGCAATCCTGCGCGCATTCGATATGAGCGAACCGAGGTGGATGGCCATGTGGAGGAATGTATACGGGCGGCTGGCGATGCAGATGGAGGTGCTAGACTTCTCAGACGAGTTCGTCGCGAGAATGGACGAGGTGAAGAAGCTAGTGACGTATCTGCAGGAGAGCCTGGCTGGCGCGGTGTGCTTCATTACGCAGGAAGGCTGCTACGGCACCGTGAGGAGCCCGGCGAAGGATGGGGACCACGTTGTGTTGTTTGAGGGCGCGGATAGCCCGATGGTGATACAGCCTGAGCCGACGGTCTCCAGTGCTATTGGCTCTTCTTCCGTTTCGCAGTTTAGACTGGTTGGCCCGGCGATTGTTGAGGGAATCATGTTGGGCGAGGCGTGGATGGATGATCCGGCTTGTCTTGAGACTTATGAGTTGGTCTGACCTGGCTGATGTCGGGATGGTTGGGGATATTTGGGATTTGAAGTGGTTTCCTTTTTCGATTACATAGGTTGTCACTAACAAAGATGATATTGGATTTCAACTCATCACCATGGCGTTGACAAAAATTAACACTGAATGAACACCCTACCTAACCTGGCAACCAAGGGGCATGGCCAGGGGCTAAGTAAGGATGAACCAAACCAGTCGGTCAAAACGCCAGTATCAAGCAAAGTCTGATGAAGTATCGCAAAACCTGTGTCCGGTGCCTATAGAATACGAGCACCTCTCGAACACAGCCACAGTACTAGGCGGCATACGCGTCCGTGGTTCGAGAGATGACCATATCCTATCTCGATGTCACAAACGAAGTAAGCCCCTATTTCAAAATACAAGCATGTTTGTATTCCTCGACATCCCATCAGCTACCTGGATTACGACTTCTCACTAGCCAGGGCATCAAGTTGGACTACTCCATCAACAGATAAATACCATTGCTCGAGATACGAACCACCAAACTCTCCTACCCACGCATCAGCATCAACCACCACACGACAACGACGACGACGAGAGACACACAACAAGATAACCAGGACACCCGACCAGTTTCAGCATCGCTGACAAAGGAAATCTTGATTTCGTGCCCCAAGAGTCACCTCAGCTGCTCTCTATCAAGCCCCCCAGACCCCAAACCTCGTAGAGAAGAAAGCAGGAAAACAAGGCGACCAATAATCTCTGCGTTTCTGCGTGGAATGGCGTAGGCTGTTACTGACGCTGCCCCTTGCTTCCTCTCGTTGTTGTTCATAAACACCGATCTCCCGCCCCCCCACCGATAAAAACCAACGGACCAAAAGCCAAAGGGAAAAAGAAAAAAAAAAGGAAAAAGGAAAAATGAACGGCAAGAGCACAACATGATACACGGTTTCCATCCAGTGTCCCTTGGTCAAGCCATCATCACAACCCTCCCCCCGCGATCCATCCATCGAAAATTACCGAAAACGCCTGTGTTGTGTTGTCGTGTTGTTGAGTGTGTGTTCGTTGCGCGCCTAGGAGAAAAAAGCATTTGGAAGCGTCAGACATGGCGAGCCAGAGTCTAAGCCATCTCCTCGAAGTCTCCGAATGTGTTCTCGCCCGAGTACGTGATGTAGAGGAACCTGTGGGACACGGAACGAGGTTAGCTTGTGGTGCTTGAGAGGGTGGAACGGAGCCCTGGGAATGGAATGACGGCGGGGCGCCGGGTAGGGGGGAGCGAAGAGAATAAGGGAAAAACGCACCCATCCTCGTCCTTGTGTTCCTCGTAGATGCTGCTCATGAGCGCAGCGGTGGGCGGCAGCACCTCATCGACGAAGATGAAGATGGCCTTCTCTGGCGACAACTTAATCCGCTTACGAATCACGTATACGAACTGGCCGACGGTGAGGTCGGCGGGGACCAGGTACTTCTTCTTGTCGATGGTAGCGATGTCGCTCTTCTCGACCTTCTCGCAAATAACCTGCAGAGGGGAGCAGCCTAGTTAGTCGCCCGACCGGACACTTCGGGGGTAGCAGCAGGCGGGGAGCAGAGGGTTGCTTACTGGAATGCGATCCGAGTACTTCTGGCGGATGCGTTCGGCCTCAGCCTTGCGCTTCTCGAAGGGGTGCTCGTCCTTGAACTTGCTCCTCATTTTGGCGGTTGTGATAAAAAAGACGCGGTGAGTCTAGAGAATGCCGTTCGAGTGGTGGTGAATGACGATGATGATGCCTGGGCAGCGATGCGGTGTCTGCGGGCGGCGGTGAAGACGATACAGTTAGCGAGTGCGTGGCTCCCGTGCGTGATGGCGTGTCGGGTATATAGATGATGCTGAGAATGAAGAGCGGCGGGCGGTGACATACCTTAGTAGCTTTGTGCTCTGGGAGATGGATGGTGGATGATGGAAGGAGATGGTTAAGGGAAGAGACAAGGTAAAGGTAAGGTTCGAAGAGCAGCCAAGGTTGCGTATCGTTGCCGCCTTGACGCTGTAAGGAGGGGGCCAGTCGGGTGCTGGGAGAGAGGCAGAGGCGGGGCTGACCGGATGACTAACAAAGCTACCGAGCCCAGTGCGGTTTAGCGTCTGGCTCCGGTCGGTGAATCACAAGGGGTGCTCACATGCGGGCTGCGGAGGGACCACTGGACTTGGCCCAGGCAGGGAGGCAGGCGTGGCAGGGCAGCAGCGACCTAGCAAAGGACGGCTCAGCTGCTGAGTTCCCGATCCGCCCTGCCCTGGGGTGGAATCCACCTCCACCAGCACCGCGAAAGCTTGATGACGCGCAGCCGGCTTGGAGATGGCTCGAGATAAGGGGCCCGGAGAATAGGGGCGTCTTTCACAAAAATGATAAATCAGTCACACCACCCGACCTTGTTCGGCGCCGTATGAATCATATTGCGAGGCAGGAGTGGCAGGTTAACTTCCCAACGAGGTCACGCTCCCGCACTTCTTCAACGGCCTAAGGAACCCTTGCATCCTTTGCATCCGGCTGCACCTTTTGGGACCTTGCGTCTTCCAACGTGCTGGATTGCGCGATGCTTTCTAACACTGCACTAGCAGCTGGCGGTACCTACCATTGCCAGCCCGCCCAAATGGAATGCAAGGCCGCAGCAGCAGCAGCAGCAGCGGGCGGCGGCGGCGGCGGTCGGGAGTTGGTAACCCCGCCTTTCCATGACCTCCCGACCTGCCCTGCCTTAGCCCCTGCAAGGAACACCCCGCCATGCCACGGTACCCCCGTACCCCCGTACCCCCGTATCCTTTCTCCCAGCATTGGAGATGGAAGCTGGAAATGGAGTCTCCGTCTGGGAGCACTTTGGCCCTTTGGCCCTTGGTACCGTCCTCGGGAGTCTGGCGCGAATCATCCCACCTTGCTCGCCGCTTCGGTAAAGCTTCCATCCAGGTTCCCAGCAAAGCAAGCTCTCGAGTGCGCAAACATTCGATTTTGGCCACGACATCAGCCGAGCCGCTTCCAATTGGAGACTCGTTGTTCACAATAGGTTCAGGGTACATCGCGGCGTGTGCCGGCCTTCCGCAGCTTCCAGGATCGTTGGGGAAAGTGGCCTTATGTTCGCATCGTAGCATCATTCGATTCTTGAACAATTCTTTCTAGCCACCTGGCGCATATATACTCGACAGCTTCAAAACATGGCCTCCCGCCGGCCTGCCCTTCGGCTTCTCAACCAGTGCAAAGCACAGAGTCAATTGGGCAGTCAAACGGTCGCAAACCTCTCCCGCACTTCTTCTCGTCGCACATTGTCTAGCCTCCCCAGCTTCGGAGGACCTGGTCAAGCTGCCCCGTTCTCGAGATATCTGGGCTGGGCAGCTTTGAGTCTGCTTATCGCTGCGCCGGTCGCCTACAACATGGTATGCTCGCCACCAACAAAACACACCCATCGACTCCTCTTGGGTGTGGTGTGCTAACCATGCGCGCCTCTGCAGGCTGTCGACACCCCCCTCACCCTCGACTCGCTCACGCTGGCGGAACGCGACCAGCAGACCAAGCGCGAATCCGGCGTCAGCGATGCGTCGCCCATGCGGCTGCGCATGGAGAAGTTCGTCAAGGAGCAGCAAAAGGAGATTGTGCGCGCGCTAGAGGGCGTCGACGGCACCAAGTTCCGCGTGGACGAGTGGCAGCGCAAGGAGGGCGGCGGCGGCGTCACCTGCGTGCTGCAGGACGGCAAGGTGTTTGAGAAGGCGGGCGTCGGTGTCAGCGTCGTCTACGGCACGCTGCCCAAGCCCGCCATCATGAAGATGCGCGCCAACCACAAGAACCTGCCCGACGGCGACAACATCCCCGACAGCCTCGAGTTCTTCGCCGCCGGCCTCAGCCTGGTCGTGCACCCCAAGAACCCCATGGCGCCGACAGTCCACCTGAACTACCGGTACTTTGAGACGGCCAACGCAGACGGCTCCTCGGGCGCGTGGTGGTTCGGCGGCGGCAGCGACCTGACGCCGAGCTACCTCTTCGACGAGGACGCGATACAGTTCCACAAGTCGCTCAAGGAGGTGTGCGACGCCCACGACAAGGACTACTACCCGCGGTTCAAGAAGTGGTGCGACGAGTACTTCTACAACAAGCACCGTGGCGAGAGCCGCGGCGTGGGCGGCATCTTCTTTGACGATCTGGACGAGACGGTGCAGGACAAGGAGAACACATTTGCCTTTATCAAGGACGCGCTCGAGTCGTTTGTGCCGACCTATGTGCCCATCGTGAACAAGCGCAAGGACATGCCGTTCACGGAGCAGGAGAAGGAGTGGCAGCAGATCCGGCGGGGCAAATACGTCGAGTTCAACCTGGTGCACGACCGCGGCACCGCGTTTGGTCTGAACACCCCGGGCGCCCGGGTCGAGAGCATCCTGATGAGCTTGCCGCTGACAGCGAGCTGGAAGTACATGTTTGAGCCGGAGCCGAACAGCAGGGAAGCGCGGTTGGTTGAAGTGTTGAAGAATCCAAAGGAATGGGTATAGATAAAAGTAAAAAGCAAAAGCGGGACCTCGATCGGTGGATTTTATTAGAGAGGGATGTAGTTTCTTGTAAAAAAAAAATTAGATTCTGGATGTACTACTATTGTTATATGATCATGGAAGGAATTCAAGCGAACCTGTACATAAGTGAGTGGACGTTTGCTGGTAGAGTGGTGGAGTAGTTGTGGTTACGGCTTATAAGTTTTGACCCATGACCGGGGCTGGTTCTGCTTCATTCATTCCCCAACCACAAACTTTGACTTCACTCAACTTTAGATCCCCAAACTGCAACTCACAATCGGAACCAGCAAACGGCGAGAGGGTAAAAAAGTAGTCTGACGGAGCGCCATATACTTATCCCATCTCAACGACCACTGGTGGAAATAAAACAAGAAAAAGAAAAAAAATCGAAGCAAATCTCATCAAATGGTCCAACACCCGCGATCGGCACTTAAAGGTTGAGAGGCAGCCCAACCAACGACCCCAAGATGAGATGACATGACATGACACGACGAAAGAAACCATGAAAAGACATGCCTCCCCAAATCCTCACCAAAGACGACGACAACAACGATAACAAAAGCAAAAACAACAATGAACCCCCGCAGCTCCCCACCTCTCGCCAGGTGCTCACATCCCTCATAGACGCCATCGCCGCCATCCCTCTCCATAACCCACCACCCGCTCCCACCACCACCACAACAACAACAACATCACCAACAAACGCCCTCCGCCTCGTCCCCGTCGCCTATAGACACCTCATCGTCACGCTGCATGTACTCTTCCCTAACCTCCTGCTTCCCGCCTTGGATGTGTTAGATCGCGGGCTCGTTGGGCGTGTTGAGTTGGAGGATAACACTCCGTCTTCTCATCCTACTTCGGCGGCGGGGGCGGGGACGTATTTCTACCTTGTTCGATCGGCGGGTTCTGTCCAGACAAGGCGGAAAGATGGCAGTGGTGGAACGGGAGGAGGGGGAGGGGGGCAGTATATTGTTCGCCTGGGGGCATGGAACTGTACCTGTGCTGCGTTTGCGTTTGCTGCGTTTCCTGTTATGGAGGAGACCGTGAAGGCGGGAGAGGGTGAGGGGGAGGGGGGTGATGCACTCCAGCAGCAGACAGAGCGACAGCTCCCCATTACATCTACCACCGCCGCTACGCTCATCAACGATAGCACGGACACGGAGCAGGTCACCAGTGATGAACAACCTCCCCTTGAATCTACCTCTACCGTTCCCTCTACCTCTATCTCCAACAATAACAAACAAGGACACGAAGACGCCAGCCAGGAGGAGAAATGGTCCTTTGGCGGCCTAAGCACCGACGGGAGAACCTACGAGACAAACAACAACAGCAGCAGCAACAACAGCAACAGCAGCAGCGGAGGGATTGGGGGCGCGGTACCCGTCTGCAAACACCTGCTAGCTTGTCTGCTGGCTGAGCGGTGGAGCGCGGCGCTGGGACGCTACATCGTTGTCCGTCGGGTCGGGCGGGAGGAGATGGCGGGGATTGTGGCGGATGTGTGAGTGAAGCACATATAATCACAGGTATAGCTGGCAGTGGCTTTGAGGTTTAGTGTTTAGTTTATAGTGTCTCTGCTTTTGCTGGTTGGGTTATGGGTTTGGGGATCGTGTTTACATTTACATTGAGAGCGGGCGAGGGATGGTCTGGTAATGTTCGACTACGGCTTGTTTGTTTGTTGCCGGCCTGGGTACGGACTTGGGATTCAGGGGGTTGAGGAATTATGCCGTAAAAAGGATGTAGAAGCCACATGGGATATGGTATCAGCATATGATGTATTTTCCTCACGTGCGTTCTATAGGCTTGAGCTGCTCTCTCGCTCAAAAGAGTGCTGCCCACGACGGTCCATAATCTCCAAAAGCCATGTCACAAAAAGGGGACATCGAAGCCGTAGAACCAACAGAGCCTCGAACGCATCGACGAGCCCCACTGGAATTTTACTAAAAAAGTCATATGCGGCAGATGTTTTCCCAACTCCGTTTGGCGCGAGACCTCCTACGCCCAAATGTTGCTCATGGTATTTAACACGCCCGAGCCTCTTTCTCTCTCTGTCCCGAGCAGTGATTCTATGAAGCCCTCGTACACACCACATACAACCGACCAACCGCACCCTACCCATCATAAAAAAAGGCCTTTACTTATTTCTTCTTTTCTTTCGACGCATCCTTCTCCTTGTCGCCTGTACTCTCTTTGCCCGCGGAGTCGCCATTCGCCGCCGCGGAGGAGGGGCTGCCCTCCTTCTTGTCGCCGTCCTTAGCACCGCCGTTCTCGCCCTCCTTCTTGGCCGCCTCTTTCTCCTCCTGCTGCTGCCGGTTCTGGATCTTGTTCTCAATCAGGTCGTGGAAGGCCGTGATGGCGCGGATCAGACTGGACAGGTAGATAGCCATCAGCTGGTCGTTGGTCTTGATGCTCATGGCGTAGCTGAGCTCGCCGTCGGCCTTGGTGCCGTCGCTCGCGCCGTTCTTGGGCGTCGACAGGTTCGGCAGCAGGTTGAACACGTCCTGCAGGTTGCCGAGGATCGCGTGGTTGATGGGCAGCTGGCCGTCTATGACTTTTTGGAGGTAGGCTTGGATGTCGCGGAGCCGCAGGTGCAGGCCCTGGAGGGACTGGAGCTGGTTCGTGATGCGTGTAGAGAGTGTGCCGACTGCTACGTCGCGGATGTCGCGCAGGAGGTGCTCGACGCCGATCTCCTCCGCCTCCTCGGCTTCGATGATCGAGGGTGTGTGGACGAACGTCTTGGATGTGGTGGTGCCGTCCTGGTGGTCGAGTGGTGGTTAGCATGGCACGAGACAAACAGATTTCCATGACTGGGCAGCTGTCTGGGGGTTGTTGGGACGTACATCCTTGATCTCCTCGACGGCAAAGTAGGCATCTGTGGGCACGCCGGCCTCCTTTGGCTGGACATCAATAATGACCAGCAACGGGTTGGGCGTGTAGCGCTTGAACAGCTCGTTGATCTCGAGATCCGAGGCCCGCAGCTTGGGGCCCGAGTGGTACCAGCCTATCAGCTTCTCCCGGGCGTTGACCTTCTTGAACATGTCGTTCATGGACTCGACGTAGTTGTGGTCCAGGAACCAGACTGAGGGGTCCTTCTCGTCCTCCTCGAAGGGCACGGCGAAACAGTTGGACACGCGGACATTCTTGCCGTCGTTCTGGCCTAATAGCACGCCGACCACGCGCTTGGTCTTGGTTGTGTGGGCTTCGGTGCGGTTGTAGTGATCGACGACGGAGAGCAGGACCAGCGGCGCGACTGACACGGTGCGCGTCACCAGCGAGAGCGTCTCGGCGGTCGTGGCAGGCATTTTGGGGACGAGGCTGGTACTGGCACTGGTGCTGGTGCTGCGTGGTCTCGAATTTCGGCGATTGGCGATGTCACGGGCGGTTGCTAGGTACGGGTATTCATGGGGCGGGAGCTGATGTTGATTCCAGATGGCTGGTTGGGTCTTCTGAAGGTGCTCCTGGCCGTCGTCACTGGTTAGCTGCCTCCGGCGGCGGTTTGAAGGTCAGTACTCAATGGGGCTAGCCTGACTGGCCATTAAACTCCCTGGCTCAAAGCTCCACTGCCTTCCATCAGCCGCCTTCCCGTGCTGCCTGACTTACCTAATAACACCCTGGTGGGTACGTACCGATTCTATCCCGTACCAAGCTTCCTGTTCTGGCACATGCAAGGTAGTGGTGGTTCGGTTGTCCAAAGGCCCACTATGGAGGATTCTTGGCGCGTGACAAAGGCCACTAACCAGGGGATCGGCAACAGGTATAACGAGGGACCCTCCTCCACTCGAATTCTGGGGAAACCATCCATCCAACCAAACATCTTGAGTCCCAACCATCTCAGCGAAATCGTCACATCCAAGCAACATCGCTCTTTTTGGATCTTGCGCAACATATCCCAACGCTTTCGACCAGCAAACTAAAACAAACCAAACCAAATCCCTTGTCTCACCGTGCGAACGCAATCATGAGAATCTTCGCCCTTTTCGTCGCTGCCCTGACTGTCGTCTCTGGCGTCATCGCCGTCGACATCCAGAAGTCGGTCATCATCACATATCCCGGAGAGACGCCCGACTGGGTTCTTGCCCAGGCCAAGAAGGCTATCGTCGAGGGAGGCGGTGTCATCACCCACGAGTACCAGCTGATCAAGTGAGTCTTTGGTTTTCCGCGCCACAACTCGGCCGCTGCTGTGTCGCTCGCCATTGCCCTTGCAAGAACAAAGTGCTGACACGCTGCGTCCTCTAGGGGCTTCGCCGCCAAGCTCGGAGAGAAAGTTCTCGACAGCGTCTCGGCAATGGGGAAGGAGTACAATGCGCTCATCGAGGAGGATTCGACTGTGTCGTCGCTCTGAGGGAGCGGGGGTTTGGAAAGATTGAACGAGTTATCACGCTACAACATGCACGCTATGAGAAGCCTTTTCCAGTCGCGATCCGTACTGGCCAGGGCCGTTTCTCAGGATATAGACAGACAGTAGGCTTGGCGTTTCGGGCGGGAAAGCACCAGACATGGTTTCGTTAATGTGGAGGGGTCCGGTGGTTTCTTTGGGCGGTCCTTCATGTGCATTTGGTATATATATTTTAAGGCGAGCAATGCATTCTCACGAGTCGGATTTTGATGATCGGTGTGCTCTGTGTTGACCGTGAGTGTGTTTTTGAGAATGTCCTGCGGCCACGTCATGCAAGTCGCTGAAGCCGCCCCTTGCTACTAGGGCAGATCTAGAAACGTCAGATCAAGTCTATGGAATCATTGCCCGAAGCCACAGGCACTGATTTGACAGCCGATTACGACATCCCATACTGCAGTCCTTTCCAACATAGCATTGATGTTTTTTCTCTGCAATACTCACCGGCCATAGCCGCAGCTTGGAAACGGGACCGCCTGAAGAACGGATCGTTATATGATCGACTCTTTGCAATACCTTATGCGCTTTCATCTCGTTTCTGTACCACCAAATGATGTGGGACCAACCATCCGCATCACCTACCTCGGATGCCTGGAAGCTGCAGGCCCAGTACCTCGTGCACCAGGCTGTGCGCTGAAGAGCCAGAGGGACTTGTGAGATGGACGGACACCTGTCACCTCAGGCAAGGAGCCAGAAGGCGAAAGTGCCCAGTCCGCCGAAAAGCAATATGCTTTATTAAGGTGAACAAGGGGAGCTTCTTTGTCGGAAGTGCACATGGAGGCGGGGGCAGCTTCTTTCTTTGCCTGAACAGAGCTCTTGTCCCTGATACAGGGCGGAAACGGCGTGGAAGCGGCTCCGGTTCATGCATGACGGCAGCAGCAACGGCAGTCCCTGCAGGCAATGTTAGGCCGAGACAGGCCCCTGTCCCTGGCTCCCTGCGGCGTGGGGAAAGTAGTTGGGGCTAATCGACGATAAGGCCAGAGCTTCCTAGTGCCCTGTCTTCCTAGTCATTGCCCATCCGCCGTTCGCCATCCAACAAAGGGGACATGACAGGACCTGGGACCGACAAAGGCAAGAAACCCATACCTCAGCAACCCAAAAAGCATTCGCTGACTTACAACGTCTTTGATGCACCACAGAGCAAGCGACGCGACGCGTACCACCACCACCACTACCACCACCGCGACGGAACAACAGCATTGTTCGGCATCCTAATCAACCAGACAAGGCTGCGTCGAATTTGTTATAAAAGCAGAGAATGCTTTCGAGCCCGTCGCGGAGGTCGAGATAGGTAGTTGTGCTATTAGCTATTATTCGAGATTAATTGTGAGTATACGGTTGCGATCCCAGACCGCCGATTTGTTGTCGACACTATGATATGGGATTCAAACATGGCTAACAACACGCCCGAACCAGAGGTGTACGAAACACCACTACCCCCCCGCCTACCACGACCAAGCAGCTTTCTCGACCACCTCGCCGCCGCGAACCGCCTCGCCCTCCACAGCCAAATCCGGGGTCTAGCTTTGACCTTACAAGGTCCGCCCCAGGTCCCCCGTGCGTACTGCGCAATGGCGCTGTACAGCCCCTCGACACAGGCTGCCCTCCTAAAATGGGTCAACTCGTTCGACACAACGCGGAAAGCCGATGTCCTCGAGGACCTGCAGGACGGCATCATACTCGGCCAAGTGCTGGAGCAGATGCTTTCCCCCGAGTTTAGCAGCGCCGAGCTTATCCAGAACCCGTCGACCTGGGAGGAGAACAAGCAGAACCTCGAGACCCTCTACCGCGGCCTAGTCAAGTTCCTCCGCACCGACAACCCTGTCTTGGCGCCATCGCCCTCTCAGTTCCGCGCCATCGCCGAGAATCCCGACGAGAATGCTCTATGCGAGTTTATTTCCGCCTTCCTGACGGCTGCCTGCCTGGGGTCGCTGTCGAGGACGTACATCCCCAGGGTCATGGATCTTGACAAAGCCACCCAAGGGGAGATCGCAAAGATCATTGACCGAAAGAACAAGCTCAAGGCGGAAAGAGAAGGGAAGGAGGACGGAGACACATCAAAATCCAAGTTCGGCCAGTTTGACAGTGTCCGAGACCCAGACCTGCTAGAGGAGGAGCTGTACCAGACCAAGGACAAGTACGAAGCACTCAAGAAGCAGAATGCTGATCTTCAGTCCCGGATCGACAAACTCCTCGACACGCGCGAGGCCGTGCTGCATGACCTCCGAGTGGCCCAAGATGAGCTGTCTGCCCAGCAGAAGTCCAGGGGCAACGATGCCACTACGGCTATCAAGGACCTGCGGAATGAAGTCCGCGAGAAGATCGACGAGATCGACCGTTTGGAGGCTCTGTTCGAGAAGGAGAGCTCGCGAACAGCAAAGCTAGAGAAGGAGAACGAAAACCTCCGCGCGAAAACGCAAAAGCTGAAGGATCTCCAGGACAAGGTCACAGTGCTCGAACACGATACAAAACAGCAACAGCAGCAGATCAAGGGGCTGGAGAACTACAAAAAGAAAGCTCAGGATTTGGCTATCGTCACGCAAAGGAACACGGACCTACAAGAGCATGTCATGCAGCTCCAGCAGGACCTAAAAGATTACGACCACATGAGGTCAACCAACATCAAGCTACAGAAGGAAATCGCAGAAAAGACAAAGGCCTTGGCCACTAACGAGCAAGAGATTATTTACACTATCCAGTCCAGGAATGTCTTGCAAGACTCCAACGAGGAGCTGAAACGGAGGCTCGAGTATCTCGAATCTTCGCATCAGCTTGACGAAAGCCGGATCCGGGAGCTCGAGGAACAGCTGCAATTAGGAGGCACCCTTCAACCAGGCTCTCACAGCCCTGGTGCCAGCACTTCCAAATTCAACCTCGAGCAGGAGCTGGAAACGACAACAGACCCAGCTGTTACTCTTCGTCTAGAAGTCGGCCGTCTTAAAGCAGAAAATAATCTTCTGCGGAACAATATGACTGTCGCCTCCGAGAACGACAGGTTACGAGCTGAACTCGACGCTGCTAACCAGAAGGTGGAGATGTACCGCTCGAAATGTATCGAAGCTACCGAGAAGCATGCGATAGCTCAGGAGCAGGTCAACGCCTTGGTGAACAACATGACGGGAGAAGGGTTAGTCTCAGCCATAGATTCTGTCTTCGATTCCGACGACCCTCTACTTACATTGCACTACGTTAGGGATGCGCTATTCGTCAATATGCGCAAGGACCTTCTCAGCGCCAGACGAGACCTTGAGCAAAACACGAGAAAGATTGAGCAGCTCGAGACGGAAGCCGCAGACAGGAACCGCGAGCTTCTGCAGCTCAGGACTGACCGTATGCTTCGGAACTACCCCAAACAAGTCTCAGACGAGCGAGATATAGCTAACCATGCTTGTGCAGTCTCTGCCATAGGCGAGGACCAGTCCTCGGCGCTGACCATGCTCAAGTCCTCTGACGAGCTGATCTCTGCCTCCCTCAAGTCGGAACTCGACGCGGCGCGCAAGCAGCTTTCCTCGAGGGCATCCGAGCTCGAGGAGCTTAAGGAGCAGCTCATGAACGCTTTAGTATCCAAGGACAAGATCCGCAAGCAACTCGACGATACCACGGCTGCCGCCGGTCCTGCCACTCCTGGCGAGCCGGCTCCTAAGGGCAAGAAGGAAGACGCCGAGAAGATCGAGAAGCTGAAGACAGCCCTGAGGCAAAAGATCGAGGTGAGCAATAACTCCTTCTCCCACCCGAAACCCCCCAGAAATCGCCCCCAGCCCATTAGCCCCTCCGAGCTCGCAGCGGATCCTCCCAAGAAGTCAACTCGGCTGAGGAGGGGGAAACAATGGCTACGCTGGATCGTCGCCCGCTATAAATTTCGAGTCGCGCGGCGGCGGCCTCGTTGAAGATGGGCTTGGCCCCGAAATAACCTTTTTTTGTTCTCCCTCTGTTCCAATGTAACCGGCTGACATTTGTTTCTTCCCTACAGCAACTCGAGAAATCCGAGCAAGACAAATACGACTTGCAACGGCGTCTCAAGGCAGCCGAGAACGGAGGTGCCCAGGCAGCGCAGAAGGTGAGTAGTTGTTTCTTTTCTGTGCCCCAATTACCCCCCCAAATCTTAGATGTTATATATCCATATCATAAAAAATAACCTTATCCTCTTTCACTCAAAACAAAACAATGGTCCATGACGATATTACTGCCCCCCCGTTCGTTATGTGTGGTCCATATTCCTCAATGTTGTCCGGGATGGATGGGTGGATGGATGGATGATCTTTTGGCCCCTTTCCTCAACCAACACCCCTTTTCCTTTGCCAAGAACTGTCGTCATTTCTGTTTTATCTGTTTTTTTTGTTGTCTGGAAACTAATCATACGGGCGTGGGGGGTGGAAAAGGCCGCAAACGATCAGATCATCAAGAACCTGCAGCGCGAAAATACCATGATCACCACGGCGTGGTACGACCTCACGAGCAGGCTGCAGAGTAACCATGTTGTCCTGCAGAGGAGACACGATGCGCCCAAGAGCTGGCTGAATAAACAGCGACAGCTTGTGAATGGTGAGTTTTCTTCTTCTTTTCCTTTTCTTTTTCAGCTTGCGACGTTTCTGTCGAGTGAGGTTGTTCGAGAGGCTGAGTATTAACTTGTTTGTTTTAGCTACGCCCCGAAGATAGGAGATCAGGGGCGCGTAGGTTGGGTAGTGTGTGTGAAGTGTGAAGGTGCTTGCTTGAAGCTTGCTCTCATTAGGGGGCGGTGTTGTTTTCGCTTTCTTTCGATTGGTTCAGGTGAAATGGGAGCAAGACACGCGCATGGGACATGGTCATGGGGATGCTCATTGAAATTCGTATTATTTGTTTATTTTCTTCCCCTCTTTTTTCACTGCCCCGTTCCATTCAATGTCATGGTGCGGTTTTGCGATGCTTGTTGCGTTGTCTGTTCAGGGAAATGGATGTTCTGGACACAAACCGGGTGGATGTTTTGTCTCTTCTTTTTTTCTTCTTCCTTTCCGTTCTATTCATACTCGTTTTTTTTTTTCACGGTAAAACTCTTTTAGTACAGTGCTTGTTTGTAGGTAAAGGGGGGAAGGGAGAAGTCTCATGCGTCGTGAGTTGGGCAAAGACCTTTGCTAGGCTTGTCACCTTCGCTTTTGGGTCGCTTTCTTTTCGTTTCGCTTCGTTTAGAAAGAAAAATACCCACAGATAGAAATGAGAAAATGACCAGCTTGGGACGGGCGCGTGGTAGGTGGTCGGTTTGTGTTTTTTTTATTGATGACTTTACTTTTTAGTTGAGAGGCGAGAATTATTTATCGGGATGCGTGGAAGCGGTGAATTCGGGAGTCTGATATTGACATGTTTGAACTTTGTTTTAGTATGTTGTGTGTGGATGGGCAGACATACAACTTTGACGGCTCCCATTTGTTGAGAGTCCGGATGATTACGGGGTTAGGAATTGTGTCACTCTTTGGCTGATGATGTCGACTTTATTTTTATTTCATTTTGGTGTGGGAACTTCCCTCGCGGCTTCTGAATCCTTACGAAACAGCACTTTTGTCGCCAAAGGTGCACAATTGGGAAGCGGCTGGTTGCCTGGTCTCTTGGGCGTCGAGCATAAGGATTTGTCTAGTTTCACAGCTAAACATCGAGAAAACAAAAAGAGTTTGTGCAGAACACATCGAGCAACGTGCTTAGGATTTTTTGGGTGTCAGCCAGTGTTGCATCCAAGCCACGGTTCTCACACGGACTCAGAGGCACAAGGACAGTAGACGGTAGACCGGCTACCTTGGCTGTTGGATCTCGTCAATCATGATTAAGGCTAGAGGGCCTTTTAGATGTATGATTTAGCGCCGTGTCGGCAATGTAGGTCTCATCATGGTTGCGCTGGTTCCTGGTTCCTGCATATCAGGCGTGGTTCTGTTGGCCAACATGGAGGTTGAGAGAGTTGCCCGATACCTTAGCTAAAGGGAGGTAGGCGCGGGAGGTTAGGTTAGGTGCATGGAGGACTGTCTCATATGTCTTATTTACAGCACTAGATGGCTTTTATCGACGGATCTGTGCAGCTCCTGGAGGATTGCGTAAGGAAAGAGATACAAATGCGCCAAGTTGACGTGCACTACTCTAGTTGCTGCGCGGCTGCGCCATCATGGACTCCATTGGCACTGCCGTCCATTCGTGGTTGTTTCATCGGTGGATGAGGTCGTGTCTGGACCTGTGCCACCTCCCTCCCCTGTAGCTTCAGGGTCCAGGGCACAAGTTTTGGTGGTAAGGCACCTGTAGGTTTAAGGTATTGTGCATTAGCTCTGGAGACCGAAAGTACCGAGCTGCCGACTGGTATCGGATCTCGGCCCCGCGCATGGCATGCAACCTGCCTGCCTGTAACCTGGAAACTGGGACCAGACATGGTGGATGGGTAAATTGAAGTACCGGGTAGACTATCCGTTTCACTCCTCCTGAGATGCAAATCGCGAAGTTTCCGACTCTGCCTGGTTGTTTGGTGTTCATCCTATTCTTCTCCCAGGTTCGTATGTCTCAGGTTAGGCACCTCGGCACGGACAGTAGCACGCAGGCAGGTACATGTACTTTCCCTCCATTCATCAACCTCAGTTCCAAGGGAGGAGCTACCTGCGTCTGTACGTCAGCGTCACTGCCCTGTCGTGCCCCTCAACTGCCAAATGGTTGCCAAATCGCTGCAAGTCGGGCGAGCTAGCACAAGGCAGGCCGTGAATGACACCCAGCCCGCCTGGCTCAGGTCGACTTTCGAGACGTGGACGGGGGCTCCAATCTTCACCAGCTAAAAGCTGAATGGCGCCTCTGGCGTGCGTGGCTTTCTTAATCTCACCGTCTTTGTTTTCCAAACCGCACTCTCTTCAGACTACAATGGGCATTCATTTCTTGAACTCGCACACTCGCCGGCCTTTCTAGCATTCGTATATCTCGACGTCCATCGACCCTTCGCCTGCCGACGACCTAGGCCCCTTGCTGTGCCTAAGCTCTTCCCTGCTCGAGGCGTCGAAGGGCAGGCTGGGGAAGGAGCCACGTCCTTGGTTTGATCTGTGTCCAAACTCCCATCGTGTGACCTGTTCCTGTCTGTGTCCCTGGCCCTGGCATAAGGTGGGAGGACACTGCCCGGTGCTCTTGCCTTCCTCGCCCAGGGCAGCCGGGACCAAGGAGCATCAGGGTACAATCGAACAAAAAGGAAACATCGACCAGCCTGCTTGCGTGCAGTTCCTTCCTTTCTGCATCTGTTTGCCTGCCTGATACTAGGGCCATAGATGAAGGCGCTACTCTCGCGGTCTACCGATGTCGATGACTTCTTCAGCTGCCCATCCTGGACCCATCATGGCTCCATGGCCCGACAGAGTGGACTCGCAGTCGCACTCCCGCACCCACTACCACTCACACTCCCACTCCCACTCACACCGTCCAATTGACTACCCGCTGAACCAAAGTCAGAGCCAGGACCAGAATCAAAACCAAAACCAGAACCGGAGCCCGAGCCAAAACGAGCCGAGCGATCGCCGTCGTCCACATGCAGCCTCAACCGGATCACCTAGGCCAGCCGGTGCGAGCTTTGGTAGCCGATTCAGGTCTGCTTCTCGAGTGCCCGATCTCCCAGTGCTGGACAGCCTGCACATTCAACCCGACTCGACCTCGTCCTCGTCGTCCGATCTCCACCCATCAGAACTATCAAGGCCCCGCCACACCCGCTCCATGAGCCATCCGTTCCCCTCGTTGTTCTCCATCAAAAAGAAAAAGTCGATCATGATGGTCGCTGGAGGGTCGGGCGAGGACTCTGCCGACGAGCCAGGGCCTTTGCCAAATCTCAAGCAGCCCCAGACACGAGGCCATCGAAACGGCTCCTCCAACGGAAGCAGTGACTATAGCACAGGAAACTGCATGACATGCGGTTCTTTGGTCCGCTGGCCGCGGGAGCTCCATGTATTTAAATGTACCATCTGCCTCACCATCAATGACCTGAAGCCCATTGGCCGGGATCCCAGATTGGACGGCAACCAACATAAACCCCCACAAACACCGGGATCAGATGAAAGATCCTCACCCGGCGCCGACGGTCAGATATCTCTCGAGCACACGAGGTCACTAGCCGCGCAATGCATCCGATCATTCCTACAGTCTAGCCTGAGGCAAAGGATGAGGAGAGGCTCGACTGACCACGAGGGGCCAAGCATGACCCCGTCTCCGCCGTCACCCAACTGTAACAGAGCTGCTACCGCATCACCCAGGGCACCTGTTGCCGCAAGACCTACGCCGACCGAAGGAACAGAGAAGTGGCCGCAATTCAACGGACAGGCCGGGCTCTCTCCTCCCCGTAACCCGTCCCATTACGCAAACAATACCCCTAGATCATACTCGACGTCACATTCGGACGGGCGCCCAGTGCTTCAAGAGCTCGACCACCAGAGTCCACAGCCTTCGAGCGTCGAGCCAGAGGCGAGACGCATGTTTAAGTTGCTTGAAGACTACATCGTCAGCTGCTTCACCTCGTTCCCATGCTTAAATTCCTCCTTTACGGCTGGCCACTCAAATCATCAGTCCAGATCTAGTGGAGAAGCTGCACGACGCCGAAATCCCGAGCCCCGAAGGGGACCACAGAACAAGGAGTGTCCCATCATGGATCTGGATGCAAAGCTCTTGCTGTTGGGGGATTTTGCAGAAAATGGTTCATGGTGGACCGGGGGGCAGGAAGATGCGATACCCGGTAGCAGATCCGCTCCCGACAGGTGCGATAATGGTCCATTTGGTGGGAGCATGAGGAATCCTCGGATTGACTGGGCAGAAATGGACAACTGGTACATGACAGTTGTTGATGTGGCGCGGTCATGGACCGACATATACGAACAAGTGGTAAACGATGACCTGGGTGTTGGTGTGCCTTTTACCGCTCTACAGGAAATCGAGGCGCAAATCCTCGTGGGACAGGACCACGTCCAGAAGACGTTGCTGAAAGCTTGCGAGTCGATTTTGAAACGCCCTGGAAGACCCCTCACAGCACCCTACGAGCTGCGATTCATAGTGATCGTCGCTGCTAATCCGCTTCTGTACAACTCCTACAAGCCATATGCCGGCGAGTTCGGGCATCCCGAGCCGGGCGTACGGCAGAGCAGCTCAGGTTCTCGAGGCTCAGGCCCGGCTTCGGGTCGGCATTCCGTAATCATCAAGCGCATCGCCGGGCTCATGTCGAACGCGCCCGTCGAATGCCATAATCATCTTGTGGCCTGGTTCGCTAGATATCCCGAGTCATCGTTTGTGCAGATCAAGGATATGATTGCCGGATTCCTTGCCTACCGCCTGATGCGCCAGAACGAAAAGAAGTACGAGATAAAGGTTGATGTCACGGACGGGTTGATACCAAACATGGGAGCTGACCGATCTGCCGCATCACTTCATGCCGCCCTGGGCCAAACGCCAAGATCCGGCAAGAAGCAGAAGGGGAGGGAAAAAAGGATCGTGTACCAGGACGACTGGCAGATCAAGGCTGCTGCTAGAGTACTTAGTTTCCTTTTTGCCGCCAACAATACGGGCCACGTACGACGCAGTATCGCAGGCCGGTCTGGAGCTCCCGGCCACAGCACGAAGAGACCGGGTCTGTTGCGGGGACAAATTCTCGCCACTACCGATTTCTACTCGACTCTGCTCGACGACTCAGACCTCGTGGCTGATTTTGAGGCGTGGGAGCGGAAGCAGGGCAAGTTTTCTTTCTGCCAGTTTCCTTTTCTCCTGAGCATCGGGGCCAAAATCCAGATTCTGGAATACGATGCGAAACGGCAGATGGAGAACAAAGCCAGAGACGCATTCTTCAGCAGCATCATGACCCATCGGGTTGTTGAGCAGTTTCTCACGCTACACATCCGCAGAGATTGCTTGGTTGACGACAGTTTGAAGGCCGTGGGCGAGGTGATTGGTAGCGGCGGGGAAGACATAAAGAAGGGCCTGAAGATTATCTTCAAAGGGGAGGAGGGTGTCGATGCTGGAGGTCTTCGGAAGGAATGGTTCCTACTCCTCGTCAGAGAGGTCTTCAATCCCGATCACGGTATGTGTCTGCACAGTGAGGGCTCCGACCGATCCGATTGCTGATCTGTACAAGGAATGTTTACCTACGACGAGGACTCCCGGTACTGCTATTTCAATCCGAACTCATGGGAACCAACCGAGCAGTTCTTTCTTGTTGGGGTTGTCTTCGGCCTCGCTATCTACAACTCGACGATACTCGATGTAGCGCTCCCTCCGTTTGCGTTTCGCAAACTGCTTCTCGCTGCGCCTCCTCCTGCCGTGTCAACATCGCAACCCCGGCAGGCGATGACATACAGCCTCGACGACCTGGCGGAATATCGCCCTCGTCTCGCCCACGGGCTTCGCCAGCTTCTCGACTTCGACGGAGACGTGGAGCAAACCTTCTGCCTTGATTTTGTAATAGATACGGACAGGTATGGATACACAGAGCGAGTCCCTCTTTGCCCCGGTGGTGAAAGGCGACCCGTCACAAATCTTAACCGTAAGGAATACGTCGACCTCTACGTACGATACCTTCTCGACACGGCTGTGACGCGGCAGTTTGAGCCCTTCAAGCGCGGATTCTTCACCGTCTGCGGCGGAAATGCGCTCTCGCTGTTTAGACCCGAGGAGATCGAGCTGCTGGTCCGAGGCTCAGACGAGCCCCTCGATATTGGGTCGCTCAAGATGGCGGCCGAGTATGACAACTGGGGCGTGCCCAATCCGGTGGAGAGCCAGCCTATCATCTGGTGGTTTTGGGACACATTTGAAAGCGCCTCGCCTCAAGACCAGAGGAAGCTATTGCTATTTATCACGGGAAGTGACCGGATCCCGGCTATGGGTGCAGCGTCGCTCAGCATACGGATTTCATGCCTTGGGGACGACTGCGGGAGATACCCTACGGCCAGAACATGTTTCAACGTCCTGACACTGTGGAGATATCCGACAAGGGAGAGACTGGAGGAACTCCTTTGGACGGCGGTGTATGAGAGCGAGGGGTTTGGGTTAAAGTGATGTCGTGCGAGGAATGACAGACATGCATATCATGATTATCGGGGATCGAACTGGATGGGGGAATGGGAAGGAATGGGAAGGGTGTAAGCGAGAAAGTCTAGATTACTTGAACTAGACTTTACAACAACACTTGGTATCTGCTTGGTTGTGGTCATGAATCGTCGTGGCGCGGGTATTGGGCCAAGTTTGGTTTGTTAACAGCTTCGTCTCGTTCAAAGATTGTGGATTGAACTCGAGGGTTGACGGATGGAAGATTGAATGATTCCATCCCAGATTGTGAAGGAAATGCGGCCAATCAAGGCCGCTTCTGCCTGCCTGGCAAAAAGACATCTGGCGGCAAGGCGCCCTCGTGCCTTCCTCAAGTTTCCGGGCGTCAACAGTTCCAGGCGTTCGGCAGGAAGGCTCCCAGGTCATTGAATCCTGGCCACTCCACCGAGGAGCGCGAGGGTGGCAGTGAGGTGCCCGGAGGTTATCCAACCAACCAGGACCTTGGAACGCCAATCCTGGCCAAATCGAGCACAGCACGTGCAGCAGCTCAAGATGGTTGAGGGCTCAGCCTTCGGAAATGCAGCTGAGAGCCTGAGGATGCATCTTGAACATTTCTGTTCTTGTGTTCCTCCTCTTTTCACTTCGGATCTCTTCGAGATAATGTGCATCGATGGAAGCCCTTGCGGCAGCCGCCTCGGTGGCTGGGCTCATCAGCCTGGCCAACGAGATCCCCAAGCTCATCGACACGGCCATCTCCATCTGGTCGGCGCCCGAGGAGGCCAAACAGCTCTCGGTGACGACAGACACCTTGGTCATGACCCTGCGGAAACTTGAAGTCTTTCTGAAGACGGATGAGGCCAGAGACATGAACATGGCCAGCGACTCTGCCCTGGTCGTGTCTCTTTCGGCTTGCCAGAACCGCGTCCTGGAACTGTCCAAAAAGCTCCGCTCTCAGTCATCGACGGGCTCTGCTGCTCCCGCTGGCACCTCAGCAAAGGACAGAGTCAAGACGACGATCGCCAGGTTTCGGTGGCCTTTTGACAAGAAGGAATGCCTCGCCGTCATTTCAGAGCTGCACGCCATGCAAAACACGTTCGAGTTCTGCCTGGTCCTGAATAACTGGTTAGTTGCCAAACCCCCGATGTATCATGCTCATATATATATATCTAACTGCCTACCGATTCTCACTCTCGCCGCGCAGCCAACAAATGTCCAAATCACACAAGGAAGTCGTTGCTCACTTCAAAGCCCAAAGCGACATGCTCTCGCAGATGGCATCGTCCTTCCCTGACCAGGCCGCGAATACGACGAGCATGCTCGAGAAGCTCCGCGTTATCGAGTCATGCGTGACACAATCTGCTGAGAAGATTGACCTGATTCAGATTGGGGTAGCAGAGCTTCAGGAAATGAAGAAAGGTCGGTTGAGTTGCTAAACAAGGATCATTGGTTCATCGGATAGGTGGAAGAAAGTCTGACCACCCTGCCTCTCCAGATCTTGCAGAGTACTATGCAGACAAGCTTCACGGTCAAGTTCTCGAATGGCTTTCTCCCATCGACCCTTCAACCAGGCACGAAGAGATCAAGGCCACCAGGATGCCCGGAACGTGCGAGTGGATTCTTGACAATGCCTGGTTCCGGAGATGGCGCCAACTGTCTCCTCTCGACGACAGCCCCCGTGTAGGTTGCTGGGTTGGAGATCCTGGCCAGGGAAAGACATATACAATGTGGGCTTTTATCTCTATGACCTCATGAACTCGATAACGGACTACCCAGACTGATACTGCCAATAGGTCCCGCGTTGTCGACCATCTCCATGCATCTTTTTCGCGCGGTGACAAGGCCTACGTCACATATCTTTACTGCGACTATCAGAGAACAAGAAGCTATTCAGCGACCGCTCTTCTGGGTGCCCTTCTGCGCCAGCTACTGAGCCAGTTCGAAGCCGTCCCAGCTCAGATAGCCGATTTAGTTCATTATACCTGCGTCAAACTTCGCAGGTCCACCGCCCGGATAGACGAGATGTTCCAGATCATCGAGATGCTCAAGCCACACGTGAAGAGACTTTTTGTGTGTGTGGATGCTCTTGACGAGTGTAGTGACGCTGAGAACTTGGTCACTGCCTGCCAGAAATTCTCTACCGCGGCGTCATTCTTTTTCATTGGGCGCCAATCTATCGCTCAAGTGGTAAAGCGAGCTTTCCCGGTCACAACCATTCAAGCCATGGAACCACAGCAGGCGGACATAGACGCCGTCGTATCTTCGCGGATCGAGAAAGAAAAGTTCCGGCAACCAGATCTAATGCCTAACGGCCTAGCCAGCGAGATACGGGCAGCTATATCAGATCTCGCAAACGGCATGTTTCTTCTCGCATCCCTCCATACAACCCTGGTTTTGAGTCACGACACAGTATATCGGCGGCGAGAAGCTTTGGCAAATCTGCCCAGGTCTCTTGAAGGAGCATTTGGTCAAACCTTGGTCCGGATACGAGAACAATCCAATGCCCAACAGGCATTCAAGATCATTGCCTGGATACACTTGGTTGGGCCTCTGCCTCTTGGCCGTATTCGCAACATCTTGGCCGTAGAACCTCATCACACCCACTTTCAGAACGACAACCTCCCCAGCAGCACCACCGTCGACAGTTGTCTGGGCCTCGCCCGTCTGGACACATCACATCTCGTCTTTGATGACTCGACCGAGGTGAGGCTTGTTCATTCGACTCTTGGAGTATATCTCGAATCCAACCAGTCGATCCTAGCCGATGTTCTCCCTACTCTGGTGGGAACCTGCTTCGCATACCTCTCTTTCGACCCAACTCAGCGACCAGCGGATATCCATTCGCTGATGAACGGCTCTTGGGTGCGAATCTTGCAAGCGTGCAGAAACCCACCCGCTGCATTACTGGAAATGGCCTGGAAACGATGCATTTTCATCAATACCTTTATGAATGCCGTGTCAAGATCTGCATATCGGGAGGGAGCGTGGCATGACGGAAAATATTCTGGCATTCTCCCCAAGCAAGCACATACTCTACAACCAAAGTCAGAGGTTCCGACTGCCTTCGCCGCTCAGCGACTAGACGGACAGTCTATTCTTCACACTGCATGTATGCTTGGACTAGATGGACTGGACCCGTTTCTATACCGACTACGTGAGTATGCGGCACAGACAGAAGGAAGGCTATGCACCAACAGAACCGACCTGCTCGGTATGAGCCCTTTGGGCTGGGCGCTCATTTCTGAGAGCCACTTTGATCGACACAAGGGCCTGAGGGGACAGCCTTCACCATTTGACTCATTCGAGCGCAATCTTTGGAGAGCAGAGCGCTTGATCAAAGCCCTGTCGGGTCTGGATGCAAACAAGCCTCTTTGGGATCTGCCAGCCCTAGAGACCGTCCGCGTATCGGGGGCGACTTACGTGAATGGACGCCAAGTTGACTACTTCTCTCAGTACCCATTTCTGTTTTTTCTCGGTAACTATGCTGGATTGCCCGCCGCCGTTGACCGTTGCATTGGACTTATGCAAAGCCATCTAAAGTTCAATATCTGGTCCACCTTTCGGTCCAGTCAGACCTCTCGCTCTTCTGGCTTATTGGAGAACCAAACCAGGCATTCCTGGAGTATACTCGCCTTGTCGATTTCGGAGCTTATTTCCTTCCGCAAAACCATCGACGACGAATTCGAAAACGACGCGACGTCTCTAAGTCTCCGAAGATACGACACCCCGGCAATTTCGCCCACTGAATGGCCACAAGACAATGCCTCTAGGTCGTCCTGGCGCCCTGGATCGGCCGGGTTGAGTCTAAGTCATGGAACCACAACAGTTGCTGCTTTATTCGAACCTGGTAAGGACATACCCGTGGTTGTTGTTGGCTCGTGGAGACAGCAACGAGTAGACAACTATCGCCGCACCCGACAAGATATTCCTGCGAAATTCACAGAACCACTGCCATCAACAGAGTGCTGGAGCATGACGCTTCCCAGAGAGGCGGTGTTGCATGTCGGTGCCGTAGCCGACAGCGTAGACATGATGATATATGCACTTTCCGTTCAGCAGCTGGACCCAAACTCGCTCGATCACCAGAACCAATCTGCGTTGCACCTAGCCTTGGATAGCCAGTCCATAAGTGCTGCAGCTTACCTGATGGGATACCCAGGCATCAATCTTACCATCAGAAACTGCCTGGGAAAGACACCGCTTCATATTGCCGCCCGGCATGGACTGACCAAATTTGCGAGCACCATCTTAGACAAGAGTCCTATCGTCATTAACTTCCAAGATAGACAAGGGAAAACGGCACTGCACTATGCAGTACAGTCGGGGACGAGATGGATGGTTAACTTGTTACTCCGGCACAACGCAGACGTCAACATGCAGGACATCGATGGCAACATCCCCTTACATTTGGCTATTATCAAACGAGACGCTATCCTCTGCGATACCATGCTGGAGCCTCGTTCCGGCGCCGGTTTCTCTGTCAGCAATCTCCAGATTGCTTGGAAGCTGGCCATAGAAGCAGGTGCTGGTTTTATCATGACGATACTGCGAGCGATCCAAACCAAGGCGCAACCACTCCTCCTCACCAATAACCCGGAACCAGCCTCGTCTGCCCTTGCTGCCCTCCCCGAGATGAAAATGCTCCAAGTCGTTCTCGCCGCGGACAAGACGTCTTCCTTCACCGCGGAGGATCTCGATTTCATGCTCAAGCTAACCAATACCACCGGACCCTCCTCCAGCACCGCGCTCATCCTCGGTGCCGGGAACAACTGGGGCTATCTCCCGGATCCCGCAGGAACCATCCGGTCTGCCCTTGTCAAGGGTGCTCACAACGTGGCTGCCTACCTCCTTCGGCTATTCCCAATCGACCTCGACCATCTCGGAGAAGGTGGTGAGTCCGCCCTGCACCTCGCGGTGGTCTACGACGCCCCCCAGGTTGTCAGCGCCCTACTGCTCTCAAACGTCAACATCACTCGCCCGGATCCACAAGGGTACACCGCTCTGCACCTGACGCTGGTCCATAAGCGCTTGTCTATTCTAAAAATGCTGCTCCAGACGCCCAACGTAGGCGTCGACATTGTGTATCCCGGCAGTAGCGCCACGGCGCTCATCCTCGCCACCACGCACCATTTCGCCGAGGCCGTCGAACTGCTCCTTGCGTGCCCTGAGGCTATTGAACATGTCAACCACTTGGACAACTCGGGCCGCGCGGCGCTGCATTACGCTGTTCTTAAACAGAATATCGCGATAGTTCGACTGCTGCTTGCGTGCCCGCGCGTGGACGCTGCGCTCCCGGCGGGGGACGGGAGGACGGCGCTGGCGTATGCGGCGCTGTGTGCGGGCAAGGATATGGTGCAGCTTTTGTTGGACACGGGGAGGTTTGGTGGTGCTGGGCGGGTGCGGGATAGCTATGGGAAGACGGCGCTTGACTGGGCGAGACTTAATACGTGTCCTGAGGTTGCGAAGATTCTGAGAGAGGCTGGATGAGGTTATGAGTATGTGACGGACTCTTAACCTTTTACTATTTCTCGAAGGGAGGTCTTGTCGTGGTTCGAGGTGAGGCGAGTGTCGACCTGGTGTCACTCAGGCAAGGTGCACAGCTAACCCCTAGTCGAGTATTGATCACGACAAGCGACTGGTCAGGAGTATTAACTCCGACCTCCTTTACACTGAGCAGGTTCTGGAAGGGGCAGTCTCATGGACGGCTGAGTTCTGCAGTCGATGCGTCCATATGTGGAAAACAAACAACACGCCAACATGCAGCCTCCCGTGCATGCCCAATCAGCTTGTCGGTTTTTTTTTTTTTTTTTTAAAAAAAAAAAAAAAGAGTGCGAAAAGTCGGGTTCGAACTACAACCCTCTTGTCACACCTTTGTAGCCCATGGTAAAACGGGACCGAGTCCGAGTTCATACCAATACACCACCAACAAATAAACCCTCGTTGAAAGAAAATGGCAAAACCGAAAGGATGCAGCTCTGACTTGAGATCTCAGAACTAGTCTCCGGGAGTGCCAGGCCAGTATGTTGGTCGACTTGATTGCCTCGAGGGGGCAGTCGTCCATCATTCTGATCTGGGATTCCCAATGACGGTTTTGAAATGCAAGTCAATGTTGCATCCTGACGGCTTGGGAGAGGGGATTGGGAAAAGAGGATGTATACCCAGGGTGTTGAATCTTTGGAGGGAGTTGTGGTTGCACAGTATTGTTTGGTGGTGGCTTGGTTGAGCATAGGCTGGGTATACGGACTGTGTACACAAGCTTCATCTTTACTGTACGTACCTGTAGCGAATTGGTATAAAACGGACACAGGTTGTAAGATATCGCTTCTTTTCTTCTCTCCATACGTATATATAATTGATCATGAGCGGTATAATTAGGTGATAGCTGCTTTGGCCATCTACTGTAAATTCCTGCAAATCATCACACAAGAAGAAGCAGAGGTGGCTGTGTAGGTGGCAGGTCTCCCTCGTGCCTGAATGCGGGGAGAATGTACTGTATTACACAGTACAGTAGGAACCAGGTCTTGCCAAGATGTCCCCGTCGGTGAGGCAGCAAGGTCGTCGGTCAAGCCACTGACACTGGCAGGTAGGTAAGGTAGGTACTCACATATCGACTCTGGCAGGCTGGACAAGTAAAAAGGTAACCTGAATCGTGATGAAGGCTGATCCAGGAGGGAGGGTACTTAATCAATGTTCATCTCACGATGGGGGTCGGTCGGTCGGGAAGGGAAGGGAAGGGAGTTTTGCTGTGTTAGAATCTGGGGGCCGGCGGCAGGCGAGATGCTCGGCCGATGGAGCATCCGGTCGGTTCGGCATCCACATGTCCATCCATTCGTCAGGGAGGGAAGGCAGTTGCTGTGGTTGGGGCGGGCTTGCAGGTTCGTTCGTTGGTGGGTGGTGGGTTAGACAAACCAACCGGTTCAGATTCAGATTGAACCTTTTTGCCCACTTTACCTTGGGTTGCGTTGCATGTCTGGTTGACACTTGCGAATATGCAGACAGGGCTGAATCTTCCTTGTTAAGATCTACTGTATGCTTGAGGTTCACGGGTGGGTGAATGGAAGTCCAAAACTCCAATTCTTGATCGTTTGGTACCTGAGTGAGTGTTTAACCTTTCTTGGTTTGGGTGAATGTTTCGTTGAGGAACAACCTCTGGAAACGATGCCAAGAACGGGACCCGGTGCGGGAGCTTGCGCTATGGTTACGGGCTATGGCGCATGGGGGAAAGAGCGACGCCTCTGCCCTGACTGCTGGGAATGGAGCGGGGTTCTTTCCGTGATTGAGCTTGCTTGGGTGCTTGGCTCCTTCCAAACCAAACTTACTGTGTATGGCTGCCTGCCCCGACCGATCATGAGAGATCGAATCTGGCTGAGCCGTCTTTTGATCGAAGAGGGAAAAAGTCGAGCTGGGTTGATATATCAACGGTTTTTCATAGTTGTTGACTGAAGAACTACCGATACCGAGCCCTCGAACCCTTCATTCCCCCGCCTGCGCCTGCCCCGCGCCACTACAGCTGCCATTTCCTAGATTTCAGGCAGCGAGATACCAATCAACCCAGCCGAGATCTTAATCTGGAAGGAGGCAACACAAGACCCAGGATCTATCTTTCGCGATGGACACCAAGCTGCCTTTACCTACCTGTGTAAGCCGCTCGCTCAGCTTACGTGCTCTTTTCATGTGATGGATGTTTTTGGGGGACGATTTTGCTCCCTCGCTTCGTTGGTCCACAACCGCTGCACCACCATCATCACCAACTCGACCACAGCAGTCTGTGTGTGTCCTGGTATGTGCCTACACGAACAACCCCAATGTTGTGCATCCAACATACCCTCCACTCTGCTTGGGCGGCAGGCTCCATTTATAGGAAAGTTCCAATCGCACCACATGGCCCTCGCGCACACACCGACTGCAACCAACACGACGCAACACAATATGGATCTTTTTTCAACCCGCTGTCACGCTGTGCGCCGCCGTTCTCCCGGTGTCGAGTAACACCCGCTCGCTGCAAAGCACCCCGGACTCACTGCGCGCTGTCGGATGCCTCTTTGAGCGAGTTCACGAGTAAGCATTGTCTCGAGGCCCATTGGCTGCCTCGTCTCCCACACACCCGCATCCCATGGGACATCGCCGCGGACATGCAGCAGGTGCTGCTGCGGGATGGACGATGTTGTCGTATCAGACATGCCCAGACCTCAAGCCACGCTGCGGCACCACCACCCACCACCACCCACCACCACCTTCTCAAGCTGCTCAAACTACCTGACAGTAGCTCCGCAGGGCCAATCAAGTCGGCCAGGTCGGCTCTTGGCCCTTCCAGAGCCAGCACGAGAACATGGTGATTGGGGGTCAGCGCCACGGAGGCCCTCGATGCGATGAGATGGGAGAGGGGGGCCGGCCACTCAGATGGACACCCCCCCGGCACTCAACTCTGCTGTCGGGTCACCACAAAAGTGCAACCTGGCGACGAGAAAGAGGTCGCAAGAGGAAACATTATGGACGATCGCATCCCAGAGGCATGGTCCCCGGCATTATCATCCCCCAGCTCGGTCGATCCCCCAGTTTTCCTTCACGTCACTTGCATTTTCTTCAATCTCCATCGCAATCTCACCGTTCAATTCTGCTTTCTCACCACCGTGTAGGTGTAATCCCAGTCAGTCGCTGGGAATCGGAACCCAAGGAACAACAGCGGCCATCCTACCCGCTTGCGCTTTGCGTGTGTGCTGTCCCCCTCTCAGCCCTACCACAGGCTCCCAACTGCTCGCCCTTGCTGCTCACTGGCCAGGCTTTTGTCCGATGGTGGCGCTAGGTTGCTTGCTCAGCCCCGTCAGCACCTTTGCCTATCTTCGCGAACAAACAAAAGGAGCCGCCTGCCCGTTTTGAGCTTGTTTCCTGTCGATTACCATCCCGTTGGGACTTTTTGCTTCTTTCACACACCCATCGCTGGAACCAAGCCGACGATCTATGCCACTTTCTGTTTCAAGTTCCTTGGAACCTCCGTCCCCCGCCCCCGGTCTCGATCGTCAACGGCCCGGTCCGGTGCAGATGGTGCTTCGGACGTCCTCGATCCGTCTGAGTGGAGTGCCTGTTTCGAGATAAGACGTGATAAGCAAAGCGGCGAGAGTCCGCCCCCGAGGCCGCCATGCGGAATGTCTGGTCGTGTTCGCCATGTGTGGCGCTGCTTGTCTCTGCTCTCTTCGGCGACGGGGCAGCGTCATCGCATGCTGTTTTGGGGAGGCAAAGGAAGGATGTGATCCACAGGATCGCCAAAGCACAGGTCACAGCGGTTCCTTTGTTCCTGGAGCGACGAGACGAGAGCAGCTGTCCTGTCGACTATTCCCTCTGCCCGGCATCACTCAGTGGCGGCTGTTGTCCCTCTCAGTATGCGTGCGCGTCAGATTCTTGCTTCGCAACAACCGCAGGGCCGACGACAGGTTGTGGAAAGCCGAATTACTTCAACTGCGGCGCCAACGACGCGGGTTAGTCTCCATGGTTGTGCAGCGGCTTCGACATCTCAGCTAACAGTGTTGCTTTAGGGGGCTGCTGCCCAGTTGGCTATGTGTGTGGACCGACTGACTGCACGGCTCCTGCCGGTGTCAGCAACACCTTCACCTCGTGCCCAAACAGCTATTATCTGTGCCCGTCGTCTTACAACTTTGGCTGCTGCAGGAATGGAATGGGATGCGCCCTCAATGCGTGCTACTCTACGGACGCGGTGACCTCAATACTCACACAGACAGTCACAACAACAGCCAACGGAGTCACCATCACAAGCACCACAACGGCACTTACCGTCGGTGCTCCAACCCCTCCTACCGGCCTTCCTTCCTCGGACCCTAACGTCGCCCCGAAGCTTATCCCGTCTACGGTACTCAAGTGGCATGCGACATCTCCTGCCGCCAATGTCGACAGCGGCCTCACTCGCGCTCAGCTAGGCGGCATCGTTGGCGGCGCCGTGGCTTTGCTTCTGGCCGTTATCACGGCTGCCATCCTGATCATCCGTCGCCTGAAGCAAGTCGAGGAAACGATGGAATCCAAGAAGGGCTCGTCCAGTGGTCCGACTAAAACCCAGTCCCACGCACAGATGGAACATTACGGACGGCAGCTGCACATCTCGCCGTCGGATATGGACAATGTCAGCATCGACCCTCTGATGGCCACGCCCAATACCACCAACAACAACAGCGGCATGGCCACCCCACAGCTCAACGGCATGGGCGAGACCACCCGCGGCCGCTCGAACTCGGACAACTTCTCCCAGGCACCAAACGGCCACGCCCGCGACACCTCGGCCGACATGAACCTGCGGCAGGCTAGCATGGACTCATCGGGCCCAGGGTACTTCGATATCCCGGCCCGCGTACAAAACGTGCCCGGCGCCCGCCAGCCTATGAGTGTGGCTGCAATGCGCACCAGCACTGACAGCCACAGCACGCAAGGCCAGTACGGCCAGTATGCGTACACGCACTACCGCCAACAGAGCGATGCCAGCGAACTCTCCGCCCACGGCAGCGACAGTGGCGGGGGTATGGTCAGCCCGCAGTTTGTGCCCGAGCTGGATTCTTCCGGGGCATATGTGGAACTGCCCGGCGCCGAACATAATGGCAACCGGAGCCGGTCGAGCAGTATTGCGGCAGCCAGCCCCAGGACCTCCTTTAGCCATTCTCGCCGGCGAAGCGATGGCGCTAATGGGCCACGACCCGACGGGCCGGCTACGGGGACCGGGTTTGGTCCGTTGGGCGTTGTCAACGAGTCAGCCGAGATTCATGGATACTACGGGCCGAGCGACCAACAAGCCGGACAGACATCGGCGGGGCTGAATATTGGATGGGACATCAGCTCGCCGATTGGAGGGCCCGGGCTGTCTCCGGGCCGACAAGGACCACCACCGCCGCCGCAACCGCAGCCAGGGCCGGACGGGTCCTTCCCGCAACCGGCGCCACACTCGCCGCCGCCTCCGCCGAGATGGGCATGACGATGACGATGATGCCTCGTAGCCGTTTTCGACAGCGGAAGGATGGGATAATCTGCTTTCTAATACTGTTGAAAGGGAGTCCGAATCTCACGACGTAACGAACGGGAAAGCTGGATGGAGGGCATACGGGCAGAAGGGATTGGGTGGAACCACCTTTTCATAAGGCAAGGCTGTTTTTCTCTGGGCAATTATCAGCCTGATTTATTTATACCTCTTTTCTTTCTCATTTTTATAATATCCTCGTCAAATCTATTTTTTTTTTCTCTGCGGTGGATCGTATGTTTTTTCTTTGGATATACACAAAATCCTGGAAGGATGGATGGATGGATCGGGAAACTCGGGTTAATTAGGGATTGAATGGAAAGAAAGAAAGAAAGAAAGGGCACACACATATATAGGTACACGCGCAAAGGGAGCACGGAGTCAACATCGACAAGAACAAGAACAAAAACCATGGCCATGGTTATGCTTGTTCGTGGGATACGGTACATTCTTTTCTTTCTTTTTCTTTTCTCTGGACATTTTTGAGGATTGTTTTTTTTGTTCTGTCTTTCTCTTTCGGTTGCGGTCTCTTTGGCGGGAGTTTTTGTTAGCAGCGAGCGAGTGAGCGGTTCCGTGGGATATATCCAGTCGTTTTTGTTCAAAAACAGTTTTTGTTCTTGGGTTCTTGGGTTTGACTTGTAGGATGGATGGATGGATGGGTGGGTGGATAGAGAATCGGGAACGGGAATAGGAAAGGGAAAGGCAAGCAAGTATGTATGCCGTGGGTAGTGGTAGTGGTAGATGGAATGGATTGGAATTGATTCCCTCGGAATAAGTAAACGGTAATGCTGCGCGGGAGAGGTTGAGAACTAAGTGGGTGGATGGAATGAGACTAATGTGGCGGATCCTGTGTTCTTCTTGGGCGAGGGGGCGAGGGACGTGGACCTGGGGAATTAGTCTCCTTCTGTCTTTTTGGGGATAAGAGATCGAGTCTTCCTAGGTACCACTGTATGTAAGGGTTCGTGAGCCAATAGGTTGTATCTACCTAACTAGTTGTGTGAAAGAAGGCACTTTGCTTTCATATTCGTGTGGCTGGATGGAAGTGAATGAGAGAGAGAGATAACGGAAGACGTTGGACAGGTAAATAGTAAATGTTGTCGTGGTGGTGTCTGATAGCTGATGGAGCTAATTGTTATAGCAGCGATAATTACGTCGTCAAGGCACGTCTTGGCGGTGGACTGGCCTGGCTTGCCACTTGGGTTGGTTATCTTTCTTGAGAATGCCGAGATATCTTTGCCTAACACGGCCTAACTACGGGTGTAGCTAGTAAGTGTACTAGAGGCTTGGAAGGAGAGGAAGGTGGGTGGATCTCGAGGATAGAGTCTAGACACGTAGGGTAGACTATCTAGTAGCCGGGTCTAGTTATCATATCTTGATCCGAATGTTTGCTATCAGATAAATCGTCATTGGTATAGGCGGTGGGGCATGTCATGTTTTGCTTTATCCCCGTCATTGGAGTCAGCGGCGATCATCTTCGAATCCAACCTATGAAGAAAAGGAACAAAGATTGCGTCGATCTGGGGTACAGATCTGCAAGGTACGCGCGTGTGCCCGCAAACATGTATCATTGATAGCCAAGGTAGCTGAGATGGATGGACAGGTGGACAATATCCAGCAGCCCCTCCCATTCGTTATCAACGAGACGCATAAGCATTGCATTGCCTGGCATGGTATTTGTGACCGGGTCAGGTCTCGTCGTAGCCAAGCTGGATACCTATAGTAGAGAGCAGTACAGTACAGTAGTGTTCATGCGTTTAATATCGCAATCGTTGCTTATACCACACACAGTACATTGTAAAAATAGCAGGGAAAGCGAGGTGTCAACTGTCAAAGGGCTTTTCGGATGCGATCTCGACTTCAGCCGGTTCTTCCGTGGCGATCACCAACCTCCCGAGGATGCACTGGACAGCACCGCTGCATGTTACTCGGACCCACTGCTGTCGATTGTTGAGATGGATGGAAGCCCAGACGGACACCCACGTTCCAGGAACGACGAACGGGGCACATATAACCGCATGCGGAGTAGCCTTCTATTTCGGTTCAATTGTGCTCACTGCTCACTGCTCACGTACGTAGTGTAGTATGACAACCTGGCTAACAATAAGAGTTTGAGGTGAAAAGGCGCGGCGGCGGACAGCTTGGTCCGCATTCGCTTCGCTGTGGCAGACAGACAGACACGCAGACAGACAAGAGGCAACAGAACTAGACATGCATTGCGAATCATTGCATTACGCAGTACATGCAGTGTGTCTGAATGCCTGTCCCAAGCCTGTGTGTGTTGCATGACACGCATCGGAAATGAATGCCCAAGGTGGTGAAAGGAGTCGATCTTTGTTATCCCACGTGTGGAAGCTGGAACCAAAGGAGTGGTGTGCCAAGGTTTACTCAGGTACGTAAGCCGTATGCAGTTTAGAAATGCATTCGGTGTGTTCAACACAGCTTGAGAAGGGGCGAGGGGGAGAGGAGAAAAACGGTTCGCAAGGTCAACGGGGTGCCAATCGTCGAGGCACGCGCGGGCCAGGGGTTTGGTTGGCTGCTACCACGTGCAATCGAGCTGCCCGTTTGGGGGTGGGCTTGTAATTTTCGACATGGAAGTCGGATGCGTGTAATGGAAATACAGAAAGATTGCGGCAGGGACGCGCCAGGAACCCGGAGACCACCGCTGCGCTGCTGGAATCGCGGAGCTGGCTAGCCGTGGATTGAATATAGGCAGAATTTGGGTTCTTGTTTCTTGTCTTGTTGGCTTGGTAGCGATGTTGGAGAATAGTTCCTGACAGAATTGCAGGGCTGAGGATGAGCTGAGCAATTGAGTGAGAGTGAGAGCTGGTGTACCTCGCCGTGTAAGAAACGGCTGACGGTAATGGCTTGGCTTGTTGGTTTGGGGACAATTCAAGACACCGGCTGATGTCATCGCCCGTTTTCATCTTGATTGAATATTGGTTGCACAGGTGGACTGTGCCTTTACACGATAATTACAGATTTACTTTAGCATACACGTGCACAGTCTCAGACAGTGTAGGGAACTCCTAGCAAGGACCCGTCGCTTTACGTGCAGTGCAGTGTAGTTCAAAGAAGCGATCTCGAAAGATCCCGTCGCTATCAGATCAATCAGGCAAAAAGAGGAAGGAGCCATGCGATAGGATCGGACGCCCACCGAGGTAGGGAGGAGCGACGAGCTGTTCTCGAACAAGGTGTAGCGTGGGCCGTGGCTTCCTGGTTCCCATATCCATGCCAAGCAGCCAAACGCAACCGGACGCCAGTGTCGTTCGTCGTTAGACCGTTTCCGTTTCTTGCCGAAATCCCGTTGCTGCGATTCCACGTTCAGGTCCCGTCCGCTCGCTCCCGTGCATTGCATAACCAAATGGACCAATTCCCACAACTTTGCATCCGACACAGTGGTTCAGGCTCTGCTGTCGTTCTCCTGTCCTCCCAGGTCAATCCCCGCGCGCACCAGCCCGTCACTTTCGTCCACGACGGACGGATGCCCAACGCGCGACCTGACCTAGTTCCAGCCCCGAACATCCATTTTGTGAATTGTTACAAAGCCGCAGACAACACAGTCCACCGATTTCACTCCGCCTTACGGGTCGAAAACCCGCATCGAATCCCGTCTCGAGTCTCGGTCGTTCCGCTGGCCGGATTTGTCGAATGGGACAACGATAGCGCATCTTGGTGCAGCTGCTAGCTCCGCCAAGCCAACAGGGTCCCAGGGCTCAGGGCCGCTTCCCAGGGCCTTCTCCGCTCGGAAATTGGAACTTGTCGAGGGCGCTAGACCGCAAAGAACAGCAGGCCCAGACGACCGATTCGCGATAAGCCGCGGATTCCATGGGTTCTTGCAGCCTGTCCGACCTGCCCGTTGCGTGTTTGCCGGCTGCCATAGGTGGGTTCTCTCGGTGACGGCGCCCCCAACCAAGCCATCGGTCGGACGTTACGGGGAAGGGCGCTGGGCTGAATCTGGCGGCGTCTGCCCCTGCTGGCTACTGGGGGAGGGCACAGAGAAGCACAGCGCTGCTGCTGGGTTGTTGGCGTGGTTCCTTCCAGGCAGGTCCATCCGCGCTTTTCAGTGGGCCAGCGTATCATCCTTGCGACGCCGCCGCTCGTGGAGGATTGAGTGGCCGCCGACCTATATATGGGAACCAACATGCTCCCACTCCTAGTGGAACTGGCCTGCTCTCACTTTTCCTCTGTCCTCAGGTCCCGACGAAATCACAGTCCAATCCACGATCATTCCCCAAACGGTCCCCTAATCAACCCACCCCAACCGTCAACATGAAGTTCGCCATTGCTCTGTCCTTCGTCTCCCTCGCCGTCGCCTCCGTCCTGGAGCCCCGTGCTTGCGCCGGCAACAACTGCAACCGTGCCATCACCGGTACCCGCGATGGCCTCTCCCCCCTGAGCGTCCGCTCCGCCGACTGCGCGAGCTTCCTCGCCACCACCGTCATCCCGGCCGCCACGTGAGTATATCCCTGGGCGACGACGACGACACCAGTCAGACAGACAGACAGACAGACAGACAGCCGGCTAACCCATCGAGACAGTACTGTGACCGTCACTGTTGACGAGGAGGCCACCTCTGCCCCTGCCAAGCGCGACTTCCTCGAGGCCCGCCAGGCCACCGTCGTCGCCAGCGCTCTCCCCACCTACGCCACCGCCTGCTCTTCGGCCGCTGCCTACGCCTCGGCCTGCTCGTGCTTCGGCGTGACTGGCACCGTCACCACCGCTCCCGTGCCCACCGTCACCGTCACCACCACCATCGACTTCTGCGCCGACCTTTAAATAGGATCGGTGTGGAAGGGACGGTGGATGTTGTTGATGCTGTTTCCCGTCAAGCGCCCCATGACTCTACTGGCAACTGCTCTATACGAGTGGTCAGCCAGCAGCACGTCACACGACAACCTATCAAGAAACCCCCGGCTTTTCTCGAAACGCTCATCATGGCCATCTCCGCCTGTCGCCGCTTAGCGACGACGTCTTGCGATGCACCAATTCGGGCGACCCCCTTGCCCGGGCTTTACTGTTTAATTGCTATTTGATAATTCGATGTTCTTTTTCAAAATGAAATGGAAGCAATTCTGGATATCGGACTCAAGTCACACATGATTTAATGCTGTGAGGCAGGGTTCAGGGGGGGAGCAGACATTTCCTATCTGGGAACGATGACGAGATGAGAAAAGACGGACAGGCAGACAGAACGAACGGCACGGTTTATGTCTCGCGGGGCTTTGGAAGGGCAGCAAATTAATTTTTTCAAAATATAGACTCTCGAAAGGGGGCCGTACATATAAACACTTTTATGTAAATGATATAACTGACTGATGAATGGCTAATGTTTTTTGGGGCGAATGTCTCTTCCTCCTTTTCTGCTCCGTTGTTGTGAGTGAGTGCCGTTGTGAGTGAGTGACAGGTGTCGGACCGAGCCTCCGGACCGATTCTTGTTAGTGCCCCTGCCCGGTGTTGTTTGGTTTCTTCGGTTGTCAGGTCGGCCCTCCTTCCCTGCTACCGTGACCTTCGGTTCGAACTGCGGGGAGACCAGGTCAATTTTGCTCGTGGCGCAGTTTGGTTTTGCTTTGATGGATGGGTATTGAATCTCGAGATTCTGCTTTGTATTCTCAAGTTATGTGTAACGACCTGAGTGATGAGAAGGACGACTTGACTTGTATGCGCGCATTCGGCGGGGTGTTACGCGGAGTTGTTAAAACAAAACATGACGCCTCAACCCGCCTCACTTGATATAGTGTACGAGCTGAGCGCCCGTTTGTTTTCGCCGTTGAATCGCATTAACTCGAATCGCCGTCGTGGATTGGTGAAGGATATTAAACGGAGGTATTGTAACTATAAATATGAGAGCTCGTTATTCAGTAGATTAAGTGTACAAGGTAAGGTGGGAAAGGGGACTGGACCGGATGGCGGCAAGCAGTATGGTAAACTGTGTCATGTGCTCGGCTAGCATGACATGAGGTGAGCAATCGGTCACCACCAGTCAGCTACTGCCGAATCTGTACGGGAACGGGCATGAGTGCTTTGAGAAAGCTTGACTCCGTCTTGTGATTCTTTTTTTCTAGGACTTCTGCGTGGTGGGGATGAAGGCAGAAAGGAAACATGCTAAGGTGTAGCACATGTGTCGCGTGCCTGGCTGGCTGCCTCGTGCTAGAAGGGAAACAACCGAAAACGGGTCGAGTTTATTAGGCGTTCAGCGGGCCGCGTGCGGTTTGAATCACATCTAGCTCGGAAGGAATGATGTAGAATCGTAGTCGGGTAGTTACAGGTACCTGGTAGTCAAGCAAAGGATGGAGATGGAGATGGATGGACCAGGTGAAGAGTTGGAGTACAGATTACGTACTGTGCTTGAAGTTCCTCAGACCTGAGCAGTCACACGCAGCCTTTCGGGGCTTCTCTATTTGTTATGCTATTGATAATAGGCACCAGGGAACTCGGCCTGAGATGTGTGAGACGTACTTGCCTTATGAACAACCCACGCTGCTGGTTCCAGCCTCAAAGGAAGACTGGAAGGAGCGGGTGGTGAGGTGGTGGTGGACGGGTAGGTGCGATACGCGATCGGTTGCTCTAAGTGGTGGCGCTGCGGTGGGCGGGGATCACCCCAACTTTTCCCCACACTCTTGGTCCCATTTTGCCCCGCCGAGCCGCTGCGCCCGCCCGCGCGTCCGGCGGGTCGTTAACGTCTGCTGTGTGTCTCATTCACGCAGGGCTTCTTTCACATGTCAAGACATTCGCGCGTGACGCCATGATTCGTGCCTGGGGGGAGGACAGACCAGCATTCCTCCGGCCCCTTCACCAGCACGTTGGGCCAATGATGGCGGTCTCGTGAACCTCGAACCAGGGGAAGCGACGGATTCGTTTCCCTTTTTTTCTCTGCTCGTTCGGTCGTCCTCGTCTTTGTTTCGACCTGGACCTAGACCTAGACCTGGAGTCCATGCCGGGTTAGGTTCTGCTGTTTTGCTGCTGCTACACTACTGAGACTACCCAAAGTTCCTCCTACCCAAGGCACCTGACTTTGTGTGTGGTGAATGGAATCCCACAATGTCTTCCTCGTCTTCAGTCATGCATGTCTGAATACACTTTCTTGTCTGTCCCCGTCCCCTTAGTATTTTTTATCTTTTTCTGTCTTGTTTGGTTGTTAAACGGACTGTGCCGGAAGAGACAGCGCGACAATACCCACAGAAAGCTGAGCTTCCTTGTGGCACACCACGCCGAGTTGAAGAAGGGTGTCTGTCCTTCGACAGCCGTGTCTTTGTTCCAGCTGGCCAAAGCATCTCGCACCTCTCACAGCAAAACAGTTGATCAACCCCATACAGACCAGAGCTGCCCAGGATGATAGACCACCTCCTGGGGAGGCCCTCGGTCAAATCCCGCAGGTTACAGGTCCTCGCGGTGCTGGCCTTCTGGTCTACGTACTTGTTCAAGTATGTTTTGTTTATAATTATTCCCCTCTTCCACTCCTTTTCCTCCCGCAGAGCCGCCTCAGTCGTGCTGACAACAACACCACAGAGGCCCCAAGCATGGCCCGCCCGTGTTTCGGCTGTTCTCACGCCTGCTCTCCAAGCGGCTGACGGCATGGCAGACCGTGGTCATGACCATGATGTATCTATATGCCGCGCGGAACTTCAGCACTCTGGTCGGGCTTGCCAGTCCTGATCCCTTGGCCAACATGTACGACGCCACCTACTTCCGCGCCACCTGGGCCCTCACAGCCCTCGACGCGGGCTTCTGGACCGCCATGAAGATCAAGTCCAAGTGGCTGCGCGACCTGGCCAGCATTGTCTTCTCGCTCTTCTACATGGTGGCCGCCGAGAAGGCCGACGAGAAGGTGCGCAAGGTCCGGAGCAACATCACAGTCGAGCACCTCCGCGTGAGCTGGAACAAGGGTGTCTCGTCCCCCTATCTGCGCTTTATGCAGGGTCTGCTACAGCCGCGCTTCACCAGATGGCCACCCCGGGCCATCCGCATCCCCCGCCCTGCCACAAGTGACTACAAGGAGCCCGTCTCCGCCTGGCTCTACTTTGACGGGCCCTTGTCCGAGCTCGAGCACCACGACCGCATCGTCCTCGACATACCCGGCGGCGGCTTTGTTGCTATGGACCCCAGGTGCAACGATGACAAGCTGCTTGCCTGGGCTGCCAAGACGGGTCTCCCTATCCTAAGTCTCGACTACAAGAAAGCACCGGAATACCCCTATCCCTATGCTCTGAACGAATGCTACGACGTGTACAGCACAATCGTCAAGAGCCGGGGTCGGTGTATCGGCCTTTCTGGAAAGGGTGTCCCTAAGGTCGTCATCACTGGTGACAGCGCAGGCGGGTCGCTGGCAACCTCGATGACGCTGATGGTTATCGAGAGTGGCTCGTCCCCCGTGCGTCGTTTCCAGGGGCAAGCCGACCTGCCTATCCCTGCGGGCCTCGTCCTCTTCTACCCCAGCCTCGACATGAACATCGGCAGCTGGATGTCAGACGAGCAGATGGCCCTGATAAAAGACCGCAATATGCGTGGGACCAACAAGCGCATCGTCCAGCGCAAGACGATGCAGTACAACAATCTCGTCGGTACACCCCACCAGTCCGACGACGAAGACGACCCAGCCACGACAACCTCGGGCTCCAAGTCCCTCTCCAGTCCCGAGCGTGACTCCTCCGACACCCCCCTCCATACCGAACACACTCGCGATCCAGCTCCCGAATACGCCCACTCGGGGCCCTCAACCTGGACAGAAATCCAACAAGCCCAACCGCTCCCTCCCCCACCGCCGCAACAAAAGCAACAACAACAACAACACCAACGCAAAGCCAGCGCGGCCTCCCACCACCCCCTGCCCATGCGCACCCGCCTCGCCACCTCGTCCATGATCTCGTACTTCAACGACCGCGTGCTGACCCCGGAAATGATGCGCGCCATGATCATTCTCTACGTAGGACCGCACAATCGCCCCGATTTCTCCAAGGACTACCTCCTCTCGCCCATCCTGGCGCCCGACGTGCTGCTCGCCCGCTTCCCCAAGACCTACTTCCTCACAGGCGAGCGCGATCCCCTCGTCGACGACACCGTCGTCTTTGCGGGGCGGCTGCGCCGCGTCAAAGCCGCGCAGATGGCCTCGCGCGGCGCCCGCTTCGAGTACCGCGACGAGGACGCGCACACCCCCGGCTTCGACGACAAGGAGGTAGCCGAGGTGGCGCTGATTCCCGGCATCAGCCACGGGTTCCTGCAGTTCCCGGCCGTGTACCCACCCGCGTATAAGCTGTTTGAGCGGATCGCGGGCTGGATCGAGGATGGGTTTGCCGATGCTGAAAGGAGGGAGACCCGTGCGGCGGGTAGTATCAGGGAAGAAGATGAGGAGCAAGCAAAGAAGGGGAGACATCACTTCCGCCAGGAGAGCAGCGGGGATGAAGACCGCCCGCTGGAGATGATGAGCATGACCCGGGCGCGGACGCGGTCGGTTAGAGAGGGCGAGGAGAAGAGTAAGGTCGCAGCGGCGTCGGCGGCGACAACTGCGACGACGGGGCTAGCGGATATCGCGGACGAAGCGAGCGGGGACGAGGAGGTGGTCAACGGTAGTGGGAGTGGCGGGAGCAATGGGAACAATAATGGGCTGGGGACTGGGAGCGGGAAGCTGAGGAAGAAGGGCGCGGCGCGCAGGGCGAGGACTAAGGGCGATAAGAGTTTGGTTAAGCTCAAGAGCTCGGATGATTTGCTCGGCAGGCGCATGCATGGGCTTGCGAGCGGGTTGACGGGCGTGCCGGCGGATGCTGAGTAGAGAAAAGGGGTATGGGGTTTGTGCGGTGGCGGTGCGTAGGTGAGGTGTCTGAGGTTGGCAAGTAGGTGGGTTTGAGTATGTGATGGGTGTGTATTTATGTATGTATGTAAACAAAACCCCTAAGATGGGTGTTGATCCTCTTGTGTGGGGGGATACATGTACACTCTTTTCTTCGTGATTCGTCGTGCGTAATACTCGCCAGAATATCCTGGCTTAATTTGTGAATTACCATCTACCCACACTGCCCCTGGTTTGATCCAACCTAAGACGAGTGAACGGACAGCGGTGGGTTTCGCTCTACGTGGATGAGAGGGAAGACGAGGTGTGTAACCCGTAGAGGACATGTTTACTCTGCGAGACAGCTATTACATAACAGATCGTCGAGCAACCCCGGAAGGCACTTAACAAATTGCCAGTCTACAAACAATGGAACCCAGCAAGTATTTGTTGAACTACAAGGACGGTCTAGTTGCGTCTGACAGGGCTAATTGAGCATATATTTCATTCAGGGCTATTGGTATCATGAGTGTGCACCTGAAGCTGATGCAGGGACACTCAACCAACTTGAAAATCACACATATGTCTCTTAAACATGATGTGATACTAGTTAAATAGGTAGGCTGCTATCAACACGAATAACGAAAGCAGCTAAAAAGATAACCACAAATTTACTATATATAGTTGCCAAAACAACACCAAAACATGCGATGATATATATGACCAAACCAAAGCCACGCCCGGTTTGCTCCAACAAAAGCAGAAGAACAGAAAAAAGAAAACAAAAAGGAAACAAAGAAAAGAATACCCTAGGACACAAACAAAATACATAAGGAGAGGGGTATCCATGAACCGTCCAATCCCAAACATATACACACAAAGTCACAGACACGCACGAACAGTAGTATGAACAGCAACGAAGGAACAAAAGATATCATGACAATATATACCAAAACCCCAAAAAAAAAACCGGTGTAAGGGAAGCTGGGGGACTGGGTATCTATTCCATCTTTCTTTCATCTCCATCTCCATCTCCATCTCTCACTATTGCTTCCCCTCCTGCTTCCCCTTCCCCTTCCCCTTCCCCTTCTCCTTCCGCACCCCCCCTTTCCCACTCACACTCAAAGCCACCAACGTCTCCATCTGCGCCGTCCACCGCTTCGCAAACTCCTCCTCCGTAAACCTCTTCGCCGACTTGCGCGCCCTTAACCGCACAGCCGTGGGGTTAGGTAGCGAGAGCGCCTCTTCAAACGCCTGTGCGAACTCGGTTGTCGTTGTTGCGTGGAATCCTATTCATCTCAATGTTAGTCACCATTTCTTCCCTTCGCCTCCAATAAAAACAAAGAGAAAAGGGGGACGGGGAAACATACCCGTCGGCTGACCATCAACATCAACAACAATATCCAACTTCGGCCCTCCACTATTATGCACAACCGACACCAGCCCAGCAGCCTGATACTCCACCACCCCGATCCCAAAATGCTCATTCCACATCCCATTCACGCCGACCGAGGCAGTGCGCAACCACTTGAGAATATCAGGCCACGACGCGTCGAGGTGAAACTCCACCTTATCGCGTATATGAAGCTCGTTGACCAGCAGCCGGAGCTCATACACCCTTTTCGAATCATGATCATCGCGCACGCTGCCGACGAGGACCAACCGCGCGTCCCGCGCCGCTTCGGTGTCTGTCTTGATGAACTCGGCGAACGCTTCCAGGATCAGGGTATGGTTCTTCTCTGGCCGGAACTGCGCTATGTAGAGCAGGTATGGCTCGCGGCGGGATTCGGTTTTGGCGGAGACTTCGATGGCGGCCTCGAGCTCGCGCACGGCGACGGGCGGGTAGACCACTGCGATGGGGGAGGGTTTCTCCGCCGCGCGCCGGGCGGGGCCCCATAAGGTCATGATGTGGTTCTGCGTCCAGGTGGAATTGGTCATTACCACGTCCGCGGCGGCGCCCATGCGCGAGTAGATATGCGCGAACAGGCGCCAGTAGATCTTTTTGAGGGATCCTTTTACGCCTGTCCCGCGACCGGCGTTGACGCCCTGGGAGCCAAGCGGGGAGGACGGGTCGAGGGAGGAGAGCATGTCGGTTGAGATGGTGGGGTAGTGCACGTAGGCTGCGGTCGGGACGGCGGGGAAGAGGAATTTGGAGAGGCCGATGGCGAAGGCGTAGCCCATTGTGTCGATGAAGATGTCGGGCGCGAGGAGGGAGAAGGCGTCCCAGGCCATGATTACCGAGCCGATGGATTGCCCGGCTAGGGTGAAGTGCGGCCAGGTTGAGGCGAGGACCCAGTGGCGGGTTGAGAGGTAGAGGAAGTTGACGGTTGGGGGGTGGAGGTGGATGTTGAAGCGGTTCTGTTTGGGGGGAGAGGTTGGTCAGTTGGTTGGTGTGGAATAGGGGGTTGAGGGAGGGAGGGTGTAGTACTTCGACCCGCGCAAGGATATCGTCTTTGCTGACGTCGTGATCCCCCGTGTATACGACGCACTTTGCCCTCGGCCAGCGCTCTTGTGTTGCCCGGATGGCGGCCCAGAGGACTCGTTCTCCGCCTCCGCCGGCATTACTGTGGTACTTGTCAGCGGTGTTGTTGGTGTTGCGCCCTTCCCCCTTTTCAAGCTTACCAGAATGGATGGAAGAAGCCGACGACGCCATCCCACTCCTCCTCGCCCTTGCCGCCGTTCGGAGAGATGCCGGCGGTGTGGGCCTCGACACTCTCCCAGCCGTCGTCGTCGCTGGTGCTTTTCTTCCGGCTTCTCTGCTCCTCCTCCTCCTCCTCTTTCGCTGCTCGGTATGACTTCTCCTCCTCCTCGACGAGCTCGAAGATGTGGCAGCGCCGGCCGTCCGTCTTCCTACGCAGGTACCAGCCCAACAGCGAGCCCAGGGATTGCCAGAGGAACGGGATGAGGAATAGGGTGACCAGCGGGGTCACGGCGAGGAGCGGGACGACGACGAAGGCGAGGACTTTCGGGTCCATGCCGAAGGAGAAGGGCTTACGCCCCGACGGCGCGGCGCATGTTTCCGACATCAACGGGCGTGGTGGGTGTCGACTGTCGAGTGTCGCGCGTCGAGTTTCGATCGGAGTGTGGTTCCGTCACGATGGGGGGATTCGAGCCGGTTGGAATAGGGGCCAGTTGGCCAAACGAGGGACTGCGCACAGCACACCAGCCGCTGACTGCCGTCTGTGCTTTTGGATTTGCCTGTCTTTGCCAAAGTATCTTGAACTGTAACAAAGAATGCGCTGAGATAGCTCTCTCGTATATATATATCAATAGATGTGGCCTTCTCGGGAAGTCGGCACGAATATGGAGTTGCGCCGTCGGTTACCAAGGTGCCTGCAAAGTAATGTACCTGGCTGATGATGGAAGCACTGAAGTGGCCACTACCGTATGGGGATTGATGCTCTGACGTAACAGCACAGGTACAAGTGTAGGTCACAAGCTGCAACCACCCGACTCCACTGTCCACCCGACACGCCTCAGTCTCAACAGTTGTCCGCCAAGGGCCTACGCACGTGCCACTAACGAACACCGGCGCGCCAGGGCCGTCGCGGCAGGCAATCGGGGGTCTTGCATGGACAAACTGCAGCCCATTCGGTCTGATGAGTTTCCAACGATTCCACGAAAATGGCATGACCCGTTGAAGAACGGCATCTCTCTTCAGTGCAGTTCGGCCGGGACATTGGATGCCGATGTGATTGCCCGGCAGGTCACCGCAATGGCCCCTTCCACCAAGATGAGCACGAGGTTTGCGCAGCCCATTCTCAAAGCAGCAGGCCGCAGCTACAGCACCTCATCCTCAATATCATCAATAACCTCATCTCATCTCACCCGCCGTCGCCCACAACCACACCCCCACAACCACCACAAACACCAAAGCCACCGCCCCTTCTCCGCCATCGCAGCCCTCGAAACAACACTCGCAACAACCCAACACCTCTTCACAGAACTACACCACATAACCCACACGCCCTGGTACCTCACCATCCCGCTAATCGCCCTCTCCATCAACCTCGTCGCCCGCCTGCCGCTCACAATCTACTCGCGGCGGGTAGCCCAGCGCCGCGCCGAGCTCACCCCATTACTACAAGCCTGGAACACGCGCCACCAAAAGGACGTCAGCAAGCTACCACCACACCTTGCGCCATCCACCCCCGAGGCCCGCACCAAGGAGGTCGTCGCGCGCTTCAACAAGACCTCGCGCAGACTGTTCCGTGCCTGGGGCGTCCCGCGCTGGAAGGACTACGCCAGCTTCGCCGTCTTCCCGGTCTGGCTGGTCGGGATTGAGTCCATCCGCCGGCTGTCGGGCGGGCCGCGTGGTCTGCTGGGGCATGTTCTCTTTGGGGCTGCTGCCGGCGCGAAGGCAAAGGAGGATGGAAGCCAGGTTCCGTTGTTGTTGGAGGGGGAGGGAGGTGGTGCTGCTGATGGTCTGGTAGAGGCTGCACCGGCAGCAGGCGGGTTGGATGCTCTCCCTACCGCCAGCACGACGCTGAGTCTCGGTGGAGACCCCTCGCTGGCGACGGGCGGTTGTCTCTGGTTCCCTGACCTGACGGTGCCGGACCCCGTGCACGCCCTGCCGTTTATCCTCTCTGCCATGCTCGTCGTGAACCTGCTGCCGCGGACTGGCGCTGGATTGCGGGCTTTCTTCGGAGTCGAGCCTAGAGCTGGCGCCGCGGCTCCAAAGACCACAGTGGCCCAGGGAAAGGGGGTATTGCGGTTACGCAGGTCGCTGTTTGTAGTGGCCCTCATGGTGGGACCTGCGACCATGGGCCTGCCGGCCGCGCTGCACTTGTACTGGATATCATCGTCGGCAATAACCTTCATGATGACGGAGGCCGTGGCGCGGTTCATGCCGCTGCCCAAGTCCACCATCCGCCCGTGCAAAGGGAGCGAGTCGTTTGTTATTCGGCCGACTCGGTAAAAGAGAGGCGTGCCGCTCGATCGGTATTCCAATTCTCTTTCTTGACACTATAGTATAAAAGGGGGCGCGGTAGAAAAAGAAGCCGTGGCTCGAAAATTGTACAACAGCATGTAAAAAAGAAAGTAAAAAACAATAAAGACAGAACAAGGCCTGCAGAGGCATAAAAACAACTCCCCCAACGCCTCCTCCATGATTTATCGTCTAACATCGCATCGCATCTCGTTGCATTACACCATCTCGTTCACTTTCCTCTCTTCTCTCTTCCGTCCCCTCTTCTGTCACAATCAACCCAAGAAAATAGCCAGCAGCACAATCGTAAGAATAACCGCCAAGATCAGCAGCAGACAGCACGCCTTGCTCCGGGCATTCTTCTGGTACCGCGCAGCGCTGCGCAGCTCGCGGTCGGCGCCGCGCGTGTCGTCCCGCACGTTCTCGACATTGTTGGCAATGGTATCCAGCACGTCGCCCTGCTCCGTCACGATCTGCGCCACCTGCTGGAAGAGCACGTTGAGGTCGCCCACGCCCTGCTCGATGTTGCGGATCTCTTCCTCGCGCTCGATGATTAGCGCGTCCTGGAAGTCGACGTCGTCCTGCGGCGCCAGCCGCGTGAGTTCCTGCTGTTGCTGTTCCTGTTGCTGGGAGAGGAGTTGGGGGCTTGAGAGCCCGCCGGTGGCATCGTGGCTTCCCTCGGCGTCGATGGCTGCTCGCGCTGCGGTGACGGAGGCTTTTTGTTTCTCGAGGGCTTGGCGCTGCAGGGATTGGAACTCGGAGAGGGAGGTCTGGAACTCGCGCGAGAGCTTTTGTTGCATGTATTTCTGGGTTGGCTGGCGGGGGAGGGTGGTTGGTTAGTTATGAGGGTTATGTGGTTGGAGGGATGGTATGGGGTGTGCGCATACCGTGACGTCGTCCCATGTCTGGACCTTCTTAACGCCCTCGCCGACGGCCTTGAACAGGTCCCGCGACTCCTCCAGCAGCTCGTGCACCCGCTCCCGCACCCGCGGGGTGTCGCGCCGTGTGCCCAGGTGGCTGACTTCGCCGCTGAGTCGCTGGTTGTTGCCGTTGAGCTTGAACAGCTTGTTCATCAGGTCTTGCGACAGGCGCTGGAAGGCCGGGTCATCGGAAAAGCCGCCGCTGGTGCTGCTCGGCTGCCGCCCCGCCTCGAGCGACGAGAGCTGGTCGAACGACATTGTTGACGGTTAGGTTTGGTGATGGGATCGGTCGGTCGGTCTGCGGTGATGGACAGCAGAACGGCTGTCTCGGGACGGTGTGTCGGATGCGGCGATGGAGTTGTTTTTATTAGCTTTCTTCCCCGGATAGAGCGAGCGAATTGATGAAAGACTGCGGAGGGAGCGACTGTTGTTGTTGTTGCGACTTGCCCGATTGTAGGTCTAGTTCATATCGGGGATGGGGAATTGAGGATGGAGTGATTAACGGGTTATAGCACACAAGTGAGGTTGCCTGCGCCTGTGCCGCTGCCTGTCACGCCTGTACCGACTTCCGACTGGGCCTGTGACCTTTGTTTGAGCCGGTGCCTTGAGCGACGACGTAATGCGGCGCTTGGACCAGCCAGCGACGGGCAGCGCTGTGGGTGCCTGGGTGGAGAAGGCCTGACAGGGGTGGATTTGGAGGGTCCAGGGCCGCTGCTGCTTGGTGCTGGCGCGTTTCCCATTGCGACAAAATGGCGTTGACCCGAACAAGCTCTTTTTTATTTACTCTCTGCGCAAAGGCGGGACCTTGAACAACCTACGGATCAATATACACATCTCGACCTCGACGGCAAAACGTGCCCCCTCACCCCCCACGACCACCACACCGCAGCATATTCGTCCCAAGGACGATGCCCTGCGGACATGGCGCCGACTATCGTGAGACGGCCTCCTTATAAGGATTTCCTCCAGCCTGCACTGCATCGCCGCTTTTCCACCACCACCACCATCCTGCTCGCCTTTGCCTATCTTGAGGCCATCTTCCTGTCCAACTGGAACTCCCGTACGTGACCGAGCAGCTGCATCATGGCAGTATTTTTGTCAATCTATTTGATCTGATGTGTGAAGCTGCGTACCTGGTACTAACAAATACAATTACTGCAGTTCTCTGGTCGTGGTTCCCCATCGGGCCCACGGGTCTGCGCGCCTTCTTCCTCTCCATCTGCGGCCTCTTGATCATCATCCTCCGCATCCACCAGTACCACCCGGGCGTGCGCACCTCCGACTCGGGCTTCCAGACATTCAAGCAGCACGTCTTCAACCAGCAGACGATCGAGACCCTCTTTGCCTACGGCCTGTCCTCGTCGCTCTTCAGCCTGGTCTATCTGCGATCGCTGCCCCGGGACTCGGGCCTCGAGCTGGTCGCCTATGTGGCCGGCGGCCGACCACGGCTGAACGAGAAGTCGCTCTTCTTCGCGGCCCATTTCTTCATCCTCGGCATCACGCAGGCGCTGCTGCATCTCTTCAAGGACAATGACCGGCTGTCGCTCGGCACCGTGAGGAAGCAGAATGGTGCGGATGCTGGAAAGTCACAGAATGGGGACCCCGCGGTTATGGGGAGGCGGTTCTGGGACCAGATGCCCGCCATATTGATCTCGGCCGTCAACCAGTCTCTCGTCAGCATCATTGTGACATGCATCGTGTACCCGTTGTTCTTGCGCCAGACCGTGTGGCATGCCACCATGACCGTCTGCCGCTGGTTCTACAACCTGCCGAGGACAAACATGTTGCCGCCCTCGCTGCCGATTTCGACAAACTCTCTTTTCCGCTGCTGGCTCGCTAGTTTGCTGTTGTTGCTCATGTGGACGGCTGGCAATGCTGCCTTCTCCATCTTCTTGGTCAAGGAGCCGCTGAAGAACGGGCGGCCTTTGACGTCGGAGTCCAGAGACCCGAACGGGAGTCTGCTAAACGGGCTGAAGAGCAAGAAGCTCTCCATCCAGGTTTGCTTTTACCCCCACTATGCTCACACTTTGGGAGCACCAAGGCTAACGGTTGCAGTGCTTCGCCATGTGGGAGCTGGCATTCATCGCGCGAGACTACCCGGAGAGACGGAAGGCGATCTATGAAGACATTGATCGCAAGGATGGGCCCATGTGGACACAGGTCTACGGCATTTGCATGGGAATTTTGAAGGACATGGAGTCACGAATCGACTCGTACGGTAAGCCGCCCCAACCTTCTGCGCCGGCAGCTGCGGAGGCTGTCGAGCCCAAAAAGCGGACCACGGAGCCTCCCAAAAACGAGAGTATCTTCCAGGAGAGGCCAAGGAAGATATTTCGCGAAGAGGTTGAGAAGATTGTCGCCAAGACAGTAACCTCGCCCGGGCAGGGTCCGAGGCTGGGCCCGGTAACCAAGAATGTGATTTCCAACGCAAAAGATCAGCTTCTGAAGGTCCAGCGGGAGGCTACCGGCTATGATGACCCGCAAGGCTTGTTCACAACGACGGCGCTTAAGGTGCTGAACACAATTGTTGGCTGGCCCTTCCGGCAAGAATACAGCCGTCGTCTTGCCCATGTCGTCCTTGGGGCGCCATACGGCGAGCCAAGCCTTCTCATAAACGCGACCTACGCCTTGAGCCAGCTCACTGTGTGCAGTCTGCACGAGGACAAGTACGGCAACGTCCAGAGGGACATCGCTACGATAATCCGGACACTCACGACTGTAGCGACGAAGCTGGAGAACTTCAAGACGAATCTGCCAACGCACTGGACGGACATCGCTGGAAGCAGAGAGTCCCCAGAGGTGGATGCCATCTTGGCGGCTGTGAAGGAAGCGCTTGCTCAGCTTATTGAGGAGTTTGGACGGTTTGCAAGGGATCTGAGGCTGTCGCTGACGGACATGCGGCTGGCAAGGGAAGCAGCGGGCATCGCGGCGAACCAGGAGCAGAGGGAACCGGGTTACGTTCTGCCGACGGACGAGGAGCTGCAGGGGCCGCGTCAGGGGAGGCGGTGGGCCCGCGTTGACCCAGATCAGAATCCTGAGATGGAACAGGTGTAATGCACTTGTCGGTCGCATGGTGGTGTGGTTCTAGTGTAGGTTTAGACTGGACCCCAGCGGAATATGGTTATAAATAAAACAAGAGAAAAAAACATGATGTATACTATGATGGTCTGGGAGTTTGGGGCGTGTAAAATGGTGCAAGCATATTCTGGGTTTGTGGTGAAAATAAAATTGCATTTTTTGCAGATTGGTGGTTTTGTTTCGTTGTCTCCTTTTCCACTGTCAACATGCCCGTTTCATCCGATGTTGGTTCTGTGGTGCTGCGATTGGATGAAAGCTGTCATGCGGTAATGGAGCTCAGCACTGAGGCATTCGAGCTTGAGTGGGTTAGGTGACATTGTCACTCGGAGCTTCCCCGGTCGTGGTTTCCATGCCATGTCCCAACTTTGATGATCTAATCTGCCCTCTTTCCCAGCCATGAGTTTTGTTTCTCTTTGAGCCCGCCTGCTCCTGCAACGTGTATGCGTCAGGTTAGGTGCACTAGTTCAATGAATTGACCCAGCCGCCGTCTTTGAGCTTGAATTGGCCTTTTTTGGACCCAAACTTTGTCGCCGTTTCTCCAGCAGCCCAGTCGCGCAGCCATGATACGCCTCCACGGCCGCCCACTTTCCTGCGTCGCATGTCCGTCTCTCTCCTCGGGCTCGAGTTCAACAAAGCGCGGCCCTTGAGCTCAAGGATTAAGAAGCGCTTCGTTCACGACCAGCATCCACCAGGGGGGCAGTAGTCCTGGCAGCATGTCGGCAGCCTCGCTCGCCTTCCGCGTGGTCTACAACTTCTCCTACTATGTCCTGTACCTCGTCCTGCTCGCCCTGCTCATCATCAGCCCCGCCGACTTGATGCGCCAGGCCGTCCTGCGCCGCCAGAACTACAACATCCTCATCATCGCCGCCTGCTACTTCATCAGCATCGTGCTCATCGCCTTTATCTACGCCACCAGGCTCTTTGTCAACCGGTCCGCCCTTGCGTCTATCCCGAAAACATGGGTGCCCGTCGAGAAGGGCGATGCCCCCAGCGACGTGCAGCACATGATTGCCGAGGGTGTGGGTAGAAGCGCCGCAGTTGCGTACGAGGCGAGACCGCGGGTGCCGCTTGTTCCTCCACAACAACCACCACCCCCGCCACAGCAGCAGCAGCAGCGCAATGGGACAGCCCATAAGACCAACAATAGCACGGGGCCACAGACCAATTCCGAGAAGCGGACGCGGTGGCCGTCGCGACTACGAAAGACCAGCACGTCCGACGACGGCATCGCCATCGATATCGTCCCACCACACCGTGCCGTCTGGGGCGAGATCGAGCATCCGGGCTGGGCCTCGCCCACATGCGTAGACCTGCCCAACCTGCAGTACGACACCGTGATCTCGGAGCTCCCCAACCTAATCGAAGCGAAAGCGCTCACGCTCGCCCCGCCCGATCCCAATTCTCACGCCGACCCGCCCTTGCTCGAGCCGGAAGCCGTCGCCCTGCTCCAGCGGCCAGAAACAATGGGCCTCCGCGAATACCTCGCCCACCTAACCGAGCTCGGCGTGCTCGCGCCATCGCCCACCACAGGCGACTTTATCGCCAAGTACGAGCTGGCGCGCTACTCGACGCAGCCCCTCTCCAACGCGCAGTTTCGCAGACTGATGCACCTATTCGCTGAGATACTTCGCGGTATGCACACCCCCGACCCCGCGGTGCTCGAGCGCTACGGCTACGGCTACGGCTATGACGATGACGGACAATCAGGGCACATGCCCCCGCCGTCGGAAAGTGACATTGACAACGACGCGCCAAGGGGGACCAGTCCGTCGTCGGCGGCGTCAAGCATCAACACGGGCACCTACGCCGACGACCACGACAACGACGGCCAAAGCCAGCGCAGCGTGCATACCCAGCAGAGCGCAACAGGGAGCATGGTAGTCGTGAACCGCCTGCCCAGCTCATCAAGTAGCTCCCGCTCCAGCGGCAGCGGCAGACGATCGCGCCTCGTCCGCCCGGCGATGATGGCGCGCAACTCGTCGGCGAATACATGGCAATACCGCACGGCACCGACTACGCCCAAGAGCAGACATACCGTGCTCTCGTCGTCGGGGGCGTCGCGCGCGGAGAGTGAAGAGAGCTTTGCGCAGACTAGGCGCGTGTATGAGGGCCCGTTGTCCTCGTCATCGAGTGCGACTGCAAGTCTGGTGGAGGGGTCGCGGGGGGGTCGGTGATTCGGCTTGCGGCTGGCGGGGAGGAGGGGGGGTTGCCGTATGTTTTGATGCGGACGGGGAGTGTGTGAGGGTGGGTGATGAAGTTATGAAGGTCACGGCTGGTGTTTTCCAGGTTGTATATATGTGTATAGGTTTGTAAATATTGTTTTAATTGTAATGTTTGGACTATATTGCAGGCTGTGGTTTTTACTTCGCGTGTGGTTGTGGACGGTCGACTGTGGCGACGGGGCTGGTGTGAAGTGAGGCGGGACGAGGCTGTCGTTATGATGCAGCGGTGAGAAGGGGGGCTGATATAGGAATGTAGGTAGGGATGGTATTCAAGAGCGGCATGCAGAGCGACGTGTATGTGGTAGCGGGGCTGGCTGGCTTTGATTATGGTCTCTTCTACTATGCATGGTAAGGCATGAACGGTAGGGTAGTTAGGCGATAGATAAGATGTATCTCTGTCTAAGGTATCTATGTCTGTATATGTAACGCATGTGTGGTATATGATCGCTCAGGTTGTGCCCTCTGCTGGGCGAGAACGTCTTGGACGCGTCACACAGCAGGCTTCATGTTGCATCTATTGTTCCGGGCAAACGGCTACCAACCTGCCTGCCTGACTGCCTGCCTTGTGGGAACACACGCATGGGACGCGTACAAAGTATGTTGCTCGAGCGTGGAGTTCTCGGAGCCTTGTCTTGCCTCACTTCACCTCGGTGGCGCACTTATGTATGGTGGGGTTGATAAGGCTGGCGGTTTGTGAGTTGTGGATGGACTAGGTGGGATGAGGCATGCGGGTTGTGGTTCTATACTTACTGCTAGGTGGGTACCAGTTATCCATTGTCGCGAGTTAGAGTGCGGAGGGGGCTGTGGTTGGTTGTTCTGCGCGAGGCTGTCGTTGATTTAATTAAATCATGTGTTGGTGGTGATGTTTTTGAGGGTTCTCTTTTACTGTGTGCACAGCACCGCACGAATGGGCATCGTGGAACATGTTGTCTGTTGGCTTGATAGTGCTCGATATAGTTCTTTCCTGTGAGCGGGTGGTATGGCAGTGCACACAAAATCCTCTCAGACCTTTCGATTTTAGCACCCAGCCTTCCAGGTTCCATGTCGTAGTATCGCACCTTCCATCCGACGGATAAAGGTGTAAGCAATTGGTTACCGAATTACCAGGTAGGGAGAGGTCTGCGATCGACCTGCACCCTGGAGCCAATGACATCATCGCAGCCCCACCGTTCGTCTGGATATCAGGGAAGGCGCCACTGGCAGGCAGCGCGTGATGTGCGTTGCAGTGTGGTGTAGGAGTCGTTGCCCGACTGGAGTAAGGAATTATACATAGCTCAGGTACCTGAGGTAGTCGTATCGGAAGGGAAGAGAATTGTTACCCAACCAATCTCACCGACGGGGTGGCTGAGTGATGGTCTATCAGCACTCTGTTCCATCAGCACGAACCCCGATGAACTTGGCATCCATTTATTTATACGTATGCATGCCGGCTATACGAGCGATCGCCTCCGTAATCACGGATTCTTCCTTTTAGTATAGTCTTGCACGAGAGCGAGCCTGACTTCTCTTGCTTTGTATCCATCGTGCGCGGGCATATATACTTAACAAGTACCTTCCTGACCTACAAAGATTCACGGGCATTCTCACCAACGCATCATTATCACCGACTCTACCATCGAATCCAACGCCCTTGTCTCCTCTGGGTGTACCCAACACAAACAAACCATGCCCCGCACCTACAACGACGACTACGACGACGACTACCCGCGCTCACGCTCGCGCAACAGCCGGCCCTCCCCCTCTCCAGGGAGAAGCAGAGACAAACCCCGCCCCCGCGACTGGTCGCCCGACCACTACTCAGGCGGCTCCGGCCCATCCCCCTACGCATCCGGCGCGCTCCCTCCCCCGCCTCCATACCACTATCAGCAAGCATCCCGCCTGCAATACGAGCCACACACGCCCTTCTACCCCCCGCCGCCAGTGGCAGAGCAACGTACCCTGCAAATACCGCTCTCCGGTTCCGGCCGACGTCCACGCTCAACCATCCGCGATGACGATGATAGACGCGCAAGGGAAAGAAGCAGAAGCCGAGTCAGCAGAAGCCGATCTCGAACCCGAAGTCGAAGTCGATACTCCCACACCCACACCAGCGAGAGCAAAACCCACAGATCGCGCAGCTCCCACCGCTCACCAAGCCCCCTCCGCAGAGCGCGCGACGTCCTAGGCCACACCTTCAGCCAATCGACCTCTGGCCTCGGCGTGGCGGTCGTCGGGGCAATAGTAGGCGGACTCGCGGCGCGGGAGGCAAGCGAGGCTGTTTCTCATTCTCATCACAGCAGCAAAGATAGGGATAGGAGGCATGGGAATGATGGTGGGGCGGCGCTGCTTTCGACGATTGTGGGCGCGGCGGTTGGCGGGTTGGGGGCTAATGCGCTTGAGAAAAGGATTCATGAGCGGAAGGGTGGGGAGGATGGGAAGGAGAAGGGGAGGAGGGGGAGGGAGGATAGGGATTGGGATGAGAGGGAGAGGGATTGGGAGGAGGAGGAGAGGGGGTATAGAGGTGAGAGGAGGGACAGGACGAGGAGTCGGGATTCGAGGAGGTGATGGGGGTCTGGGTTTTTGTCGGGTTGGGAAAGGGAAGGGGTGTGATGGGCTTGCGAGGTGTGTGAGGGTTTCTTGGGCGAGTTTCTTTGTTGGATTTCTTGAGCGGGTATCAAGGCATTTGGGTAGGGAAAGCAGGGATTTGGAATGGAGTGACGAGGTTTCTTGTATCAATGGGAGACAGATAGGAAAGTCTATATATCAGGTCTAGAATAGGCAGGATCTGGCGGCACAAGGTAGATAGTGTACGACGTGTATGACAACAGATGATGACATGAGCACGTTCTCTTTGGTTGCTATGCGGGCAGAACAAAACAAATCTGTAAAGTGGCCCCCTTGCTGTTTATGTGCTGCCACTAATTAGCAGTGTCTCCATTCGCACTGCCAGGTCAGAATATAAGCACCTCAACCAGACACGCATCGACTTTGATACCAGCATCAAAGATATTCTCCAGTTCTTGTCTGTTAAAAAGGCTTTTTCTTTATCCCCTTCGAATAGCAAACAAGCTCGCTGCCTGCTTGCCTGCTTGTCTATATCCCTCTATATACATCGGTATCTATACACACCCAGATAAGCCACAACTTCCATCGGTACTTATCCGCTTCCTCCTCCATTACACGCGATGAGAAATAACCCCTGCCCCCACTATACAACCTCGACTCTATTCAGCACCGCCACGCCCTCAACATGCCCCGTCTGCGGAAAGAAATCAAACCCCCTAATACTCTCAATATCATACCTCACCCTCCTCGCCGCCTCTGCCCCCTGACCCTCAACAACCTCACTCTCCCCCTCCACCTCGCCCCGAACTAGCACACCAACGTCCCGTGCCTGCGTATGCACATTACAACTCACATACACCACCCTCTTGGGCCCGAACCGCAAAAGCTGGCTCAGAAAACTCGCGTCGCAGCCCTTGCGGGGCGGATCCAGCACGACGACGGTCTCGTCCGGGTCGTACTGACTCACGCTCTTGAACAGCTCGGGCGCATCGGCCGCAATGAACCGGCACTGCTCATCCTGGAGCCCATTCAGCGCTGCGTTGCGCCGGGCAAAGGCAATGGATTTATCTGCAATGTCGATACCTACGCTGCCGCCCGAGAAGAGCGAAGCCTGCGTGATGGTGAAGAGGCCCGAGCCGGAGTAGGCGTCGATTAGGTTTCTGATGGGTTTGGTGAGGGGGATGCTGGAGGGCGGGAGGACGTGCTCGCGGATGTACGACGTAAAAGGCGGGAGGATGGAGTTGTTGTTCTGGAAGAAGGCGCCGGCGGGGTTGGTGAAGACAAAGTCGTCGATGTATTCTGTGCTGGTGGCGTTGTTGTCCGTGATGCAGGTCTTGTAGTCTGTGTGTTGTGGCGCATCGACTTTGATCGGCTGCGGGAGGATACCCTCGATATCTGTTGGGGCAGGGCCTTCTACGCCGCCTTCGAGCTTGGGCACGCGGATCGTGTTCTCGCGGAGGAGGATGGTCGCGCCGCGGTTGTATTTGCCGAACTCGGATTCCATGCGCGCGCGCTCGGCGGTCAAGCCCTGGCGCACCGCGTCGGTGGCGATGGGGCAGTCCTCGATGTCGAGCACGCGGCGCGATGTTTTGGGGGTGAAGCCGATGGGCGGGCGCTCGTCCAGGGGTTTCTTGAAGCCGCGGCGGTTGGCGCCCGGCGGGCCGTCAAAGTGCGGTGTTAGTTTGGTGCGGTAGTTGTACTGCAGCGGGCTGCCGATGGTGTCCAGCACGGCGGGGACGAGTTCAGGGGCAAGCTGCGAGAAGTTGCGGTATGCTTTGACTACGATGTCGCGCTTCAGCTTGAGCTGCTCGCTGTACTCGAGCATCTGGAACTGGCAGCCCGAGCACTTGGTGAAGTACTGGCACTTGATCCGGCTGTCGTCGCGGAGCGGGGAGGGCTTTGTGACTGCGATGAAGTCGGCGACCGAGTGTCCCTGGTCTGGCAGGTGGCGGTAGACTTTGACCTTGACTGTGTCGCCGGCGACGACAAAGGGGACCACGTAGATCTGGTCTGAGCCCTTTTGCCGCGCCAGCCCGTCGCCCGTGGACGACAGCTCGATCACCTCGACCTCGATCTCGGCTCCTTGCTCCGGGAGGACGGGCGCAGGCTTGTCCTCTGCTGCAGCATCCACATTTTCGGACGAGGAGATGGTATGCGCGGCGAGCAGGGCTTGGATGTCGGCGAGCAGCACCTCCTCGGGCGAGCCGTTCTGGGTTGCTTTTTGCTGCTTCTTGCGCAGTTTGGCATTGGCGCGGCCCGCAGGCCCGTGGTTTTCCCTGGGCCGTTTCCCCTGGGGCTTGCCGGCCGAGGGCTTCTGTTGCTGTCGCTGTTCTGAAGGTTGGGCTTCAGCTGCAGGGGCAGTGACGGCGTCTGCCGTGTTGGGTGGCAGAGAGTTCATGGTGGAATGATTTTTGGAACTATTCCAGAACCTGAGAGAAGCGAGTCCTCGGGACGATGTGTGGCGGATGAGAGACGACGAAGATGCGCAGCGAAGAGGCTGTGAGAAAACTCTGATGATGGTCCGCATCGGCGGTCGCGGGGCTTGTTGGTCGGGGGTATAACCAACAAGTGAAATGCGCGGCGCTGCTTGAGGAAACCGGGGTGTGTTTTGAGCGGGATGAGATGCACTTGCAATTCTCGTCGTTGTTAAACTTTCTACGGGTTATCACTCAGTGAAAAAAACGGGTGTGAAAGTTTGAAGCAATTTCAGGGTGTCTAAGTTGCGCACGGACCAGCTTCCCGTGTTTCACTCACTCCAACTCTCTGTCAAGCTCTGTCAAGTACCAGGTAGGTATCAAAGGCAAGCAAATGCAGTGTTCCGTAGTCGAGATTCATGCGAAGAAAGACTGAATTATAAAGGTGATGTAAATTCAATAACCTGGGTATGACTGGCCTCAGGAGCCATAGATATATGCGGGATTTTGACCATCACGAGCACCGGTGTTTTAACAACGCCTGCTGATACGGCACTAAGACAGTCTTTTAGAGGCTCCTGATCTTGCCCATGGGAACATGCACCTTTGATACCCCTATCCACCGATGCAACCAAACTCCCAAACCACCAACCAAAACAAACACCCCGTTCAATTTTGGGCGGTGTCACCGACCACCAGTCATCAAGACATTTCTCATAGCAAATTATACTCAAAACACAACCCAGGGTATCATTCCGTCGACCACCAGCGGGCCCAGCTCAGCAACAGCTCCTCCAAACAGCTCCCGTAATCCGCACAAGCAACCAAACCCAACCACATTCCGCCTCCCTTACCCAAGCAGCACCTGGTCATACTGCCGAGGGTCAAGATGCTTATGCAACAAGCCCTGCAACGCGCCCTTGCTCTTCGCAATAGCAGGGAGCACGCCCTCGATCTGCTGCAGATTCCCCCGCATGCTCTCCATGTGGTTCTTGAGCTGCTGCGAAAGCGCTACCAGCTCCGCATCTCCTTGGATATCCTGTAAAAAAGAATCAAAAAGTCAGCCAGATATAACACACACATCAAAACAAGCAAGCAAGCAACGGTATACACATACGTTAAAAGCCCCGCCAACCAAATGGCCTCTCCCCGTCTTAACCACCTCCAACCTCCCCTCCCTATCCCACTCACCCCCTCCACCCCCCTCACCCCAGAAGCAAGAACATGATCCCTCTTCCCGCCCTCTCGCCAATCCCGTGCCTCCGCCCTCGCATTCGCCTCCAGCGTCCTTAATGCTCTATAATCCCTCTCCAGCGCAGCCTCCTCCTCAGCCTTCTCGCGCTTGAGCAGCGCAACAGAGTGCAGAAGCGGATCCAGCGCAGTCTCGAGCGCCGCGGTGGCATTAACCGTGCGCTCGAAATCAAGTTCCGCCTCGTGGGTCCCGACACCACCGGCACCACGGCCCGTCCCCGCTTTCACAGAGGGCGGGGGGAACGGCATCCCCTTGACTAGCTTGGAATGCAGCCGCGTGGAAAATGTGTGTAAGATAGCTTGCGCTTGTTCCTGTCTGTGGTCGCGGTTGCGGAGGCGGGAGAGTACGGGGAGATGGGCGTCGGCGATGATGTTATCTACTGCGGCGATGGAGGGGCCGTCGAGGGGTGTCCATTTTGCTGAGATTGTTGATCGGGGGATTTGGCGGGTTCGGGCTGTGAGGTGCCGGTATTTGGGAGCCGGGCCGCTCGCTTGGTCGGCGTCCTGGTTGATGGAGGAATCGGCTTCGCCGCCAGACTTCCGTTTCCGTGCCTCGGGTTTGGTCTTTTTTCGTCCTGCGCTGGGGGGTTTGGGAGCTTGCGGCTCGACGGCGGCTGGTTGTGGTGGGATATCCGAGGATCGCCGCCCGCTAACGCGCTTTCGTCCGGCTGCTGAGGTTGAGCTTTCGGCTGCCGCTTTGGATACCGCGACCACGCGTTTTGGTAACGGGGCTTCCTTGGTGAGCGTTGCTGTCTGATGGGCGGCCGCCTTGCCCTTCTTCTGGCGACCTGTGGGCTCCTGGGTCCTTTGGTTCTGGGCTGCGGAGGAGTTGATTTCGCCCAGCGACGAGCGGTCCGGGTCGCCTAAAGAGCGACGGTCCCTCTGACTTCGGCGAAGGGTTGTCTCTGGCGAGTCTTGGCTTCCCGGCGCTGGTTGTTTGACGCCACGAGCGGACCTCTTTTGCGCTTTGGGTGGGTTCGCCGCACCATCGTGCTCGCCGGTCTTGTCGGCTGCTGGGGATGCTTTCCTGCGCTTTCGTGGTCGTGTCTCTGCGGGGGCTGTATCTTCCTCGGGCTCCTTTTCGCGTGTCCTTCCCTGCCGGCCTCTCTTTTTCGGCTTTGAATTGTCTGACGCGCCCACAGTTTCCGCTTCTTGTTCTTCCTCCACCCCCCCTCTGCCTGTTGCTGAGACTGAATACCAGCTGTTGACCCTTCCTCCTCGGCAATGCTCTTTCTTGGCCGCCCGCGTCTCTTCGGTTCTGAGCTGGGCGCAACTGAAGTTTCGGTAGCTATCGATTCGTTCGGGAGGGCTTTTTTGGGTGGTCTCGAAACAAATATTTGTTTGTCTGCCTCTCCAGACGCGTCTTCTTGGTCCTTCGACGCGCCGGCCGGACGACCGCGTTTTCGCTTCTGGTTCGGCACCGCAGGGGCCTAGGCACCTTTTGTTAGCGCGTTTCTAACCACGAATTGAGAATGGATCATACATACCATGGTGACAAAAGCTCGGGCATGCGTAAACCACGATTGGTAATGTTGTTGTTGCTCGATCTCTTGTTTGAAGATGTCGGAGATGCCCCTCTAGCTGCTCAGCCACAACAACCTAACAAGCTATGATGCGCAAATGTGGCTGAAATGAGTCGCTTGGCGGATGGCTTGCATGAAACGAGAGACAGCCGGCTGCTACAGGGGTGGAGTCGTTGGAGACCCGTTTCGGCGACACGCTGGTTGGGGAACTGCCTGGGCTGTCAGTGGAAGATGTCGCAGGCGGACCGACGATTCCACCGGAGGATTTTGGCGGCTAGGCTTTTACCGGCTCGCTGGGGAACCTAGGCAGTTACGATTGCAGGATATCAGGCACCTAACCTGTAGCGCAGGGCCCGTGTCACTGCCGCATGGGTGGTCCAAGGCCGAGGACAAGACCCTGGCCGGCTGCCAGCGATAACACGCCAACGAGAGCCTAGGTAATAACACTGGCAAGGGACTGAAGGGTCAGGTAATCAAACCGAAAGGTAACGTTCGAAGAATAAAACTAAAGTTTGCGCACTGCCCTACCGCTGCCGCTGTCAAATCCTGCAAGCTTGCTTCACTATTTTTTTTGACAAGAGCTGTCGTGTCTGTCTGTCTGTCCTCTTCCTCCAACCAACATCCGACAGTCGCGTCTCCCTTTCGTTTCCATTTCCTTCTATATTGCCTTTTAATCTTAACTCCGCAACTCTGCAGGTGGGCTCTGACGCTAGACCCCTCATTCCTCAGTCCATTCCCCGACCAATCCTTACATCATCCAGCCGCAGAACAGAGCTTCTAGCCAGGTTCTCCCAAACACGCATCCAGCCCTCCACATCACCTTAGACGCCCGACATCAGCTCAGCCATCGCGACAATGCGCTTCTCTACCTCCGCCGTCCTCGCGCTGCCGCTCCTGGCGGCCGCTGCTGAGAGCCCCTTCGAGCAGTACAAGGCCAAGTTCCAGAACTTCCTGGGGAGCTTCGGTGTCGCTATTCCTGGCGTCGTCACCCCCGAGGCCACCACCGAGTCCGTCCCTGCTGCCGCTAAGGCCAAGGTCGGCGCAAAGAAGATCGAGACCCTCACGCTCGAGAACTGGAAGGACACCCTCTATGCTCCCGTCAAGCCCGATGCCACCCAGCCCGAGGAGTGGTACGTGTTGATCACGGGAGGAAACAAGACATGCTTCGGTAAGAGCACCGCTTCTTTCATTGAATCGATATCCATCATCGACGCGAAAACGTGACTGACCATCCCATCTCGCGCAGGCCACTGCGGCAAGGTAGAAACCGCCTTCAACGAGTCGGTCGCCAGGTTCGCCGTCCAGGCCAAGTCTCCCCACGTGGCCGCCATCAACTGCGACGACGAGCCGGTTCTGTGCAACAGCTGGTCTGCCAGCACGGGTGCTCTCTGGGTCTTTGAGATGCTCCCCCAGCCAGCCCCTATCGACGTCTACTGGAAGCGCATGAACCTCACCACCACCACGTCGCAGGACATCCTGGACCTGTACGCCAAGGACGACAAGAAGGACTTCTACCTCATCAAGGGATACTTCCACCCCTTTGATGGTCAGCTGGCCCAGTACGGCCTCGCTGTTCCCCTGGGGTACTTCCTCTGGATCATGAACGTCATCCCCTCGTGGGCCATGATGCTCGGCGTTTCCTTCCTCAGCAGAACCATGATGTAAGTCATCCCGCCACCTGACGCCAGTTCAACGCTCCTGGCAGGGTTGCTAACAGTGTCTCGTAGGAACCGCGGTGCTGCACCCAACGGCCCTGGCGCCCGCGCTGGTGCTGCTGCCCCGAGACCCGCTGCGCAGTGAGACGGCCGCTCGTAAACGGGACTGGCTCGATTCTTGACATCTTTTGGCGGACGTTGTTTATTATCTCTTAATCCGGGTGTGGGTCTTCGGCTCTTGTCATGACTGGGTAGTTCTCTTACGGCTTTATCTGGAGCGAGGAAAGCGATACGTGGGGGTGGGGATTTCAGGCTCATGATGATTCGGGGCCATTTTTTTTTTTTTTTTTGGTATTAACTCAGTTCTGTCCTTTGCATGTCTCTTGCAGATTAGCCAATCCTTCCAGAACTTGCTCCCGCAGTTGGTTGTTCGCCAAGCGGCCGTAGCGGAGATCGCTCATGCTGCCGACCGTCTGTTGGATAGACGCCAGGAGAGCGGCCTCCTCGTCTGCCAGGCGCTGGAGCTCGCTCTCGAGTTCAGTGATAGCGCCCTCCAAGTCAGGAATGATGGAATGTATGCTGTGTTTTTGAGCCTGTGAGTTGGATGAATTTGCCCCGAAAAGCTGCAGTGGTGATGGTCAGTATGACGCACGGTGTGCTGCAAACGGTGAGGTGTGCACGTACAAGCCGCTCAATCACAACCTCGTCGTCGTACTCCTGTGACTCGGCCTCTCGTCTCGTCTTGACAATGGTGCGACGCAGCACTTTTCCGAGCTTGACCTCGGCTTCGATTTCTGCAGCGACAGAGTCGACGACGGTGTTTCTTTGGCTCTGCAGATCCCGGTACAGGCTGCGGATGTGAGGCGAGGCCTGCTGGGACCGTGGAAATAGCTCAATGAACTCCTGCAGTGAGATGATGGCGGGCAGCTGAGCGGGTACCAGCAGGTAGCTGCTCAGAATCTTTGCCTCGGTTGGGGCCATGATAACAATGTGAGGCGTGTGACGGGGTGGTTACTGGCGGGGTTGGGCCGATGAAGCTCGAGAGACTTGGGATCAGTAAAAAAGTAAAAGAAAAAAAAAAAAAAAAAAAAAAAATCGAAGTCTCTTTGTTTGAGAATTAGCAATCACCATGTGCCGCCTTAGTGAAAACAAAATCGCACTCGGCCAGGTTTCCAGGAATGGGAGGTTGGATTGGTTGACAGCCCGTCCGCCGGTCGAGTCTCCAGCACACTCTCCAGGCGGCACAGGAACGCGACTACAGTGGGCGGCAACACGCTAAAGAGCAAAGAGCAACAGTCCACACGTGCTCCCGTGATTCGCGCCAGGGGGGGCCACCGCTGTTGTTAACTGCGCCTAAGCCGTAGTGCCTCTGAGTTACGGGTTACACGCTTTCAGTCTCATCTCACGGGCATCTTCCTGGTCGTGCTTGAACCTTTTGGACTCACTCAACCACGCTGCCGACCCGCACTTTTCCTACCGCGTCTTTAGACCTTCAAGTCTCAAAGCCTCGGAAATTCAACCGACGCCTCATTTTCAAACTTTGGAACAAAACAGTTGACAGAAAACCACACCAACACGTCAAACTTCCTCTGACAGCCCTTGGTTTTCACCAGGCATCTACCCTCTGTCTATTTTCTGAAGATATCGCCAACTTCCTCCCCCAAAATGGCGCCACCAAAGCAACCGCCACAGCCGCCCTTCGCCAAGGACGAGCGCGTACTTTGTTTCCACATGGAAATGCTGTACGAAGCCAAGATTCTCGACGTGCAGGGCGGCGAGAACGGCGAGCCGTGGCAGTACAAGATTCACTACAAGGGCTGGAAGAGCAGCTGGGACGACTGGGTGCCGCAGGACCGCGTTCGCAAGTTCACCGACGAGAACAAGCACCTGGCTTCGCAGCTGCTGTCCCAGTTCAAGGTCCTGCAGTCGGGTAAGGCAGCCAAGCAGCAGCCCAAGAAGCTGGGTGGCCGCAGTGGCGCCGGTGGCTCTGATCTCAGCTCGGCGCGTGGTAGTGAAGAGCGCACGGCGGGAGCACCGGCTGCGACGACTCAGAGCGGCCGTGGTCCGCGGCGGGCGAGGGATTGGGATCTTGAGCATGTAAGTTGGTTTCTTTCTTTTTTTTCCTTTTGGCTTTTTCTTTTCCTCGTGGTTGGTTTTCTTGGGGTGGCTTGCGTGGGGTGGCTGTTTTGCTGTTTCACTCCCCGCAGAGTCTACAGCCTTTTTCGTATCCTGCAATCTTCTCAGCCGGACCGCAAGCCTTCATTCACCAGTGTGATTGCAAGTGGCCCCCTCTGAAAGCAAAATTGCGTGCACAGAGGATTCGGATATGGGAGGTATGTTTATTGCATAATCGTAAATCCTCTTGTATTTTGATCTGCGAAGGAAGGAGACGTGGAGGCGAAAGAACTCCCCCAAAATTTGCAGCCACGACACGAGATTGCCAGTGGGCGCAGGTTTTGGCGCAGAAACGACCAGGGGCTGGGGCGTTATGTGGTCGAGCCACAGGCAATCAGGGAGCGGGAAACAAAACACAAGAAAACACCGACACAAACCAGTCCAGCTTCGGCTTGGAGGCCAAAACCAAAGCCGCTAGCCATTGCGAGGAAAACACATATTATCTGCTCGCCCGGTTGAGACGATAAACTCGACTTGCGGACCCTTCCAAAGCTTGTCAGTATCAGCGAGGGAGCCCGCGATACGCGGCGACCTGCAGAGCTGAGGGTTTTCCTCCTGCTTGCTGGACGAGGCGGGGAACAACCTCAGCTCCTTGGTCTCGATTGCGGCCACTGCTCCTCCCCAAGAAGGAAGTCGATATCAATACCCAAGCACTGGTATCCGAGAAAGGCCAACAACAGAATATCCCATTCAGCAGCCGTCGTCGTCTTCACTCTTTGAAGCAAACATACACTGCATATCATCAACATCGACAACGCTTCTTCGGCCACATAACACCAGCCTATGCACAACCCAACCTCAACATGGCTCCCCTTACTCGCAGAAATGGCAAAAGGATATTGGAACCGTCTAAGGAGAAGGATCCCGAGCCGCCTGAAAATCCTTTCGCGGGCCCATTTGCCAAGATGGAGGCTTGCTGGGCAGCAGCCGAAGGGGTCAACGACCGGCTGTTGGATTTCCCGACTCCGGCCACCTCTACCTATGTTAACAAACATGGCAAGACGACGTTTGACGACCGCTTCGCCTTTGCGCCGCGTCACCAGCCCGAGAGCAGTGACAAGGCCGGGATGGACCATCCCAAAATTCGCCGTGCAATCGGAGCTGGCACCTTCTCACAGCCTCTGATCGATTATTACTGCGAGCTACCCGCCGATGTGAACATACCGTTGGCCGGTGTCGCCCGGAATCCAGAACAGTTCGGCAGTGGCGGCGACAAGAGGCCGTTTACGTTGGATGACTGGTCAGCACATCTTCTTGATCCCGAGACGGTCGAGTCGGATAGTGAGCTATCCAAACCAGCACGCCGTTCGGCGGCACGAGGCCCCCCAAAGCAGCCCGTGCCTTCTCGATGGCTCGTTGCAGACGATTACAGGATGGTGGAGGACTCGGAAACCGCAGATATGGACTCGGAAGGAGTATGTCCTCACTGCATACACTGTCACGTTGCCCCGAAGTTGATGAATGCTTTTTGCCGTTCTCGATTCACCCAAGTGGGCCGCGAGGGACGAGTGGTTCGAGTCGCAAGCTCGTCCAACCGTCCTTGCACCGTCTAACTCCCTAGTTGGGACAGGAGGACTGGTTGCGCGGCTGTCTCCATTGATGATCCGCTTCTGTCGATGCCAATCAAGCCCGTCGACACTTTGCAACATTTCCCTTCATTCTTGACTTTCTCTTCTTCGTTTTTATTCTTTCTTTTTGCTTTCTTTTCTGTCGGCGGGGGGACAATGCTGACTCGATTCGCAGGAGGATGCCTTTCACCAACGCCCATCCATCAAGCTCCCATTGCCGGACCACCTGAAGGCGATGCTGGTCGATGACTGGGAGAACGTAACCAAGAACAACCAGCTTGTACCGCTGCCACATGTACACCCGGTCGACGAGATTCTCAACGACTACGTCAACTACGAGCGTCCGAACCGTCAGGAGGGCTCTGCCTCGCTGGAGGTCCTGGAAGAGACCATTGCTGGTCTGCGCGAGTATTTTGACAAATGTCTCGGCCGTATTCTCCTCTACAGGTAGGGAAAGCCTCTTCTGCTTCATATGGCCTTTCACAGGGTTACTCTTTTATCGTCTGGCTAAATATTGACAATCTTCCGCAGATTCGAGCGCATGCAGTTCCACGAACTTCACATGCAATGGAACTCGGATGCCGCCGACGAACACAAGGGCCCCTGCGGCACATATGGCGCAGAGCATCTGTGCCGTCTCCTAGGTATGTAGGCCATACACACACACACACCCACACACATCCCCATCATGGCACGTTCGGGTCTTGCTAACACCCTCGCCCAGTGTCACTTCCCGAGCTTATCGCCCAAACGAACATGGATCAACAGTCCGTGAATCGTCTCCGCGAGGAGCTGACGAAGTTTACCACCTGGTTCGGACGGCACGCGACCAACTACTTTGTAAGCGACTACGAGACTCCGAGCCAGGAGTACGTGGATAAAGCTCGTGGCGTTTAGGGGAGCTCACCCGGGCATTTTCCAAGGTCGCCAGCTGTCGGAAACGCCTCAGAGGGGTTTCGGTTCAACGTTTACGATACTTGAGTGGTGTCGTTGATGGCTGCCTGATATCGTCGGGTGGACTGCTGTTATGGCTGTTGGTGCTGGTGTTTATTGCTCTGGTCTGGTCAGCAGCTACACGCGTGCTATCTCTTCTTGTGTCGCTCAGGGGCTTGAGGGTTTGTTCAACACAGCAAACCGCCAGACCTCGATGATATTGGCTTTTCGACCATAGGGAAGGAGCCAACTGTCCACGGCTGAGTTGGGACGGACATGATGGACACCGATAGCGGCATTTTAGGAGGAAGGAGTAGGGGATGATTTTTTTTTTTTTATCTGAGCCCCAAGAGAATCAGGGGCTTATTGGTTTTCTGATGGCTCGGTTTGCCTTTTCTGGTTGGAGAGCATATCGGTTCGAGTTTTCAGCACGAATCAAGGTGAAAGGCTCAGATCTGTCGCCAGGAGAAAGCAGGAATAGGCTTTTTTTTTTTTTTTTTTTTTCCAGAAAATAGGGGAACGGCGCGAATTTGTTTTTTGTCGTTTTTTTTTTCTTCATAAGTTTTGGCACACCGGCGAACACATTTGCTCATCCCACAGGTGGACAGATGGATGGATGGGTGGGTGTCGCTCTAGCGCATCGAGTCAGGTTGACCTCGTTGCCTGCTGTTGCTGTTGTTGTATTATTACTATACCCCTATGGGTCACTGTCTTCTATGCATAGATAGAGATCAGACTTACCTGGTAGCGGAGGGGTGGGAAGGGAAGGGAAGGAGGGCGTTCTTTTTGTTGTTGTTGGTTCTTGATAGGGCTGTTAGATAGGTAGGTAGGTATGTAATGCTATGGCGGCTTGGACCTGTGGGACGTTTTGTTCTGTCTGGCCGCCTTGTTGATGGTGTACGGACTGTACTCTACTCTACTCTGTGCCATTCCCCAACCCAGCTTTGACGGAGGGTTTGGTTTATACCATCACGCAGTCACCTCGTGTGTGCATGTTTCAATGTGAACGGGTGAGTGCATAGTAGTTTGTGTGTGACTTGTTGTTTTTGGTATGTGTATGTGTGTGTTGCTGTCTTGTCCGTTCCTATCGTATACCTGCCGAGCGTAGCGTACATTGTGTTGTTTATTTGTACAATATCAGGTTAGAAAACACGTCCAGAGGTGCGCCCGTCGCGTCGATGAATCATCCATCTCTCCATCTCATCTCCCCTTCCCTGAGTGTGTGTGAGAGGAAGCAATCCATCCGCGTCGCCATCCGCTGTACCTCCTCCTCCGTTCTCTATCCATCCCTCCATCCATCCACAGCCCCTCCCATCCTTCCCCTGCCCAAATACCAGGAGTCGGAGTCGAACCTATAACCTAACCTCCTCCTCCCCCTCCCCCTCACCTGCAAGCTGACCCCCCGCTCGCGCAGTAGCCATCGCAAGCGCCAACCCACTCTGCGCAGCCGCCCGCGGACGCTCAACGTAGAACCCCGGGTCAGGCCGGCGCTCGGCGCGCAGCTCGGCCTTGGTTAAGGGCTTGTCGACGGCCTCGACGCGCACGAGTTCCTTGACTTTCATGATCATGCCTGCGAACTGTGGCTCGACGGGGTGGAAGACGACTTGGTTGCGCTTGCGTAGGCCTAGGCCCATTAGCACGCCGTTGGTGCGTTTTGGAAGGCCGATGGCGGAGCGGTGGAGGGTTATTCGGAAGTAGGCCGACATTTTTCCGTTGTCTCGTGGGAGGGTGTGTGTGTGTGTGTACTCGGGGTGGTGAGGTTGTGTGGTGCACGCTCGATCGGTCGGTTGGAGCTTAAGGGGCGGCGCAGTTTTTTCTCTTTTGGTTTTTGGGTTGAGAGGGTTGAGAGGTGAGAGATTGGATGCGGTGAGGGCGATGAGAGACCAATTGAGGTGTGGTCTGATCTGGCGAGCTGGAGGGCGCCGCGAGAGAGTGTCGCGAGTTTGTGGGTGGCTGGGTGGCTGGCTGTTTGTCGACGACGACCCTCTGGAAATTGTTTGAGCCTCATTCACGCGCTGCGCACTGGCTGCAGTCCGCCGACGGCAGGTTGCGAGTGGAGCAGAAACATGGATCTACAGGGTTAGGGTTATAATAGACGCTGACTGAGGGACCTCAGGGTAAGGGGTGTCCATTTCCTAGCGCGCCTGCTGACGTTCATCCCTTCACGTTCCTCTGGCTCATCTTCGCGGCCGTCCACCGCCGACAGCGCCGGGTCTGCTCGGCAAACTCGGCGTTCGACCTCCGGTGATTTCCAGGAGCAAAGCGAGCGAGTCGACGCCCACACACTGCTGACCGTGCCATTGTTCCACATGGGCTAGGCCAGACTCTTCTAGCCGACATCCTACGGTCAGGTAGGTACCCGATCCAGAGCACATTCCCCGACGTGGGGCGTGACAAGAAATTCGAATCCCGAAAAAAGTAAATCCCGACCGACGCAGCCGTCCCCCGACGATGATGACGATGGCGGTGGTGGTGGTGGTGGTTGCAACCGAAATGGCCCATCCCGCCGAGTTTATTTAAACAAGTCGTACAAGCACTCATCATCACCACTGCCACCACCATCATTGTCATCCATCACCATAAACCTACACAGGCTGCGTCCATTAGGATCTATTGTGATCGTTCGGGTGTCCCTCTCCTGACACTCTTTCCCCCCGGCCACCGCCGCAGATGTGCTTGCCCCGAGAAGCCCGGTGGTCGGTCCCCGTCCAGCCACTCCCCACTCCCCACCAACACTCAGCTCCGGGCCTCTCTGGATTCCCACCCGTCCCGAAGGTACCTTTTGCACACTGCAGTCTCATTCATCCACACAGCACACGTGCGTCTCATGTATTGTCTCTCCCCAGCTTCCATTCATACATGCAACCCCCTGCATCGCATCCCACATACATTACTTTCTTTCTATCTGATTGATAAATCATATATCCCAACCCTGGCTATCCATGTCCGCCTCATCTCCAACCCGTGCGACACAATTGCCTGAGCCGTGGGATTCAAACTCGCCGAAGCCGTCCCCTCCGGGCTCCGGGACAATTCAATCCTGGCGCGCGCCGCGTCGACGCAGTACGCAGTAAGCCCGCCTTAACCCCCTGCCGTGCTTGTTTCCCGCACTGCGAAATAGATTGACGCACGTAAGCCCCCCTTGCGTCACACAGGTGGGGAGGGAGAGGAGAGGGAGAAATGAGCCGAGCCGAAGTGAACCGAGCACGCGTGCGTTGCGTTGCGAGGGATGGCCAAAAACGCCCCGAAGCAATAGAATGTGATATTCCAGCCACCGCACCGCGTACTACGTATACCTACCAGGTATGTAGGTGTGCAATGTGTGTGGGTTGCAATCTAGAGCCGATACACGACAATGAATGTCCCGGCTTTTGCGCTGCGGGTGTGGTCGTGAAGTGAAGGTACCGGTACATGTATCAGGGGAGACGCATCCTTACCCTGCACTTCACTTACACGATCACAACCTGGCAAGTATCGATACAAACCGCAGATACTAACTAACTAACCCCGGGGGACAATGGATGCATGCTTATCTCCCTTGGATATTAAACTCGAGAGCATGTTTGTTCTCAATAATTAGAGCCGCTACACGTAGTGTAAGCCCGGGGGCGGGTGAAGCGGGGCCGGCATCTGATAGACAGACACAGACAGACAGACAGGAGCACCGACCCGGCCGGCGGGGTGTTTTGTTCCTCGTGGCTTCAGAGCACAATGCGAGTGGTGATAACCAACCCGCATGCCGAAACAGCCTTGCCTTACCTTGCCTTGCCTTGGTTCAAACAAAAAACACTTTGCAATACCACCACGGACAAACACTATCCCGCTACAACTTCGCAGTTATCGCAGTATTTGTAATTGCAGCTCCGCCCCCAAAACACCAATCACCTGCCTTCTTTCGTAAAAAACAAATACTTTATAATAGACTACTACGTAGGCAGGGAGGTGGGATACCGCACGGCAGAATCAGATAACGCTAATGTATGTACGTTTCCGTTGTTAGGTAAGGTAAGGTATCCCGTAGGTAAGGTAGCAGTCAATCCCTTCGAGAACATCTCACTTTCACCTGCTTAACATGTAAGTTGACGCAGGGGAGGAGGGGCACGATGCAATGCACCCGATTGAGACGCTCGGGCGTCCCGATAATAACCTTGCCTCGGTATCGTTGTTGCTGGTGGTGCTGCCGCTGCACCTTCCAATCATGACGATGATGACCCCTCCGTGGGGTGTTTATTCGACAAGTATCGCGGGGTTGTTTTGTCCCTTTCTTACTTTCGCCGGCGGGGTTTCAGCCCACTCGGAGGTAAGAGAACCAAGCTATTGACCTAACTAAGTATCTGACCTTATGGCATATGCCGCTGCGGCTAGCATGTCATCATCACCCTCATCTCCGTCATATCCATCACCATCGCGGCAATCGCAATCGCAACAGCACGCGAACATGGATACCTAGGTCTGCATATCATGCAGACCTATGGACACTACCTCCCTGGTAGAATCAGTGAAGATGTGCATCTACTACCAGGTAAGGTGACCTCCAGTTATCTTTGAACTGCACAATGGCACTGACTGGGTCTTATTTGTCACCATTGCAGTGGGAAACCTGGAAACCTGGAAAACTCACCTGCCCTTCTCCATCCAGCCTTACACAGTAACTCCACGTGCCAACAACGAAGCACACCGACGACGGCAAGGTAAAGGTACCTTTATGTGTAGTGGGCCTCTGCATCTCTCGCACATGGAAGTCCCCCTTCCCCCTCATCTCATGCATGGAAGCATCATCAACCCACCAAACCAGCCCCCGCCTGCCGAGAAGCCTTCTAGAAGGAAAGTTTATTTGGAAGAGACTTTGGCACGCACTCAACCCCTCCTCCCAGTCACCCAACCCCACACCGAGGTACAAGGTAAGGTACGGGATAGGGACGCATACAACCTTCCTGACCGGAGTTAGAAGGCAGGCAATGAAGATAGGGCAACGCAAGGTGAGATACACAGTGTAGATCTACCCTACACTTGGTAATCTGCCCTGCCCTTTACCAGGAACATGATGTGCATGATATGATCGCCTTCAAGTTTACATAGATGCGTGCCCGCGCGCGGGAAGAAAAACAGACTATGAAAGCAAGCCTCGAGGAACCAAGACCAGACAGGCAAAAGCCAAGCCAAGCCTCCATACACTACATCTCCAGAAAGCCCCCGACACAGCCAATAGGGGCATTTAGAACCGAACTTTGGTTAGGGGGCTGGTTCGGAGAATTACCGTGACATCACCTCGATTCGCTACTAGTGTAGTGTATCATTCCAAATCCCAAGTCACAAATCACACCCACCCAAGCAGTGAGTTATGTAGTGTTTTGTTTTATTCCTTGTCATACATCTAAGGTCCTGTAGATACCACCTGCCTCAACCGATCGCGCAACAAAAAAACCTGTGATGTGATCGTTCAGTTCTCACCCGCTTCCATGAAAGTGAGAAGAGATAACAAATAAAAATAAACTTTCATGAACATAAGCGCGCGGCGACTGGGTTATTCTAATACGTCGGTGTGTATGTGAAATATCGATCCGTCTAGCAGGCACCACCCACCCCCCACACCACACCCCCACGCCGAGAGACCCCTTAAATCTGTACCTCCACACGGCCCTCTGTGCCGGGCGGGCCCGCCTGCTGCAAGCTAGGCAGGATGTATGTGATGTCATCCCAGGGGTGACGGTACAGACCAGTCCGCAGTCTCTTCTGGTCCAGGTAATGGGCAATCAGACCGATGCTGCGACCCAGCACGAACAGACCGTTGAGCACACCCATAGCAAGGTAGTCCTCGGCCTCCTCGGCGCTGAAGGCGCCGCAATTCCGTAGCAGGTCCACGAAGCAGACGGCGACGCAGCCGTCGACGTTCAGGATCAGGTTGTCCTTCTTGGAGGTGGTGACCGACTCGACCGCGAGCGCGTAGTCGAGCAGCTTGTGGCTGGGGAACTTGGCCTTAACGTACTCCTTAACGAGCTCGACACGGAGATCGGGGTTGTTGCGCGACTTGACGCGATGTCCGATACCGGGGATGAGCTTGTTCTGCTTGCGCATGCTGTCGACAAACTCACGTGGGCTGAGGCCCTTGTCGAACGCCTTGGTGAACTCCTCAGCGGCACCGTCGAGGGCGCCACCGAAGCGAGAACCGATTGTGAGCAGACCACTGACCAACGCGCTGATCAGATCCTTACCGGCACGGGTGGTGATGATGGTGTTCATGGCACCCGACACGGCCGGGCCGTGATCAGCCGTAAGCATGAGCACCATCTCCAAGAACTTGGAGGCGTACTCGGGGAGACGGCGACGGAACCACAGCAGTGCCATGACACCACCGATACCGATATCCTCTCTGAATACGTCCGAGATGGGCATACCGGCGTAGAGCAGCTCCTGTCCACGATCATCTGAGATGGTGGAGATAAAGGCCGCGGGCTTACGGATCAAGCCAAGCTCCTGTGCCCATGAGTAGTCGATGGGGATCTTGGGCACAACGGGCTCGGGCTGGGGCTTAATGGTGCCCGCCTTGACGAGCTTGTCGTAGACGGACTTGAGGAGAGCAGGCATGTCCTCAAAGGTGTTGGGAACGAAGAAGCCAGCGTCACGCATGCTCTTGTTCTTGTTGGCAGCAGTCTCGAGCTGGGAGTTGGCGAATGAGCCAGCGTGGCCGAACTGCACCTCGGTCTTGAACATGCTTGCGCAGGTACCGATGGCCCAAGCAACAATGGGCTTGGTGATGATGCCCTGCTCAACGGCCTCAATGACCTTGTATTCCTCAACACCACCAACCTCGCCGAGGAGCACAAGGATCTTGCACTCCGGGTCGGCCTGGTATCGCAGCAAGTGGTCAATGAAGGTGGTTCCGGGGTACCGATCACCTCCGATGGCCACACCCTCGTAGACTCCGTCTGTGTTCTGCGAGATGATGTTGTTCAACTCGTTCGACATACCACCGGACTTGGACACATAGCCGACCGAGCCCTTGCGGTAGAGCTTGGAGGCAACAATGTTGTCCATCATGCCACCAGTGTTTCCGATCTTGAAGCTGCCAGGCTTGATACCACCAACAGTGGCGGGGCCAATGATGGTGATGCCCTTCTTCTTGGCGATATGTGCGATTTCACGAGCGCGCTGTTCACAAGCCACGTCTGTCAGTCTTCCGTCCTCCCAATGCGCAAGCCGGCTAGGCGGGGGGAGTCAAAGCTTACACGCTCGGGGACACCCTCTGCAATAATAGCAATGGTCTTGATTTGGGGGTACTCCATCAGCTCCAATGTCGAGCTGTAGACACTGCGCGACGAGGCAAAGTTGACAATGACATCAACATCGGGGTGCTTGGTAATGGCCTTCTCCACCTCCTGGTAGACGGGGAGCAGAGTCTCGCTGGTGCCCCAGTACATCTTGCTGACGAACTGGCCGCCGAATGTGTAGATGATGCCGGCGACCGAGGGCGTGGCGCGCTTGCAGATGAAGTCGAAGTCGAGCATGCCCTGCACGGCACGCGGCTGGAGACCATAGACAAGACATCTAGTCTTGTTGGTGAACAGAGCGTGGGCGGGGAGGGGGCTCAGAGGCCGGCTGGGAGCAGCGAAGCGGCGGATGTTGTCGTTCGCAGACGGGTGGGCACCATTGGAGGTGGCAGCGGCACCATTGGCCCCGTTGGTGCTGGCGGAAGCTGCAGCAGGCATCGTGAAGCTTGTGGTCGACGGCTTGCTGTGGTTGTCGAGTTCGAGGAGAAGAGCGAGTGAGGGCGGAGCGACGACGAGCTACAAGCACGAGTTTGTTTGGTCTGGTGCACAAGGTGTGGAGGGATGGAGGAAGTCAGGGAGGACCGAGGGAGGGAGGAGTGGGAGAGGATAGCGGAGGAGGAGTCGTTTCGTTCCAGAGGAAAGCTTGGGAAAAGGGCGGACTTCTGGGCTGGGAGGGCGGAGGGGAATTGGGATTGAGATTGGGACTCTTTTTTTTTTTCTTTCTTTGTCGGCCGGTTCCCCCTTCTATTTTGGTCGGGTGGGAAGGGAGGAGGTGGGTGACTTGTTCGACGGGCGAGCGTTCTGGAGGGGGAGACAGCGAGATGGATCGAGCTCCGCAGGCGCAGAATTTAGTGGCTTCGTCGCCCAGTGCCCTGTCGAGGGGCCGAGAAAGTGTGGTTCGTTAGTCTGGCTCTGGCGTGCAGCCCCTCGTCGCCCGCGAACCCCAAAGAATGTTGCGGCCGCTAATTGGCCGGCCCGTCAGTCAACATCCAACAGACTTGTCACAGTTCCCCAACTCTTTTGGATCCTTGTCCGATCGCCTAGCGGACTTTCACCAAATTGGGTGCTTGGGAGTCTGGCACGCTTTTTTGCGGTGCTGACGGGCGGGAGCTTTCTGGCTGCAAGTACCGGTACCTGCGCTTGGAACCTCGCGGCCCAGCATGCCATGCCGTCCGTGGCCTCCCATCCACCTCGAGTGCCAAATTCTTATTCTCATCCGATTTTCTCTTGGTCTGGGGTTGCGTCTTACTCCTTCTCACCCATACCCGAAGCCCGTCTGGCTGCCAGTCTGCCTTTCCTGCCTTAGCGACGACGGACAAGCTCTAGAAAAAGGTTTCTAGCGCTGAACATGGACACATGTGGAAACGCGGAAGAGGGCAGGTGTACACGTGTACACGTGTATTTGAATGGGCCTGTGATGGTGGGGCATTCCAAATGATTGATCGATCAATCAACTTGGGGTGTAAGTCGTTGCAACACTTGTTCTTGGACATGCCCGTATTCAATGGCACAGATGCGCGGGAGATGCTGCAACGGGATCGGCAGCTTCGCCCCGTCAGACTTCAAACTCCAGGCTGATGAGCAGCACACCACTCCCTAAAACATCACCCACACCTCGGTCCACGGCGGCCCGGGCAAAGAAAGCTCGGGGTTGAAGGCCGGGACTGGTTCAGATGAGAGGCGTGTAAAAGTCGCGGGTCGGGTGGAGAGAGTGCACATCGGAGTTGCGTCATCCACTGGGGGAGCAAAACCATACCCAAACCGAACCCCCTCATAACCCGGGCGGTAACCCGTCTGCGCATCAAGACAATTAGGGTGCTGTGGAAAGGACAACACCAGCATAGATGCACCCTGGAGCATGCAAAATGCAGGAATGCAAAAATGCCAGTCATGGAGGATGGCTTTCTCGAACATTTGTCATTCCGGTCACCTTGCGCGCCTTGCACGCCTCGCAGGTCAACTCCCGGTTGCACCGCCGGTCCCGGACGATCCCCAATCTCCCCCGGTCTGCGGACTTCGCAGGGTGGATAGACACCCCACGATCCGTCCTGGCCGTCTCCAGCGAAGATCATAAAATGAGGAGATCAAGGAGGAGCGTCTGTGTTACAGCCCAGAGTAATTCCGCCGTTGCCACTCGCCTACAGCAGCAAGCATGGCGGAGATAGCAGATCAATTGATCAGGTAACTGATTGGGACTCCGGATTTTCGTCTGTTCCAGGCTGTGTCCTGAACATCCAAGTCTATCGGGCATCGGAGACGGGAATGGGAACGGAAAGAGCCCTCGGTCGCCCTGTCGCATCGCATGGACAAAGGCTCCTTCCTACAGCAGAAGAAGCAGCAGCAGCAGCAGCAGCAGCAGCAAGCACTAGCAGCACTGGGCATCAACCTGGTGCAGTGCATAACCTGGAAGGTCAGGTAGGGTATCTAGGTAGCATCGATCCATCGAAGTCGACAAAAGAATGAGATGGAAACCCTTTTTTCCTCCTAGTCGCAAGTGAGCAAGTGAGCGTGTTGTAGACTTTGGGTCCAGGTCGACTTCCCAACCTTGCAGTAGCCCGACTGGCTTGGCGCGACTTTGGCTCTTTGGCTCGCCCGCAAGTACTGGTACATTGGCCCCAGACCGCCCCAAAAAAGACCCGCTTGGATCAACCCCAAAGCTTTTCGGGGCACGGAGGCCGGTACCTTTTCTGACCCTCCATCCCCTCCCCTCCAAATCCCAACACGCAAAGAAGCTCCATTTGGTCCCTGTCCCTTGCTGCGCTTCTGAAGGGTGCTCCAGCTGCCCCCCCCCATCCGCCGCCTGCCGCCTCGCTAGCCAAAGACCGCCGCGCCAGTCGACTTTTGATTTTGGAGCTTGCTTCTCAGACGTCCTCCATTCCCCCCCCCTTCGAACGACACGACAGGCACTGCCTTACTTTTCGGATTCCGACATTCCTCATCTGTTTTCCTTCCCTCCTTCTCCATTCCTCGTCCTCGTCCTCCGTCCTCCGTCTCCGTCCCTGGCAACCGCTGCAAACAAGTCGAGACTCCTCGATCCGCCGATTTGCTTCTGCCCCTCACTTCACTTGATGTAAGTTGCACCGCTTGCCATTGCCATTGTCGCTGCCATTGTTCTTCCCAGTGCAGTCCAGTGGTGATGCGCCCTTGATCCAACCTTCGTCGCTCGTTGTTTGCTCTTGTCGCTTGACTCGAAACTCGCTCGACCCTACTTGAGCCCGTTACTCGCCAGCTTCCCAGCTTCCGCCCCTGGGCCGTCTGGGATCGAAGCAGCCGTTGTGCACACCCCGTTGCAAGCCAGCAACTGACATGAGAAATAGAGGACGAGACAAATAGACCAAGACAAGAGGAATCCCAAGCACTTACCTGCTCCTTCCTCCATAATCCGCCGCCATGTCTGCAAAGAGCATCCTCGAGGCCGACGGCAAGGCCATCCTCAACTACCACCTCACCCGCGCGCCGGTCATCAAGCCCAGCCCGCTGCCCAAGCCCACGAAGCACAACCCTCCTCCCAGGCTCGCCTCTCTCTACTTCCCCGAGGATGCGGACCCCATCGACATCCTCAACCAGGCCGAGGTTACCTACCCGTGGCTGCTGCACGAGGGCGCCCGCTTTGTCGCAAAGCCCGATCAGCTCATCAAGCGTCGTGGCAAGAGCGGTCTTCTCGCCCTGAACAAGCCCTGGCCCGAGGCGAAGGCCTGGGTCGCCGAGCGCGCTGGCAAGGCCCAGAAGGTTGAGCACACAGAGGGTGTCTTGAGACAGTTCCTGGTCGAGCCCTTCGTACCCCACCCTGCCGATACCGAGTACTATATCAACGTGAGTACTCGCGCGCGCGCCTCCCGATCTTTGCTTTCAGAGCTGCGCTGACATTGACTAGATCAACTCCGTCCGCGATGTAAGTTGTGGAGTCTTTCGAATTTTCCCTTGGAGGCAGATGCGATTGAAACACGAGAGAGAACCGCATGCAAGTGCATGGAGAAGGCCGTGCAAGCTTTCGAACTTGAATGAGACACAAAAGACACTCTTGAAAGGAAGAAGAATGTTTAAGCCTTGTGCGTTCATGAGAGGGTTTCTTGTCTTTTATACAAGTGAGAGAAACTGCACAGAGATATTGCCGGCAGGATTAATTGCGTGGGCGGGCAATGCTACCAAGGCAACGGGCGAACGGAAGCTAAATCGCTTGTTGGTCACCCGGGCCAGAGGGAGGTGGAAGTGGGGAGGGAGACGGCATCCAAATGCCCAGCAGCTGCACATCGCACCTGCCCAGACCCACGCCGAAAAAACCGAGTTTCAAGATTCAGGCAGATTACTAACATGATGAAATAGGGCGATTGGATTCTGTTCACCCACGAGGGTGGTGTAGATGTTGGCGATGTCGATGCCAAGGCCGAGAAGATCCTCATCCCCGTGGACCTTGCAGAATACCCTTCCAACGAGGAGATCGCAAGCGCTCTCCTCAAGAAGGTACCGAAGGGCCTCCACAACGTTCTGGTTGACTTCAGTATGTACCCAAACCCACCTAAACTCTGAGCTGCATCATGGCGTAGCGCTAACTGTTATCCTCTTTCAGTCACCCGTCTTTACGCCGTGTATGTTGACAGCCAGTTCACCTACCTGGAAATCAACCCCTTGGTCGTTGTCCCCAACGCGGATGCTACCTCGGCCTCAGTTTACTTCCTCGATCTCGCCGCCAAGCTTGATCAGACAGCAGACTTTGAGTGTGGTTCCAAATGGGCGATCGCAAGATCACCCGCTGCTCTTGGCATCACCGCCGCCTCCAGCGCAAACGGCTCCGTCAGCATCGATGCTGGCCCGCCAATTGAGTTCCCTGCCCCCTTCGGCCGTGAGCTCACCAAGGAGGAAGCCTATATCGCTGAGCTTGACGCCAAGACTGGTGCCTCGCTCAAGCTTACCATCCTCAACCCCAACGGCAGAATCTGGACACTCGTCGCTGGTGGTGGTGCTTCCGTCGTCTACGCCGATGCCATTGCCTCGGCTGGCTTCGCTGACGAGCTGGCCAACTACGGCGAGTACTCCGGTGCCCCCACCGAGTCCCAGACCTATCACTATACCCGCACTGTCCTCGACCTGATGCTCCGCGCCCCCGTCACCCCGGCTGGCAAGGTCCTGTTCATCGGTGGTGGTATTGCCAACTTCACCAACGTCGCCAGCACTTTCAAGGGCGTCATCAAGGCCCTGCGCGAGTATGCCAAGGCCCTCAACGAGCACAACACCCAGATCTGGGTCCGTCGTGCCGGCCCCAACTACCAGGAGGGTCTCAAGAACATGAAGGCCGCCACCCAGGAGCTCGGCCTCAACGCAAAGATCTTTGGCCCCGAGATGCACGTCAGCGGCATCGTGCCCCTGGCTCTCGTCCCCGGCAAGTGGGAGGAGGCCGGTGTGGAGGAGTTCAGGGCTTAAGGGGATTGTGTGTGTGTACTAGTTAGACAGACGGCGGGCTGCTTTCTCGGGAACGCATATAAACAACGGAATCATGATCTCTTCCTCTCTATCCACCCATCCATCCATTAAAACAAATTCTCGTCCGTTATCTTCAATAGACAGCCGTTTTTTTGCAACTTTGGCCGGGGGGACCACCCGAAATCTTTAAGGCTTTTTTTTGCGCTGCCACGGTGAATACTTTTTTTTGATTGCGACAGCGGTGGTGGTGGTGCGGGACTTGGGACATTTGTCTGTCCGTCTATTCTACTTTGTCATGTATGTTGGTCGTCGTGCGCCGTCGAGTAAAAATGAATAAATAAGTTCCATGTTTGCGGTCTCCTTTCTGTGGCTGGTCTTGTTTTGTACAAGTATTTGGTACCACTGTTACTCTCGAGTCTCGGCTTGGTAGATGCTTGTAGAGTATGCTGGATGTCGTGATATTGAACATGCATATTCTATCTTCGAAGTTGGAACTAGGTTGATAGCCCATGATACATGCGTCTTGTTGTTGGGAAACACAAATCGTGGTCGTGTGGCTTTAAAATCGGCCTTGCTCAAGATTTGTAGCTGATGATTGGATGTACTGTAGCGGTGACAGCGTCATGTATTTTGGAAACGTATCGTACTAACCTACTTCCTGCTGGCCTTACTGGTAACAAGGCAACAGCCGAGGAAACAGCTTGCTCGGGGATTGATCTATAATCCGGGTCATCATCCTGGGACTGGACCTTTATCCCACTTACCTCCTTTCTGTGACTGGTCTTGCTTCGCATAGGCTTTTGGTACCACGGTTGTTCTCGATTCTCGGCTTGGTAGATACACGGAGACTATGATGGGCGTTGTGGTGGCGTTGTAGTTTCTTACGTGCCGACGCGGAGCCCCCACCGTGAATATGCATAAATCCCAGGTATTCTTTCTTGGCGCCAACTTTGCTGGCAGGTACCTACGTAGGCAAGATGGCGTCTGGTCGTTGGGAAACCTTGAGCTCACGCAAGATTTGGAGTGGCTGTGACAGCTTCATGTATTTGGGAAACGATCATGTTTTACTTCCAGACCTTGCTAGTAACAACAAGATCACAAGGTGCCAGGCAATATTAGAAGAAACATGTTCAGGACGGAGCTGATCTAAAACCCAACTTCTCATACCGAGAGCTCACACTCATCCCACCTGGTAACCAGACCAAGAAACTCAAACAGATAAAGGTGAAAATTGTAAACTGCGAACTAGAAGAGAAGAAGAAGAGCAATCATTGCGTTTTACTCCAAGCATAGTAGTCTCAATCCCCAGTCTTTCGCAGTGTTTCCGTATATACAGCCATAGCCAGCAGGAACAATCAATCAACAAATCGATCAATCAGACAGAGAGCTTTTTTCGTCGTCATTACAGACATTAGTTTGTTGTTGCTGTTGTCCCTCACCGTGACCCGACCCCTAGGCGCCGTCTTCTCTCGTCCCTTAATCTCGACACATTCCATGTTTTTTCCACCGCGCAAGAGGAAGAAAGTAAAAAGCAATAGAAAGTAGGGGAGAAAAATATTATATGCCGCGTTGAATTAAGTGTGGTATCATACAATAAGAAAGGGAGAACATGCATAACAGCCAGTAACAGCGGAACGAACATCGCGAGGGCAGAAGGAAGCAGTCGTAGAAAAATGGGTATATCGTGCCATTCATCCCTCCGTTTACATCCAGGACAAAATGTCCCGTCCGCAGCGGAAACATGTCGCACGCCCAGTCTTCTAGTCCCGATGCGCGGGGCGCTCGGTGACGCCAGCTACTATCACATACGGAAAGCGTGTGGGCTACCGCGTGCTGCCGCCGCCTGATCTAGATGGCGATTCCGGCCATGACGGCGAGGGCTCCCAGTCCTAGGGCGGGAAAGGCAACGAAGGCAGGACGGCCGCCGGCGGCGTTGGTCTTGCTTGCGGTTGCGCCAGTCGCCGTCGTGGTGGGCGTGCCATCGGCGGTATTAGTGCCGGGTTCTGTGGGTTCGTGTCAGTATATGTATAGCAAGAAAAGTGGTAGACGACCAAGAGGGGTTACGTACGGTTGGTGGCATCGTCCGCGAGCGGCTTGACGGCCAGGTTGCTGAGGGTGCTTCCGTCGGGGTTCTTCACGGTGTGCGGCACCGTCCAGGAGGAAACACTGATAATCTTGCCAACTGGCTTGGGGGAGACACCGTTATCGATGATCTTCTGGGCTCCAGGAGGGGGCGAGGGAAGGGTGAAGTTGTTAGCGAAACCCTTGGTGGTGATCAGCTTGGAGCTGCAGGTAGGAGGCTTGGGGGCCGCGGTGGTGGGCGGCTTGGATCCCTGGATTTCGGTGAAGTTAAGCTTGGAGTATTGGTCCTTGAGAGCGTAGAAATCGTTCAGGAGCTCAGCAGAGCCGTCGGCATTGATGGTGACGAGGCCAAAGTTGTTGGTCTCCTGAGCATACTCGTAAACGATACCGCCCGAGAAGACGCCGGTCATCTGGGGCCCGTAGATGGTGGGAACCTCGGAGAAAATACGGGGCGAGGGGGTGTTGCATCCGTATTCGGAGTAAAAGATCGGGACAGAGCTGTTGCTAAAGCCCTCAACCAACTTGTCGTAGCCGGATTCCTGGAATGTGCTGGATCCACACCAGCTGTAGCTGTTGAGAGCAAAGATGTCTACGCGGCTGGGATCAGACGCATCGCCATCCTCGGCGCACTGGAAGTACTCGAAGCTGTCAAACAGGACGTCGCGAACATCGGCAGCCGAATAGCCAACGGGGATAGGGCGGTCCGAGTGCTTGGCAACGTAGTTTTTGATATCGCGAGTGACGGCTCTCATGTATGGCGGGACGTCGGCACCGGTCTTAACATTATTGAGGACCTCGTTGCCGGAGAAGAACGCCAGGGTGTTGGGGTAGCTCTTGAAGGCCTCGACCACGGCAAAGGTGCGGTTCAGGTAGGCGGCATAGTAGGATTCCCACGGCTTGTAGCTGGTCAAGGAGTCGCCGACCAGGGGCGAGTTGACGTCCAGGATCATGTACATGCCGGCGGCGTTGAAGATGCTGGCGCACAAGTCGTGATTGAGATTCGGATCCAAGTTATAGACACGGATGACGTTCACGCCCAGGATCTGCATCAGGGCGGCATCGCGAAGGCACACATCGCCGTCGCTCAATGGGTCCCGACCCTGCTCCGGCTTGTAGCCCGCGGAGCCACCTGGCTGGTACGCAACACCAACGATCTGGAACCGGTTGCCGGACTTGGGGTTGACGAAGTAGTTGTCCTTGGCTTCAAGGGGCGCGACAGCGGCGGCGATGGTCGCCCCAAGCGCGAGGAGTGCGGAGTGAATCTGGGCAGCGAGCGCGACGTCAATCAAGACCGCACGACAGAAGCATGCGACCTCAGTCGAGTTTGGCAGCCGGAGTGCTAGAGCGGACCGCTTGGTCGCACAGCAGGGCCGGATCCAGCGGGCAACCAAGAATTGGAAAAATCGGCATGGCAAAGAACTTACAAGCATCGTAGAGATAGCCAAGAGGCAATAGCTCTATCAAATCGAGTAAAAACAGTCGGGCGGAGGTAATGATCGTGGTGTACTGATTCTTTGGCGATTCGAGGACAGTAAATCGGTGGTGGTTTCAAAAGTGCGTAGAAATTGCAGTCATGTCAAAAGAGCGACGAGAATAAAGTAGACGAACAAAACGATCGTGGACGAGAGAACTCGTTCCTCACTTCATGGGCAAGAGCTGCTCTGCGAAACGAGAGTTGGCAGGGAGTTCTGACACACAAGACGAGCTGGGGATGGGATGCGGCGGAGGAGCGAGGGGGGAAAAGACGGGGAGGAGGAAACACGAACGGGGACGGGGGGAAGGGGCAGGTAAGTGTAGCGACAGATGTAATTGGCGCTTAATGAAAAAGCGGAGGAAGCGAGGTCGCGCTGAGGTGCCAAGGCCCGTAATCCGTGCTGACTGCGGTGCACTTTCCAGGGATTGCTCCTTCCCTGGTCCGTACCTGTCTGCCAAGGGCCCGAGTTGGCGTCGAGAAATAACCTGCAAATGATGGAGCCTCGTCGGCGGCGAAATGGTCCAGACCAATGCCTGGAGTTTATCTGACCGTGGGGAAGGCGTCTCAAACAATCTGGGGCGGCACGCACGATTACACAGTATTGTGTAGTTTAGAGCCTTCGTCCCTGCCCCCTCCTGTCTCACGACTTATCTTGGCTCTGGGCCACAGTCATGGGCCGTTGCGCTTTTGACTTGATGCTTTTGGTGATCTTGAATACGATGGCGCACTTTCCCCTTCCCGGCCGTCGATGCAACAGCGCTAACCTTGATCTGACGAAAGACAGACGGCATTGCATCGCGAAGATTGCTCAGGCAGTCGGATATCATTTACCGCTGCCCTGCGCCGCAACACAGCGCAACATAATCGAGAGGAAAAACAGTCCGTCCTCGACATCGACTGTCGTCAAGCCGACAGAGGATCAACCTGCTGATCCACCAATCTGCAAAAGGTTATTTTGCACTTTACCCGTTCCTAAAGAAGAAAAAACCCGTTGGTGGCCCCTCCTCGTGGCCCAAGCCTGCAGCGATACAGGATACCCCAGGCTTCCATCCACGGGGTTATCAGACGCGTTTTGGTGCCTGGCGGATTGTTGGATGGCTTGGCCAATAACGATGGATGCTAGTCGGCCGCTCTGCCGATCTCCCGCTGGCATCTTACAGCCATTGACGTGCGAGTAACCTGCGAGGCTTTGTATGCAAGTGTGCACGTACCTTGCGCAACGGTTGTGGTCGTTCCTTCACGGGCCGTCATGTTTCATGGGACCTAGTGTAAGGCAGTGATCGAATCGATCTGGGGAACGTCGATGGTCTGAGGGCTTCGGAAGGAAGTTATCTTCAACGTGTTACGGTAGTACACGTACCGCAGCTGGCCAGCTACTATGGTTTGCGGTGTCGGTGCAATACAACAGGCTGTCGCGTGAGGGTACCTTCTCTGGCTGGCCGTGTTAGTGTTGCACGGATGACAAAGCAGAGCATATGACAAAACATCGGCCTTCTGGAACCTACGTCGACCACTCAACGAAGGCAGCCAAAACGGACGTCATGTCAAGATACAGACCAAGAAGCAGCATCACAGCTTGGAACATGCCCGACTCCGTTTCATCATTCATCTCAAGCCATTAACTCACATCCCTATGCTCCTGTCCGATCACGACACGATACCTATTTTCTGTGCCTTGTTCCTGAATTGAATTGCGCTGAGTAACCTCACGGCATCTAAACCCCCGCCACTGATCAGCGATAACATCCCCAAGCTCCAAAGTCACAACCTCAACAACATCCTAGTATCAACCATTGAAAGACCAGCCATACCCCTTACTAGGCCTATCAAGACACACCCAAATTCCCTATAACCCTCCGTCATGGCCGACGTCACACCAACCAAGGATAAGCAAATGGAGGACGTCCACCCCTCATCCTCATCTGCATCCGGAGCCTCATCCCCGCCCGCCGGTGATGAACCCCCCTTCTCCATCACCATCAAATTCACTCCCGAGTCCTACTCGCAAGACTGGTCCTTCGAGCCGGGAACAACCTTTACCGAAATCCTCATGACCGCCACGGCCACCTTTCCAGCCTACGACTGGGCCCGGTGCAAAGCGATCCCCACCCGGCGCGCCCCAGGCCTCAAACCGCTCTATAAATCCGGCGACGATGACGACGTCCTCCTCTCCCCGCTCGCCTCCAACACCCTCAAACTCATGGCCCCCAAAATCACCGACCTAGCCGACCTGCGCGAAGCCGCCTCAGCCGGCGCAGCAGCCGCCGCGGCCCTGGAATCCCGCCGCCGCGCCCGCCGCCACGGTCTCAAATTCCACCACACCCCGCGCCGGCGGATGCAAGTCCACTCGCTCAACTCCCCCTCCGCCGCCCAGTACACCTTCCAAACGATCCGCCCACTCCAGCACCTACCCAACCCAGCCCGCTCACAAGCTTTCCTCGAGCGCCTGGCCGCGGACCCAGGCATCGTAGCCACGATGCGCAAGCACCAGTTCTCCGTCGCGCTGCTGACCGAGATGGACCCGTCCGAGTACACGGAATCCACACACGAGGGCACCACGCGCATCCTGGGCCTGAACCGCAACCAGGGGGAAGTGATCGAGCTGCGGCTGCGCACCGACGCCTTCGACGGCTACCGCGATTATAAGACCATCCGCATGACGCTGTGCCACGAGCTGGCGCACAACGTCCATAGTGCTCATGATAGGCGGTTCTGGGATTTGTGCCATTTGATTGAGCGCGAGGTTGTCGCGGCGGATTACACGCGCAACGGAAGGACGGTTGGGGACGAGGAGTTTGCGCCGGAGAGGGCTGGGAGTCAAGGGGAGGGGGACGAGGAGGAGTTTGTTGATCATGCTGGTTGGCATGGTGGGAGTTATGTGCTTGGAGGCGCTGGGGAGCAGGGGTTGAGTCGAAGGGAGATTTTGGCGAGGGCGGCGGAGAAGAGGACTCGGGAGCGGGATGGGGGAGGGCCGGCTGGGGACGGGAGTCAGGGCGGGGGTGCTTGATGACCCGAGGGTGAGAGAGGGGGGAGGGCTTCTTCTTTTTCTTCTTCTGGGTTTTTCGACGGTGGATAACGACCGACTCGTTGGGATCTGTTTTAGCGGTAATGAGTTATGATGGTAGCCTGTGATTAAGGGTGTTGGCTGGAGCGGAGTTGTCATGGTATTATTACACATGGCATCGCTATATGGTATGCGGTCTTTTTCATAAGCGTGGTTTCTTGGGTAGCGTATGAACAGCAAGCTTTTCGTGTTTGTTATTCTATTTCGTGGCCTTGGTTTACTTTGTCTTTCATGGGAGAGAAGGACCGCAGATCGGGTTTTCTTGGGGGTTAATTGTCAGGGGGAAAGACACCCATCATGAGTGCATTCCAGGTTCTACCTTCAATATTGGAGTGTTTATGTGACATTGACAACTTCCTCGTTCCGCTGTTCTTGGACGGGATCTGCGAAGCCTGGTGATTACCGTCCACCGCACGCCATCAGAAGACTAGTGCTCGATATCCTCCTAAGTCTGAGTTTCTATATCGCATAATCTCCCAGTCATGAGGATGTGGCTGGAATTGTGTTCCAAAGGGCTGACCCGACAATCCTGGTAGGTAGAACTAGGTAATACCTGGTTGTTTACCCCGTTTGCGAAGAGAGCCTGATGCCCCTTTTTCGTTTGCGCGTAAATAAAGCTAAATGTAGGTAGCAGCAGCCAAAGCGGTTGGCATCTGGTACCGGTTAAGGTTAACCTTGGCGTAGTTGGAAGCTCAACAAAATAAAATAAAGCCCCATTATGGCTTGTTCTCTAGCCGTGTCGCGCATTGCATTCAGTGCTGCTAGGCATCTGTCTGCCCGTTTCAAGCTCAACCAAGTCTTGCTCCAAACAAGGGGGGGGGGGAGGGGGGAAACCCAATTCAAGTCTGTCTTGTCTACGCAGTCATCGCCTGTCTACATCCATTTCACTACCAAAGAAAAGACAGGAAACTTCCAAGTTCTCCGCAGACGCCAGAATATGCATAACAACAAACCCGGCCAGCCGTTAGGCGCCACGCCACGCCGGCCATAGGCAAAAGCTCCACTCCACCCCTATTTCTCTCTTTGATAGCATTGGAACCCAAATAAACCTGCTCAGATGCGTCCCATACCTTTCCTGCCCATCCCTTCCCGTTTCTTTCCCAGATTGCCAGATTGATCCCCACGTCAACGAGCCCAATGTGAAATGGTATCTAATCCACAGAACGCCGCCCACATGCAATGATAACTTCTTTTCCTTCTTTGCTTTTCTTTGCTTTGGTTTGCTTTGGTTCACCACCCCGGTCTCATCATGACTGGCTCGTCGTGGTCGTTTGCTTCTATCCTGATCCATTCCTTGTAGTCTGCGTCCCAGCGGTGTCTATTTCCCATCAAACAATGAAGTCAGTAAAGAAGTCACTCCAGACTTCGTGTTAAAGTTACTCTGGGTAGGTGACTGAGAAAACAACTCACCCTTCCCACTGCGTCATGATCAGACTCTTCCTCCCATACTCGGAAATCAGCACGCTCTCAAAGTTATACGGTATCCTCGCCTCGACGCCCTCAAACTCGGTCACGCGCATGGGATACAAATCCCTTGTACGGTAACGATGGAAATTCTTGCAGCTCCACACCCCCGGAGAGTGCTGGGGATCTCGCTCCGCCAAGCCCGTGATATCTATAAACATGCCATTACTCGTATCGATCCAGCGGCCATCAATCACGTTCTGGCCCTGCGCGCGGCCCATGTCGGCGTGGTGCGGATTGATATCGAGCAGGTACGTCTTGGTCTGCTGGTCGCCTGTCGCGTCGTCGTCGATGAAGGTGTACTCGTGCATGGTGCGGTTGTGGTTCGCGGCCAGGTAGAAGAGCGTCTGGTGGCTGACCTGCACGTCGAGGTCGTAGTCCCACGGCATGATGCGGCCGTTCCACCACCAGCCTAGTAATGTGCCGTGCGCTAGCCATGTCTCGATCCCGAGGTCCTTCATGATGGTTAGGTAGGAGCGGATCAGGTGCCGGAGGACGACGCGGTGCTCGTCGTAGGGGACTAGGCCGTGGTAGTAGCGGGCGTCGTAGTGGCCGAGGATCTCGGTGGCGCCGGGTTCTTGGAAGTATTTGTCCTCTTCGGGGGGGAAGCCGGCGGCGGCGGCGGGGGTGTCTGGTCTGAGCGCGTGCGGGTTGTTGCCTGGGTGGGAGAGGACGGAGGAGACGAATAGGCTCGTGGCTAGTGCCAGAGCTGGTAGCGGGAGATATGTGAAGGGTTTCATGGTGGTGGCGGTTAAGAGGTCGTCGTTGTTTCTGTACACGATCGAGTGAGATGTTGGGAGGTTGTGGGTGAGCTCTAGGCCACTGGGTAGGGATGAAATCCCCCTCCCTTTCCCTTGAAGGTGTCGAGTCAGGAACAGAGATCAGATGGCGGTAGTAGCGCCGCCTTGTTCCTTTTCTGAGGAGGTCGAGACCCAGCTGTGACAGTGACAAGGTAGGAGATGGCGGTTTTGTTTCTTTATGAAGGCGGACACTGTTGAGCAGACCAGCTACACTATACTAGTAGTGTAGGATCCCCTGTCTGCTTTGACGGGCAAGGATGGCCATGTGGTGGTACGGGGAGGATGACGCGGCGGTGAATGTCCGAAACAAATCACTGGGCCCGCCGTTGGAACTATTGACGGGTAGGGGGGGGGAGTGCGAGGTGAGGTACGGGATAGTGTAGGTAGGTAGCTGAGCTAGGAAGAGCCGCTAGCTACCTGGTACCTGGGTAGGTATAGTGAGTTGTGATAATCGAATGTGGTTATCGACAGGGTAAAGAATTGGGGATGAGGGGTGAGATGAAGTGTGGCCAGCGAGACCAGAGGCAAGAATAACCACCGCACCGAGCAAGTAAGCTGGAATCAGAGAAATGGGAGAAGATAACGACAATGAAGCTGACAGAGAGGAAAACAGAAATGGTGGTCTGGAAGAATGGCCGAACCTGACCGCAGGTAATTACGTAGCACGGCCGCAACCGGTGCTACCAAGGCTGGTTTCCATGAAAAGCCACAAGATCTCGTGCGTGGAACAATGGGCAGCAAGAAACAGCATTTGTCTGTCCGGCTCACGGAGCTGAATAGCTAGCGCATGACCACCCTGGGAAAAAACAGACGGAACCAGAGAGAGAGAGCTTGTTCAATGGTAGCTGCTCAAAAGCGCCACGAGATGCCCTTCTGATGCTACCGTGGTAAATCCGGGGAGGAGCAAAAACGACGACAACGGGTGAGTGGGTAGGTGGGTGGGTGGTGGCAAGCCGTTTGGCAAAGCAACAACCCAGGGGGGCGGCCCCACAAAGCACCGAATAGTCGGACCTATCCACAGCTACCAAGGCAAGGCACCTCGAGCGCAAGGGAGGCGTCTGGTCTGCAACCTTTCTGGCCACGCACGCGTTCGTAACGCTTTCTGTGCTTTTGCTCGGTGCTTAAGCTTTACCTGGTAAAGGTCGTTAATGCCCTTGCGCTGGCTCGGGGCGGCGTTCGGCTACCAGGGATCCGGATGGGGTATGCTGCCCCGTCGATCGCCCTGAAATAGAAACTTGGTTGATGAAAGGTCGGAACCTGGAAGGGAAGATGGCTCGAGGATGGATAAATCGCACAGCGACCAGACCCGCACCATGGAGAAACTGCTTCCACACTACGACGAGGCTCGCAAGGTAAAGTTGCGCTAGCTCAGGTCCCTTGGTGGGAAAACGAAATGCGCTCGTGCGTGCGTGCATGCGGCGGACTGACTCTCTCGCCAGGGGGATGATGCGCTGGTCGCGTGCCGCCACATTTGCTTAGGACCAGCAGGGGGGCGCATTCCCGCTCTCCAGGGTTCTTCACCAACCCCTCCAAGTTTCCTATCAGCCAATGACGTTTCGCTGTTCTTTCTCAATGGAAGGAGCGGCTTTTCGAGGGTCGGAACGGTTTAATATCAGAGCAATCTCAGGCAAGCCATCTCACGCTAGCCCTGCAGTAGTGTATGCGCAGGAAACAAATCAAGCTTTTCGAGGAAGCACACCGCTCCATGCGCCAAGGGCGGCGGCCGTTTTCACCAGCTTTGAGCGTTGTGCAAATTCCATCCGCTGGAAGGGAAAGCGGTCGTCGTTGTTTCCAAAAAAAAGCCAAGACATGTCGGCAAATGTCGTGGTGCCATGGCGCGCTAAAAGGAATGCCGTCCCCCCCGCCGTTGCGCGCCTGCCGCATCGCCAAGAGACTTGGCTTCCAGTAGGGCTGATGCCGACCGGGAGCGATCTCTTGGCGATCTTGGCGATCTTGGGCTGATCAACCTTCCCTTCCCCCCTCTGACGAAGAAGTGTGCAGCACGCACTACCGAAGACCGCATGAGAGAAATTTATTTATATATACGAGGATGCAGACCTGTTTGAGCCCGACAACAAAAATCTGCGCTGTCTGCACAAATGAGGTCATTTTACTGGCAATGAGAGGCTTGTTTCATCGACACTCGCCGTACCCCATTGCATGACGCGGCCTTCACACCGCGCGGTGCCGTTCTCGGCAAGGTTGCCCGGCCTCGCGCGACAGAACGAGACAGTGGTCCGCGCATCTAATGACAGACAAAGGCACGTGTAGGTCCTGCATGTCTTGTGAACTACGTGTGATGCATGTCCCAGACCCAGATGCGAAGTCGTCGGTCCGCACGGCACAATCTTTCCGCGCCCTCTCGTGTTCCTGATGGGGGGATATGGACCATCAATTGGGATCATGTCATCCAAGGGCCGATATCTAGATCTTTTCCAATTCAGCATGGTATGACGGGCGGGTTTCTCGGCTGCTTGAGAGGCGTCTTTGACGACGATAAATCCCTCCATATATTTGTTGACGTTTTGCTAAGGGCCGTTATTGTAGAGAACATCTTTGGCGGCCACATGATCACGCTAAGTTACGGGACACAGTGTTGCACATTCGAGTGAATGGCTATTGACGCCGGGCTGCTGCATTGATCTCGCTCGCGCCAGGCTTATTCCCGTGTTTGGACTCATCGCCCGCCGCTATGGTTTCCTCCCCGAGGTAAGGTCCCCGACATGCAGACCTGACCCCCCTTCTTCCCGGCGTACCCATGGGGCCAGATTATTTCTTCCCCTCTTGAATTGTGGCCGTTTGTTCTCCTGTCGGAAACCGCCTGCTCATGAGTCTTCTAGTCCGTCGCTCTGTTCCCAGCACGTTTTCCACTGGGGTGGGTGCCTTACTCACTTGCTGCAGTACGGTACCCCTTTCTGCCTCACATTGTCACATACGTAGTTGGCAAGTGCCTTTTCCAGCAGCACATGACAGCAGCCATCACAGCATCGACACACAAAAGCAGATTGAACCCATTAATTCAAGCACCTTATCTATCTCTGGTATCATTAGAAACTCCAACCACCCCTATTCTCAGCAGAAGCGAGAAGAAACCAAACACTCCCCCCTCCCACCTCCTCCTTATTAACCACCCTCACAAACCATCAAATAGCCCACCCCGTCTTCTCCTCCCCGGGGCCTTTCTCCCCCTTCTGCAGCGTTCCAAACGGACTAACCGTCGTCCCAGCCCTAAGCCACGTATCCAAGCTCGGCACCTTGCTTCCCCCCGTCGACAGCGCACTAGGCGACGGCGTATTCGCCCTCTGTGACAGCGGGCTAACTAATAAATCCCCCCTACTCTTCGGAAACAACGCAAACTTGCCCGCACCACCACCGCCGCGAGGCGGGTCTTTAAGCTGAAACACCCCCGCCCGGCCGTCGCCGGTCATGTTGCGCGCTCCAATACCAGGGCTGTAGTAGCTCGTCGCGATGCCTACGCCCGCCGCGGACCCAGCCGAGTTACTCTGCGCCAGTAATGCGGGACCAGGCGCCTTGACATCGACGGGGTACCGGTTCGCGTTCATGGATGGCGGTGTGGACGGGCGGTTGTCGCCGTTGTCGTAGTTGCTTTCTGCGTCGTAGTCGGATAGTTTGTATGGCAAGGCCCCAGAAACAGCAGCAGCGGGAGCAGTGTTGTTGAAACTGGGGTTGGACTTGGATATGCTTCCCCTGACGGCGAAGCGGGGTGTCCGTCGCTGCTGCGCGCGCTTCTTGTACCGCGCTACTAGCACAAAGGCCGCGATGGTGAGGAGGGAGGAGCCGACCACGCCGCCTACGACGGCCAGCGCGGCTTGCGTGACGGATACCGCGGCGCCTTGGGCTTGTTGCACTTGGCTGTTTGCTTCCGTCTGTGGGGAATGTTAGTAAACATGTTACTTCAGGTCAGGGAGAGAGGGAGGATGTTAACGCACCCTAACAGCAGTGGCCTCAGCCTGCGCCTGCCTGACCAGACTCGCAGCCGAGTTCATCACGCCCGCAGCACTCATACTCGCAGCAGCGACCGCACTCGCAACACTAGCCCCGACCGCACTCGTGACGCTCGCCATGTTGGCAGCAATAGCAGCACTAGCACTACTAACAGCCGAGCTGACAGCCCGGTCGGCGCTGGCCTGGATCTGGCCGATGCTCCGCGAGGCGTCCTGGGCAGCCTGCGTGGCGGCGCGGGAAGCCTGCTCGGCCGCGTCCTGGCCTGCCCTTGCGCTGGCCAGCGCCTGCTCCGTCTGGCTTAGTCGCTGCGTCGCCTGCTGCAGCGACTGGCTTAGTTGCTGGCTTGACTGGCTTACTTGCTGGCTTGCCTGGCTTACGGACCGGAAGGACGAGCTGACTTGTTGGAGCTGGTCGCTTAGGGCTTGGATTTGGCCTTGGTCTTGTCTGTTGTGGAGGGAGGGCGGTGCGGTGATTTGGCATTGTGGGATGGCGGTGATGGGGGATGCTGCCAGTGCGATTATGGGGTCGTTGTTGTTGGTGTTGCTGTTGGATCTTTGGTGTATTGTGTTCTCCTCTGGCGGTGTCCTTGCCCTTGCCCTTGCCCTTGGTCCGTCTCCATGTTCTGCAACATTGAACCTGGCTGGTATCCTCCCATTGTTGTGATTGTTGTCGGCCCAAGCACAGCTTGGAGATATTATTAACAAGAAAAAGATAATATGTAAAAGAACTGAAGAAGAAGAAGCAAAAGAAAAAGAACTTGGCGATGACGACGACGAGAAGAACCTCGCGCCGCCACTCCTGGAGCCAGCCATGGCCGTCAATAACCGCCCGGCGGGAAAAGTCAAATAAACAAACGTCGTGATAATGATGACAATGATGATGCAGTACAGCACAACAGCCTGGCGATCATGCTTTCAGCCAGAAAGCGAGCATGTTCATGTCCTGCGGCCCGGGCCTGGCGAGACTTATTAGGCAGAATGGGGAGGGAAAACAAAAGACAAAAACCGAGAGAAAAAGGGAAGGAAGAGAAGGGAGAGAGAAACAAACAAGAACGGGCCGGCCGGGTCATATGAGAAAGGGGGTGGGGGAGGGAAGCATGATGCGTTGAAGACATGGAAGTGAATGACGGGATGGGATGCTGAGACGCCGTGGCGTGGGATGGCCCTTTGGTTCGCTGCGGGTGAGTGACTTGTTTTGTCTCCTGGGGATCGTTGTCCATGCTGGTAGCTTGATCGTCTTGAGGGAACCGGGAAGGCGGACAGGCAGACAGACAGACTGGTTTGGGGTAGTCGAGCTGTTTGTGATTCAACTCGGCTCGTTCAACTTGGCATGTTTGCTCATTCCTGCCTTGCCTTCCAGCTACGATATGAACCTGTCCCAGAAATTGGAAATGTGATCCATCACTTCGTCACTGTCTTTCACCACTCGATATTGACGTTGTCAGGGGTTGTGTCTAGACAGATGCTGAATTACTGAGTGAGTGGGTGATTGAGCCTCTCCCTCCCCGTGGGTGGCCGACAAACTACAAAATCAAGCTTCGGGGTAGGTCAGGTAGCATCAGCAAGAACCGGGGTAGTGTGCGTGTGTGCGTGCGTGTCTGGAACCGCAGATCATAGGGAGGGGGTTGTTTTCTCATCTCATCCCATCCGTGACCTGTGGCAGTTATCGGCGCCAGCAATCGGGGAACCGCACGGACGACGAATCTCTGTCTCACCCCATCCCCTTCGGCACTCCGCACCCTGGTCTGGTTGCAGCCATCGGTCTCGGACGCTCGGTCCTCCCCCCGGCTCGACCGAATCAGACGCAAGTTGAGCTGGAACCCGAAACCGGCAGCTTTTCTTTTTCATGCTTCCATGCATGCGTTGCGTCTTCGAACCTCCTGCACCAGTACTGTTGATATGTTGGTTGAGCTGTCATGCTGTCTCAGACCCGTGCCCATTGATACGTGATAAGTGAGTGACAAACGAGGGCAGGGAGGGAGGCCGGCTTGTGCTCATCCCGTGCTCATTAATAGTTTACTCCCTCCCCCGTGGCTGTTCCGGAGCGAACTCATCACCTCGTCTCGTCACCCCCATGCTTGTCTGGCGTCGGAAAACCACCGCTGCCAAAGACGAAAAAAAAAAAAAAAATTGAAAGAAGAAAAAAACTCGACAGGCTTCTTACAATCCCTTCCTTCCTTCTACTGTGTAGTATGTACATTAGACCACCAAGACACAGGCAGACAGGCCATTCATTCATACCCGGCCAAATAACAAAAATTCCCGCGCACAAAATAGAACCATCCCCTTCCCGCCCCTCTTGCCTGTCCGTGAAGCTTGTTCGATTGATCGAACAACAACAAAGAGAGAGGAAAAAGAACCAGGGGTGGCAAAGAAGCAGAACGCATCTCCCAAACGCCAGACAATGCATTGTCCATAAGGTACCATACTTCCGTAGCAGGGGGGGGGCCCACCAACATGAACCCGACCGTCCGACTTTCTTTTCTTTTCTTTCCCCCTTCGTTTGTCCATCTCAGGAGATTGTAGGTGGGCATATGGAGTTTCGCTGCGCTGCCCTTCTTTCAACAGCACCCAAGCCTTCCGTCGACAGATCTGAAATCCACTCGCACCCACCCATCTTCCCCTCCCAGACAAGTTCCAGCAACCGCCCTCTACACAGGCAACTTGAACTTCTTCCCCTTCATGACCTTGGTATAGTAAATCCAGAAGAAATCACTATACAGCACGGTCTGAACCACGCCCGCAATGACTGCAATGTAATCGACCTTGTGCGTCGACTCGGTCACGTAGCGATAGATCCAGTTGGGGATATACAGGGCGCGGTACAGGCCCAGCGCAAAGATGTAGTGCGTCGTGATGGTCTCGGCCTCGCCGGTGCGCTGCAGCATGAACAGCTGCGGGAGGATGGCGACCGACTCGAGCCAGATGGAGAAGGCCCACAGGATCTCGCGCGCAGAGTACTCGTAGGGAAACAGGACGGCGAGCACGGCGGCGCCGCCGAGCAGGTATTGTACGCGGAAGGTGTCGACGTTCGGGTCGTTGGTGGGTTTGTAGGCGTTGGTCATTAGGTAGATGATGTACCCCTGGGACGCGATGAAGAGGATCTTGAAGACGAGGTTGTAGATGCTGCTTGTCGAGAAGAGGTCTGCGCGGGTGGTGAAGGTGTGTTAGTTCGAGTTCATGGTGTGATTATCTTCTGCGACTGGGCAGGGCAGGGCAGGGCGCGCGGGTTGGGGTTTTGCTTTTCGTACCGAGATATCTGGTAATGTAGACGAGCAGGTAGAGCGCTTGTGACTTGAACGAGATGCCCGAACAGCTCTGCGCAGCTTCGTGTTAGCACCACCACCACCACCACCACCAGCAGCTTTGCGACTTTCGTTCCTCCTCGTTCGCGCGGGACAGTGTCAAGACGTACATTCAGCTGCACCATCTTGTGGAGCAGGATCCCGATGGAGCACAGATGGGAAAAGTCCCCTGCATCGCGACAAAAACCATAATAACCCATGTTAGCCAGCCTGTCGTCAACTGCCCATCTTCTTCGGATTCTTCTCCTCCAGCAGCACCGCGCCAATTCGCCAGGGGGGATCCGTACCCAGGACGCGAAAGAGATTAAGAGGCATCGTGAAAGTTCGTGGCACTATCGCCGGCCTCGTTCGTATGTGTTGTGTTTCAACCGATGATGGGTGTCTCGCTGCAGCACCGTTCGCGGGAATGAATTGCGATAAATTTCGCGGGGTTTTGGCGTTTGAATCGTCGTCTGCGTGGGTGTGGCAAGGATGGAAGGAACAAGACAAGCTCCAACTTGGATGCTGCGTGCGTGCGTGGAGCTGGCTGGCGTGTTGCTGAGTCGCCGGCTCGGAGTCAGGTGTTTTGTTTCAATGGATTGGACGGATTGCCCTTGGGAGGAGCAAAAAGGACACGAACGCGATTCCAGTTGGGACACCTGGACGCCTGGACGCACCTACAAAAAACCCTTGTCGCGGGAAACGGTAGTGCATGCCGAGCATGCCCAAACCCAAGCGCGGCCAATCACCTGCTGCACACAATGGCCCGACATGGGGCGGCCAGCTTCCCGCACAGCGGCCATCCAGCCTGAAACAGACCTTATCCTTGCGATTGGGTAGGCATCTTGCCTGCAGCGATGGACGTCTTTTCTTGTCGTCATCCCGATCCATTTACCACCGTAGCTGTGGAGTTGGGAGTTCAAAGCTTCTTTACTTTACTAGCACAGAGTAAAGTCAGGTACAATTGCAGTTTGAACAACCGTTCTCGATGAGCTGTGCTGTGAGCGTGCATTTCTACGGAGAGTACGGTCCCTTATCGACCTGACCAAGCCCAATCGTCTTGACACTGTGGCTCACAACAGAAGGAATCGTCGCGTCCTCGATTGTGCTACAAAAAATCATGGAAGTAATCCTACCAGATACTAACCGGGCAGTTTAGCCGGAAAACAAACCGTGTTACCCACGTCCATAGACACTTCTCGCCAAATCTGCAGCACTGGTTAGGGTCAGGGTTAGCGGTCAGTGTCATTTGTCTCCGGGGGTGGGTGTTGGAGATGAATAAGCTCACTGGCTGCTACTGTGTCACAACCTGAACGTCACTCGTACCGTCAAAATCACCTTCTCGACAACTTGTTGTATTGTTCAA